>OY744520.1:190653267-190750767 GCA_963556195.1 Sepiola atlantica | reverse complement strand
GGATGAAAGTTGTACGTATGTAGATAAACATATGTTTCACGGCTGGGTACTCTAGTGAGTAGTATTAAAACAGCTTACAAAATCGTGACTCGGGTTCCAAAAGGTTCGAATCAGATTTGAACATGATAGGTTTAAAAATCTTAATAATTCATTTAGTTGTTCACTGTGGCCACGCGGGCTAAAGCGTGGGCATTTTAGTTTAAAACTTGACTCGAGTTCCGGTTATCGAATAATACGTCTGTATACAAACAAATATTTATAACTTTTTGTCGCTCACAATTTACGGCTGCCTACTGTATTAACACATCCGTAAAAATCATAGCTTTACTGCATGTTCCTTCATTAGTTGAATACTATTGATGTCGACTACCTATCGGGCCAACTCGGCGTTATTGGTTTGACACTCTCATCAATTTATGTGGTCATTCACTATGGCCGTTGGACTAACGCGTCGAAATTTGACGTAAAAACTTGACTCGGGTTCTGTGATTTCCAAATCTGCGACAAGATTGAGGAATTAACTCTACATTGATGATTCCGGAAAGATGAACCGTATACGCATAGTTTTAATTATATATATATATTTATATATATATATATATATATATATATATATATATATATATATATATATATATATATATATATATATATAGTGAAATAGTGTTGGACGCACTGCCATTATTATCTATGAGGGTTTCTTTTATATGATTTATATTACAAAAGAAGAAAAAAGACACAGGAGAAGAGAAACAAAGATGAATCACCCCGTAAACTTTTCTTCTTTCTCTATGAGGATTTTTTTTCTCCTTTTTTTAAACGAGTATTGAGAGAAATAAAAAAAAAGGTAAAGAAAATTAAATAAAACTACCGAGACGTCTTTCAGTCGACACTCGTCAAGGTAATCGTCGACTATGAAGGGGAATCACGATTAAAAACGTGGTCAAACGACCATAAATAATTATCGAGGGTATTAAAAAGAAAATTATAGAAAAAAAATGGGAAGAGACATTCTTACCGTACACCCATTAGTACTAAGTTATGGGTGTACTCGTTTTGTTTGCACAGAGACGGTTGTCGTAAATTGATAGCAACCGCTTCGAGAATTTTTAAATGCGATTTCAGCCTAAGACCTTTGTTTTTAAACATTTTCTCTAGAGTGTTAGCTTTCGAAACGATAGCAAATATGCGAACAATAAAATAATTAGCGCGACATAGATTAATGTGCAACAATCAAACGTGCCAGGAATTCAAACGGATAATGATGTTTTATATTTTTACATTTTGTTAAATTTCTATTAATAAAACAATTAGACTTCTCTTAAAAAATAAAGTGTTTCGAAAATACTTTCAATATAAACTCTTTCAAAGTATTTACAAATAAAAAATATTCGCAATTATTAAACAAACTTGTAAATTTATGACAAACTATTTTCAAAATAAACTATTAAAAACATATATTTAAACCAAAAAAGTATTCCAATCATAAAACAGTGTGACATTTGATTATTTGTGATGAGAATAAAAATGTCCAATTATAAAAAACAGTATTCTTTTCTCATGTGTTAATAATAAGAACATGGTAAAATAAATGTTTTCCCCGCCCCCAAAATCTTATCTAATATAATATGTAACAGTCTTTTGATAATTACTGTTTGTCTACGTCCGTATTCAAAACTTGAAGCCTTCATCAAGTTGACCGTTTCCTAGTGTGAGAATACGCGACCTACGTGGGTTTAAAACAGAAGACAATTCATAGAGCTGCTATGACAAAAGCTTAATCACAAAAGTAGTTACGCTGCTCGTTTATATTTCGAGTCTTACTATATCTACGACTATGAGATTATTGAAGATTAAAGGAACAATCTTCCAACAACCGACGTCATTCTAGGCAGATTCTGAACTTACTAACACCGATCGACGTAGAGTAATGGTTACACGAGTAGATCGGGCTGCCGGATTTAAGTATGCCAAGGCTACTTAATTTTCACTCATACCATGAAGAAAGGTTTCGAGCTATATACCTTAAGCTATGATGTAAATAGTCGCTAAACTAGATTATCAAGTATGGATTCTGCTACTATTCTAAGAGAAGCAAAAACTCCAAATAAATCATTAAAGAATGACAATAAAGTTCGACTTGCACTCATGCTAGTCTCCCGCATATTTTCGTAATTATATGCATTGCTTTTAAGGTGAATTAAGCCTCGCGTTCGACCAGAATATGATGTTCACACAGGTCGCTGGTATATATGCGTTTACACGATTGTGGGTAGATTCGAGTGGATTTGCGGTTAGAGAGAGAGAGCGCTATTCCTGACGTCTGATTCTTTTGAACTGAATATTCAAAGTTCCAAGAATAGGCCCCGCCAAATATAGGACATGTCATTTTCGATGCTAAAGAAATCGTACGAGCAAGTCAAAGCCAATTCTGTCTCCACAGGAGAAAATGCATGATTCCTGAACAGATGAAACCGTCAGAATTTATTAGTTCTATTTTAACAACACATAAGCAATTCTGTTTTTACATGCAATGAATCATATATATATATATATATATATATATATATATATATATATATATATATATATATATATATATATATATAAATATATATATATATATATATATATATATATATATATACATATATATGTATAAAAATATTTATTTAAAAACTATATATAACATTTTAAAGGCATACCGCGGGTACATCGAGATAGACTAACCTTTTATTCTTTAAAGAGTCTGTTAGGGTCGCTTCAAATAATCAGCAACTCACGTAAGGCAGACGAATCGAGGCTTCGATATTCTATATCACCAATATAAGGCAATCCCGACACACACACACACACACACACACACATATATATATATATATATATATACATTATGACAATGTATGTGTAACTGTTTTATTAGCAATTTCTTCAAATATATTCAGCTTGATGATTGTCATCTGGTAACAACAGAGCATGAATAAATAAGTGAGTTTAAATTTACATTCTAATAACAATGTTTCTTTTTAGTTTTTTGTTATTTTATCTTTATTTATTCACATTTTCAAAAAAAAACATAACATTCCTGTTAGTTTTATATTTTACGACTCGTTTCTCTTGAGGTATGCCAACGAAATATTATTATGTCAATTATCGGCTTTGCAACACCCCTAGTTCATCAACAAACTAAACAAAGACAACATATTCTCAAATTATAAAGCCTAAAAAAAATATATTTATAGGAAAAAAACAAAGTAAAAAAGTAAAAAAAAAGAAAAATAACACTAATATGCAAGAATATATTTTAATATAACTTGTATTTATTTACTATATGTTGACGTGTAGGAATATCAATAGTTCCTTATATAAACAAATAAACAGTTTTTCTTAAAAAGAGAATAACATTGTGGGCCGCTATCTTTCAGTGTTAGTACATATATATGAACTCCAGAAGAACACACGTTTATTTATGTTCAACTCATACTTAGTATAATATATACAGATGTACTTAAATAAGTATATATTTCTCTATTTTGAATATCTTACTGTTATGTAGAAAAAGGTTGTTTCTTTACCATTATCAAATAAATTACAAATCTTCTTTTTTTCCGAACGAAACCGGTAAAATCGCTCGTTTACTAATGATTTTTCTGATATTTAAATTTGAAGTTCCGTTTGTTTTTTCACACAGCTGGTGTATCACTGCATTTCATGTCATGATATATCGTGTATTTTGTCCTCATATGTTAATATATATATATATATATATATATATATATATATATATATATATATGTATTTTATTTTATTCATTTTAGTTTAGGGAAAAGTATATACAGTAGCTCAATAGAGTATTATAGCACCAGAACTCATCATTTATTATAATATAATGATAGTTATTCTGAAACATTTAAAAATTCCTTGAACAACACTTTACTTGCATAATATTGCTTATGCCAATCTCAAATATATACAAGAATCATAATTATTTTATTTTATTTACGGAAAATTTTTCATCACCGCATATTTATATATTTCCACAAATCATATATATATATATATATATATATATATATATTTATATATATATACATATATATATATATACATATATATATATATATGTACATATATATATATATATATATACACATATATATATATACATATATATATATATATATATATATATATATATATTATTTAGAAGTCTAATATGAGAATAAGCAAAGCAATTAATGAAAACATATTTATATGTTGGCACGGACAAAAACATATTACTTTATATCTTAGTCACCACCACCTGTATCGTAGAGCTACCCTGCTCAACCCTCTACTTGTCATATTAACTTTATTCCCAACCAGAAATTATAACATCACATGAAGAAGTGTACGAAATGATACCATTTTAAACCCCAACAGTTGAAAGAGAACAATAACTGGTGTTGTGCCAGGAAAAACACCGTTATGCTTCTGAAATAATAATTTAATCGTTCAAACATACAGAGTTCGAAATGAGAGTCAGACAGATCGATAATATCCACCTCGCCTAAGTTTAAAATATATTGATAGATTTTCGCTTGACCTTTTGAAGTATGACCTCATCTACATAACTGACACTAGTCTTATTGTATGAAAAAACAAAAAGAAAACACCACAGAACGCTTATTTTCTCCTAATTTATTAATAAAATTGTGTGACCACTTCTCGTTATTTTTTTAATTTTTCTTATCTTTCTGTTCTTGCTGGAGATAGGGCATTCTACCGGATGTCAGACATTCACCGGCTATTTCAGACACTTCAGCCTAAAGATCGTTTTAAGATTCTAACCGTCCGTTTAAGTGCAGTTGTTTGTATTTCTCTTGCACTCGGTTCACCGGGTATACTCGCCAGATAGCTTTTGAAATTCTTTTTCATTAGTCCTTTTGCTCCTATAATTTGATGGAGATTTTTCTAAGATCCTAGTTTCTGTTCATGTCGTACATAAGACCGTGGTATTTCGTAATATTTTCCCTTTCTGCTCTGTTCAATTCTGCATCATTAGGGGCACTGACTTCAACTAGGGTTGCTACTTGTTCCCTTGTGTCCCATATTACGATGTCAGGTTTAACAGTGTGTATATGTTTACGTGTGCTTCTGGTAATTACATATATTTTTTGTAAATCTAATCCTGGTATGTTTAGCCAGCATTTCATTGGGGTTTTGACAACACAACTTCTCTCTTTCTAGCTCTCTTCATCTTCTTGTCTATCAATTTCTCTCTATCTCCTTCCTCTCCCCACCCCTCTCTTACTACACTATTTCTTCTATCAACCCCTCCCTCGCTTTTACTGGCAACTGGAAAAAAACATTGACGAATTAATATATAATAACATCGTGAATCGTTCTAAATCTCACTAAAGAAACTATTTAACAAACCTGCTCATATTGTGTTCGGGGCATTGCTGAAAATGAATATATCAGCTTTGTAGGGTGGGTGTGTCTCGTGAAGTGTTGACTTTAAGCTGACCACACAGACACACACCATTTTTCCTAACTCAACATTTGACAGGTGAAAGAGAACGTTAATAGAATACTCCGAAATCAATGTATCTCCTCTAGAGATCAAGTGTTATTTGATTTCTGAGAACTACGACTGAAGGAAAATGAAACACACAGATAGACAACTTTTCTTTATACATTATATTAATCGAATACGTATTGAAATTTGTAAAACGCAATAATAAACTTTAAAATCTACTATTTAAAAACTAATTTTATTACGAAATTAAATCAAACAGAATACATTTCTGTTTTTTTTTTCGCATACACTACCGATCTATTAATAGTTTGTGACCTTTCGAACGTTGAAGTAAATTAAATTTTTTTTTAAATGAATCGAGATTTATATATATTCACGGGATTGACATACGAAATCGGACGTGCTTCTGTGAACAAAAAAGGCCGTAGAAATGTAGTGAAGTCTTATATTTCGAAAAAAAATAAACAGTAGAAAGAATAGAATGTTTGTCACTAAGATGTAGCTATATACGCTCTGTTCTTATGTGTATACAAGCATCGAGCTTTTATTTTGAAAAGATGTGTCTATAAAACCTCGAAAGTATATACACTAACATATAGTTTGTCACATATCTCTCTCTATATATGTGTCCATGTATATGATGTATAATATATAATACTAACATATTAAACGTAATCTATGATTAAAAATAATTGAGTAATAAATATACAAGTATAAATTAATTAAAAAAATATATATAATAAATAGATAAATAAATAAAATAATATGACTAAACAAAATTAAAGAATAAACAAATAAAAAAATAGACACCTTTCTTTTCTTTAACTCCCCCTCTCCCATTACAAAAAACAACACTAAAAGTATAAAAAAAACAATAAGTAAAGTATTGTTAAAAATGTTTAAACGCTACGTCTGATGGAGTCCACGAAGGTCGACATCGCTCGGAAACATACCTGCTAGCAACAGAGAGCAGAAAGTTTGCTCGATGCATCGAGAATATCACCAAAAAATCACCAAGCGCGAAAATTGCATATCAATTAACAACGCTTGCATGCATATATAATATATATATATATATATATATATAGTGTGTAGATTACAATTGTGTGTTGAGAATCAGAATAACAGAGCTCAATCTAATTTAAACAGAGCAAAACAGAATTATTAAAAGGAAAAAACTATGCACACATTAAGGTTGTATACATTATAAATTATTTCGACCCCTTAATTAGGTCTGCAGATGTATAAACGACCACGTCAAAACAAACAAATAATGAGAGAAATTGATCATCGTTTTAAAAAGATAAATCTACTTTGTTGATTGGTCGATGTAAAAAAGGGGGTAAATGTTTAAATTATCGAGGAGGGGTGACAGAAGTAAAAGATTAATTTGACTCTATTTTCTTACATATGCAGAAATATAAAAATATATATAAAAAAATTCGTGTTCGCTATTGAAATAAATAAATTATCTTAGTTAAAATTTCGAATGTGAGCTTTATAGGTAAAAATATATGATGAAAGATTCGAGCGTTCACGATTAAAAACTCCGTTTAATTATTTACGATTGAAAATTAAAAGACGAAAATGCAGGACGAAGATTTCGGTTTAGATTAGAACATATTAAAAACGTAATTGGTATAACGTCAAGATTCGAGATGATCTACACTACGGAATTAAAGTTTAGCGACATTTAAACACGGTTTATTTACAAATTGCTCTTTTACTAAATTGGTAAAGATTTGAGCGTTCACGATTAATTATTTACGATTAAAAATGAAAAGACGAAAATTCAGGAAAAAGATTTCGATTTATATAAAAAATTATAAGAAACTTAATTGGTTATAACGTCAAGATTCGAGATGATCTACAATACGGAATTAAAGTTTGGCGACATTTACACACGATTTATTTACAAACTGGTGTTTTACTAAATTGGTTAAGAAAGAAAAAAAAAACTTACTAATTTATTAATATTTATTTTTACAGTTATAACTCTTATTGTAACTATACTTTAAAAGAATTATTATTTACAAAGAACTTTATAACGTGCTATTGATTTTAAACATGTGCCTGTGTCTACATTTAGCCATCAGTTCATCTCGTCTATTTAAAATGTTATTGTCTTTGTATTTTAGTATTCTAATTTTCTCCTCAAGGCACAAATTGCTTCTATGTCTGAATCCTTTCGGAGTGTTCGAATGACATAGTATGGACCACGAAACAGTTGGTGTGAAGTTGTTGTTTTTTAAAAACCACCAGTGTTTGGTTAATCCCGTTTCATTGGTGACGTCCGGGTTTAAAAATGAGTGTTTGTGTACGTAGAATCGTTGTTTCCACTTCCCGGCGGATATTCCTATGTATACTTTCTTATTCGTAGTATTTTCTTTATGATAAATCGTAGCCTTATATACAAGGCTTTCGACGTTAGTTTCCTGTAAGTGGGCAGTTATTCTTAATCTGACAATTACATTTTTTTCCTCCGTTTTGGTTTTCTTACTCGGTTTGCTCAATATTTTTTTATTGGGTGTATTAATAATGCTTTCTATATTTTTGGTGCATGAATAACTAATTTTCAGTTTTCCTATTGAAAATGTTACTTAAAGGATTAGTCGTTTTAAAATTTTTATCTATTAGATTTTAAAATATTCTCTCGATATTAAGGCTAGAAAGCTGGCAATATGGTGGATGGAACCAGATAATTTTTCGTCCCCTGCTTTTGGGCTTATTTTTCTTTATATTATTAGTATATATTAATTTTTCGTTGTACCCACTATTTCTTAATGCGTTATATATATATATATATATATATATATATATATATATATATATATATATATATATATCTTAGCTCAGATTCTAACTTTGCCTGATAAGATCTCAGTTTATAATAAATGTTGCTCAATAACATCGACATGCCAGTGTCGCAGATTTTTTACATGTCTGTGTAAATAAAAATAATCATATATAAAACTCTATTTAATATTGATCACTTTTTATAAACCCGGTTTAAATTCTTTGGATTACTACACTGTGGATATTTTACCTGAATCAGCATCATCATCATCATCATCATTATTATTATTATTATAATGATAATAATAATAATAATAATAATAATTATTATTATTATATATATATATATATATATATATATATATATATATATATATATAAATTAGGAAAGTTCATTTTTTTGCCTATATATATATATATATATATATATATATATATATATATATATATATATATATATATATATATTAGAAGTATGTCCTCGTTTAGAAAACGTTGGGTATCATGTATTTGAAGACAAACAATGCATGTATTTTGTTTTAAATAAATAATATTTTTTTTACATTCAACTTAGTTTCAGCTTAATACGTCCTCGTTAGGAATACTAACATGTTTTTCATTTTTTTCTTTTTTTTTCGTGAAATGATATCACTAGAAAATCCTTTTTTTTTAAATTTATTTGTCATCAGAGGAGCGCGGTCGCGAGTAGATGTATCAGAAGTCGATCCTCGTTTTGAAAGCGTAAAATATCATGCATATAAAATTGTGTTTTAAAGCCAAACAACACATGTGTTTTAAATAAATATTTATTTAGTTCAATTTAACTAAGTGTATACTTAATAAGTATTCGTCAGGTATAGTGGCATTTTATCCTGACATGATATTACGTGTGGATTATTTATGGCTTTGTAATTCAGGGGGCGCGGGTACACGTAGATCTATTAGCAGTTGGCCCTCGTTTTGAAAATCTTCGGTATTATGGATAAGAAATATATATTTATATATACTAACTTTTATTACCTTTTGTAAGTAAACACAAATGTTTATGTTGTAGCTCAATAGTGTACGACTAGAGATCTTAATTCAACATTATATAGACCCTAGTTGTTCAGAGAAGCATTCCATATGTTCCTCAAGATAAGACAAAAAAATGAATTTAAATAATTGCGGTTTGTGAAAATATGTATTAGTTATATATATCTTAGTCTGCTCTCGATTTAAATAATTGAATTAAAGAAAGTTATGTTTTAATATAATAGGCAGCAAATAAATGTTACCAAAAGCAAGAGTAATTACTCTTCTACCTACCTGTATTTGTTTGTTTGTGTATTTCATTATTTTTATCATAAATGATTTTTTCATTCATTTATTTACTTATTTATTTATTACACAAAAATGAAGAATCTGTCATTTCTTGTTTTACCGTTTTACGGTGTTTAAATTAAAAGATTCCTCTTTTTTATTTGATGTTGTACTTTTTCCATAGCCTTTTATTTTAGTTTACATAATGCCTATTAAAATTGTTTTTAATCATGGATTTTTACAAACTGTATTTTCATCATTTATTTTGAGTTTGTATAGTTAAGCATTTTGTGAACAATACGCCATTTTGTGTCTCGTTTATTTTAGGGTTAGGTAAGGGTAAAAATTAAATAAAAAACAACAGTTCGGTTCGTATTGTGTTTTTAGTAAAATATAACTTTTCTTGATTTTAATTAAAACTAAAAATATATAAAATGTTTTTTTAATACATAATGGGTTTGTAAATAATAACGTTGTTATTTCAGCACGGCTCGTAAACTGCAAAAGTACCGACAAATATAAAGCGTAACAGATAATGCACTTAAAATAAAAACGAAAAGTAAAAATACTTCGAAATGTTGGGAAAATCCATCAACGTGAACGCTATTTTGAACGGTAACACAATAAAACTAAACCGAAAAGAAAAATGTTGTGTTCATGCGGGGGACGAGTAAATAAAATAACAATTCTTCGGTGATTATTTTTAATAATCAAGCCGATTCCTTATGTTTTAATGATTGTGACTGATTGGTTATTCTGTGTCACGTGACAAAAATCCTGCTTTTTTCTATAAAATTTCTGCACGAGAAATGAATACCTTTTATTTTGGTTTCTTAACAGCAGCATATAAATGCGTGTAAGTGTAGCATATGTCACGTTGCAAAACAAGTATAATCCCATCGTTAATTCTGGAATTTGATAAATTGATATGTGTAAAGACTGAATTTGGGCATTTGGAATTTAAAATAATTATTATACTTGTATATATATATATATATATATATATATATATATATATATATATATATATATGTATATATCATTACTTTATGTTATTTTATTCTATTTTATATCAATATATATATATATATATATATATATATATATATATATATATATATATATAAATATATATATATATATATATATATATGAGCCGTCTGACCGTCTGACACCACCACTTCCTGCACTGATAAGGACTTACGTCCGAAACAATGTCGTCTGCAGGGAAATACACTTTAATAATTAATAAAAATGTTCATTATATATATATATATATATATATATATATATATATATATATATATATATATATATATATATATATATATGTACACACGAGGGGCGTTCAATAAGTAATGCCCTTGACCCATTTCCGACAGCAGTAGATTAATGAAACTTAGCACAGTTATTGATCTTTCTCGACATTGGAACCACCCAGAGTTATGCATTTCTCCCATCGTTTCATGCAGCTCTGGACACCGTTTTTATAGAACACCACAGGTTGGTTCTCCAACCACGTCGTAACTTCAGAAATCAAGGCTGCATCATCTGGGAAACACTTTCCTTTGAAAAACACCTTCATGCCTGGGAAGAGATAAAAGTCAGAGCATGCAAGGTCAGGAGAGTAAGGGGATGCGGGAGGATTTCATAGCCACACGCCTCTGCTTCTGATCTGGCGACATGCGAGTTGTGGACCGGAGCGTTGTCCTACGTGAGGAGGATAAATTTGCTGATCTTGCCCCGCCTCTTAATTTTGATAGGTACTTTTAATTTCATCAAAAGTACAGCGTAATAGACTCCTGTAATTGTAGTCCCCTTTGCCAGGAAATCTGACATCACTACTCTGTGCTGGTCATAGGAGACTGTGAGCATGACTATGTTTTGGTCTCTGGATCATAGTGATGTAATCAATCTTTTGAAAATCTTTGAATCATCTTTTTGGTACATCTCCAAATTCATCCTCGTGCACTCGACGCCTTCTTGCTTCTGGAAAGGTGTGAGCAACCTGAGAATCCATCTGGCAGACACCTTATCCATATGCAAATGGTCATAAATCATAGTTTCCACAGACCCTGTACGAATCCTGACCTCTAGGCTTATTTGGCGAATAGTAATGCGTCGATCTTCCAAGATGGCAGCCTAAACTTGACGGGCAGATGCCTCATCAATGGCAGGTGAGGGACGACTAGGTCTGGGAGCTGTTTCTACAGACTTCCGGCCATGTTTGAATTAAAGATGCCAGCTTTTTACAAGGTCATATGATGGGCATCATCACCATCAGTTTCTTTCATTTCACCAAAAGTCTCCTTTGGTGTGCGTCCTTTCAAATACACAAAAAAACGGATCACTGAGCGACACTCAACTGACTCAGTTCAAACACCTGTAAATCAGAAACCACAATTAGTTCTAAGCTGTTCTTTACAACATAACCCATACACATATAAATCATTACACATGCAAAATTTCATCTAGGTCAGACAACTGGAAGTGGGGCAGCGACATTACTTATTGAACGCCCCTCGTATATATATATATATATATATATATATATATATAATAAATATATATATATACATATATAAATATATATATAAATATATATATGTATGTATATATATATATATATATATATATATATATATATATATATATATATATATATAGTCTAAAGAAGCTTTGAGTCATTAAAAGAAAATGTAAAATGCAGTTTAAATTCCCAGACAAACTAACTAAATCCAAGATATTGCAGACTTAACATTCGTTGGAAAATGAATAAATGAAAAAATATAAGTAAAAACAAAAATTAAAAAAAAAGGGGGGGGGTAATTATCTAAGAGTGAAACAAAAACAGGAGACTTTAAGCTTCTAATATTAACACGGGGATCATCAGCTGTTTACCATGTAACTGTTTCTGAGATTTAAAAACAGGACAGTTATAATATTCATGGCTCTCTCTCTCTCTCTCTCTCTCTCTATATATATATATATATATATATATATATATATATTAGATATTAATATGTGGGTGAGTCTGTTTCCTTATGTAGTTGCCTTTCTAAATATACCGGACTTCTATTTGCACTATACACCGATATATAAATTGTTATTGATGAAGAAATGTTTGGCAAAGGAAAAACAACTTAAATAATCTAGCATTACGACGTCCTAATCAATGCACTACTTAATATCTTATGAGAAGTCGACAGAAGATAAGTACTTAAAAACACTTAGCAAACACCTTCAACTTTTGTGTTCCTTTATAGTCCTTACAATTTCGTTTTCTCTGCTGTCGCGGCCCCCTTTCTTATTTCGGTCCCTTCCTTTTGTAGTCGATATCAACTTATTTATTTTCCGAATGAATAGGTAATTAGCTCTCAACTATTCTTTTTGATGTTCGTCGGACCGGATTTATTAACAAGTGGCCAGATAAAAGGCTTAGTGACTGAGGAGGATGGCAAATTGGCTTATGACCAACTGAGGCCAGTAAATATTCATAATAATCGGACATAAGTATCTTGAAATTTACATAAACTAATTGACCAAACGTTTTGTCATTGTTTTTAACGATTACATAAATGTAGAATATACATTTTGTTCACTAAAGAAAACATCTTTAATATCTTATTAGTAAATGAATTATTAAACTCTCCGCAAAATAATACTACGGATGAGCTAATCTTTTATGAAGAAACTTGAATGAGAAGCCATCCCTGCTGGCGACCATTTTTCAAAATGGCTGCCAGAAACGATGGTATTTGTATTACGATATTATTGGCAACCATCATGTGACCATATTTATTGTTTTAAAGTAATTATTTAGAAAAAAGGGGGGGGGGATAATATTTCATAGATAAAAAACGAGAATTATAGTAAATATGGAATAGTGGTTACAGACACGATTTTTGGGCTCAGCTTATCGTGCTTAAATTTTTCCAAGGCTATTACATCACTTGAAGAATGTGTACATGAAGAGGCTCCGTTCTATCTCCAATAATCCAATAGAGCAGACAAGACTATCAAGTCTTGGTAGATACACTTCTCTGAGAGAAATAAACGCCTGTAGACACTACTCTAATGATTTAATCGCAAAAGAAAGAAAAAATACGACAAACTTTAACTAAGCCAGTAGAGACTAACATCAACACGGAACCCATCCAGTACACAATATACCGGTGGTGGAGAAATTATGAAA
Organism: Sepiola atlantica; assembly: GCA_963556195.1. Lineage (NCBI taxonomy): Eukaryota > Metazoa > Mollusca > Cephalopoda > Sepiida > Sepiolidae > Sepiola > Sepiola atlantica. The sequence goes on along the minus strand of OY744520.1, from coordinate 190,736,953 downwards.
AGCCAAGTTCTATAAAGTGTTTATACTTTGTGTATCTCTCTCTATTTCTCTCTCTCTCTCTCTCTCTCTCTCTCTCTCTATATATATATATATATATATATATATATATATATATATTTATAAATAGGTACTTAAATATTATCTACGTATGCATACATTTCAATGTTTAATTTTACTTCAGTCGAAGATCTCAGAAATCAAGGGGCCCCTTCCTGGGGCTAACACTTGATCTCTATATGAGATACATAGATACCCGAGTATTCTATTAAAATCCTCCTTTATTTCTCAAGCATTGAGTTAGTAAAAGAGTTAAGAATAATTTCATCTCTCCCCAACTGACCAGTCAAGTATGTAGTAGTATATCTGTTTTGTAGTCTGTTGGTCATACTGAATTCCAGGACAAGAATTCATCTAGTCTGGTGGAGTATCCAGCTACGTGGTGTTACTTGAGGTAACATCACTAGGAGAAGATGCACTATTCCTCGTATGAGTGGATCTTATTTGTGCTGCGGATACTATGTAATTTTGAATATTTGGTCAGGGTTTACTTGTAGGGGTAAGTATCCTCATGTCAGGTTGTCCTGACAAACCCTTGTACAGAGAGACCGAAGAGACTCGACGATAGTGTCTAGTAGGTAATTCAAACTCTCCATTCAATTTCAATTTAATTTAGTTTATCTAAAGAGATCAAGGGGCCTACTCTTGAGGCTAACACTTGATTTCCCTATGAGTAAAATTTATATCCGAGGGCTCTCTTAAGGATAGATGTGGTTCCTTTTAGGGCTGCTATCTGTACTTCCCTACAATTTGGTTTTCCGGGGATTGTTTCTAAGTATTTACTTAGATTTTTTTTCACCAGACCAGTTGCCCCCACTACAACCGGTATGATGTTTATTTCATCGAGGGACCATGTTATTTTTAGATCATTTTTGAGATCTTGGTATTTTGTTATTTTTTCCCGTTCGGCTCTATTGAGACCGTAGTCATTTGGGACGGTTACATCAATGATGAGAGCAGTTTTATCTGGTTTGTTCCAGATGACAATGTCTGGTTTGATGGCCTTGTCTTTTATGTATCTGCCCGCCTGTATGTCTTTATCATAGAACACTGTCACTTTTCCATTCGATGTTATGGGTGGGGGTTCATGTTCCCAGATGTTCAGTGATCTTTCTAGCTGCATCTCTCCACAGATCTTCCAATGTAGGTATTTTCAACTGTGTAGAATCATCAGTGTACAGATAATCATTCAGGTCAGTTGCACGATTCAAATCGTGGAACCGATCATACTCCAAATATACGTTGTGCCTGCATGTTTGGGACTGATATAAATTATGTACTAAATTTATTTATCTAAACTTACTTCATATATATATATATATATATATATATATATATATATATATATATACAAATTTAGTACATTATGTTTGGAGTACGATCGCTTCTAAAACGATTGGAATTATGTCATTTTGTATTATATTTCAGATGATTCCAATAGGGGCATTATTCAGCGACCACATAACATAACATTTAGAGAAGTTACGCAAGAAAAACACATCAAATTAAGTATTATTGAAAAAGACATATACGCAGTCAATTTAAGAAACAGAACCACTTATGATGTTAGTTGATACCATTTTACCTGTAAGATCAATAAAGATAACAGTAATGAAAATATATAAGATACAGCAAATTAACATATTGAAATACGGAAAGAACAAGTAGAAAAAATAAAATAATATTTAATATGGTGTGTGAGCTTGACAACAGTTTCTTCCGTCAATTCTATAGTAGTATAATACATATATATATATATATATATATATATATATATATATATATAAGTTGACATGAATAAATCTAGTACATTTGCTGATCTTATAGGTCCTCACTATGTACCAAGTCCCAGCTTCTGTCCCATCGCCGCAATGTTGCATCAATAGGCTCCGATTAACTTGCTGTTTTTGTGCTCGCTCGACGTCAATACACTCGACCAACCCGACAATCAGCAAAATCCGATCGATTCAGTAGCCGGAGAACCTTCTACTCCAATAGCTTCTTGTCTCGTTCTACTAGCCTTTGACCCCTTACCCCTGCTTTCTGCTTCACCGACTATACCGACATGCAGAAATGTAAAACTAATGTGAACAAGCATCTCGCTGCACAGCTCCCAATTCAAGATGACCCCAAAAACGTTCATCCTAATTCTCAGTAACCCCTTACGTCTACAGTGGCAGCTTGGCTTGTTTGAGGGGGAACTATGTTAACATTTTTTTAAAAACATGATGCATATCAGTTTCAAAGATTTAAACAACGAATATTGCTGTACACTCGTTTCCAGAACGATTTGGAATATTTTATATTGTATTTTAATTTTGATGATTCCAAAAGGTAACTTCGTCAGCGCCTCTTATAACATACAATACAGAGTTTAAGTAAAAAAAAAGAACATATGTAAAGGAGTATAGTATGATAGCCAGTTAAATAAATAATAAAGTGAGAATAAAAGAAATAATCGATGAGCAACATAATGAACTTAATATTTACTAATGATTATTTAAATATTTAATTTAATAAGATAATATTATTTTTTAATTATAATCAGGATAATAACAACATTAATAAAAAATAAAAAAATAGTAATAAACATATATTATAAATACACTGGGTGGATCAATGAAAAACGCATAATGCAAATAAATACAATAAGTACTCATAGGAAGAATATAAAGTAAATGGACAAAATCTTAAAATAAAAATGAAATATTTAAAATAAAAATGATATATAAAACACACGATTAACTATTCAGAATTAAGGAATAAAAAATTAAAATTAAGTACTGAAAGTTAAAAATAAAATTATAAGCAAAATTAAAATTAAAATTGAAAAATTGAATATTGATATTAGCCATTTTGATTAAATTTAAAACTTTAAATATTTTCTAAACCTACATAAATTATGATATAACTAGATGAATATGATCAACGAAATAAATGTTAAACATTGTGAGAAAAATACCATTGAAAAATAGTTAAAAAGTTTTTCAAATTATATTATATATTCATATTAATGAAACACACATATAGAAAAATAACACGTCAAACTGCTTTGATATTAAAACAGAAAACTACGACACATCAAATAAAACATTTATGTTCAGAATAATCTTCTAAACTAATGAACGGATCATTATTAATTTTAGACTCTATATATATTCTCCACAACACGGTTAGTAACGTGAGCACATTATTTTTATTTCAAACTTTACCATTTTATAATACGCTCACCCGTACTCGCACCTTGTTCACAAAATATTTTTGAATTTATAATATAGAACAAAATAAAGAAAAGAACTGCTCTACATAAACGTTTTAGTTATATTAAGCTATCCATTTTTAACAGTTCGGTTCAGGCGCGTAAGTGTCAATTATATGTATGTACTTGGTAAAAGCAAAAGTTATTGTACTTATCATTATTAATTATGGAATATGTATTTTAGGACGTAGGTGAGAAATGTGGGCACATGATTATATATCCTAGCAATCGTTACAATTTGGAGGGGGTAAATGGAACCATCCCACTCCCAAACAAATAAAAACATTAGAATTTTAAACTAATACTATGTTGTTGCTTATACCTGTGACGGGTATTTATTTCGTTAAGTGTAAATATTAATCAAAGAAGTTTATTGTAATGAATAGCTTTTGCCAGTCATCAATCATTGGTAAAAATACAAAGTGTTCCCTGGAATATGAGTGACAAAAGTATCCTCAGATGTCTAGTGCCTACTGTTGCTTTGATGACAATTCTTGCACCAACCTTTTCCCATTGAGAAGGCTGATGATATCAAATCGCTTATCCAGGAATCTAGTATACTCTATATCTCGACTTGAGGTATTGGTGGTGCTGTCTCTCGCCTTAGAAGCTCAATCGCTATTTTAAAGGCATCAGCCGATGATTTTTCATATATAGTCTGACCGTATTAGTTCCATTTGGTTCGTCTTTGTATCTTCCGTATATATTTATAGTTGTATTAAGGAAGGTATAGTTTGTTTAAAATTATTGGTGGTTGGTGAATGTTCATATTGGTTAGGTTCCCCACTCAAAGATTTTCTTCATATTTCTGTGTTATCATACGTTCTGTAGTATGAATAGTGTTACATCTCCCTTTGATTCTAATTTTCTGAATCTTTGTTCCTGTTCTTGCGAATAAAGTAGCTAGATGTAGCTAGACACGCTATCGATCTGTCTCTTTATCTGTCTATCTCTCTCTCTCTCTCTCTCATTCTCTTTGGCGCGACCTCAAATAACCTGTCTCTCTCTGGTGTTCTTTTCCTGTGACTGTTCCGTTTCTTATTAATGAACTTTATTTTAAAACTGGCATTGGCGTCCGAGGGATTGTATCAACAGACGATCAAGAATCCGGGTTACGGACGATGACAACACGGGTGTGTATAATTATTCATACACGCTACGGACAAATGAAACTGGTACACTAGGCACCTGACTACGCTGTCCCTAGTTCGTTTCATTTTACCTCGCAGTACCCACACATTTAAGGTATTTAGAGGGATCATTTATCATTTAGCGAAAAGAGTCGGGATCAATGTGCAAATCGCAAATAAATGTAAACATACACTCTTAAGCAACGAAGGATAGACACGACCATTTATGATTTTTTTTACTATTTTGTTATGTTTATTGTATAATATTCTATTTCATATTAAACTGAATTCAATGGATCGGACGTTGTTTGCCATTGTAAATTTAGACCACATTGTGATAATGTAAACAATTTTCTGAAAATGTGTATCTCTAGTTGATACCTTCAGCATACGTACTTACTTTGGCACACTAGATTGTCAGTATATCTAAGAATTAACATCTGATCGCCCCCTCGACGAAAGTTCACTAGACTAACTCGACAATCAACTAAATCTCATTCATCCACTGTGGAGGTCCCCATATGTCGGAGAGCCTTCTACTCAAATAGCTTCTTTCCTCGTACTGCTGGCCTCTGGAACTCCCTTCCTGCCCCCTGTTTCCCCGACAGTACAGACATGCAGAAGTTTAAAACTAATGTAAACAGACATCTCGCTGGGCAGATCCCAGTCTAGTTTGACCGCCCCCTATCTTCTCCCCTTTTCTTTTTTCTCAGTAGCCCCTTACGTCTACAGTGTTTGGGGTGAACTATGTTAAAAAAAAATTGAGCGGATTCTTTTCCATTTATCTGTTTGTCTAGTAGAACTGATACTGCACTTCATCTGTACTATCCTCTGTCGATGTAAAATACATTCTAAACTTATGCAACTTTTATTTTTGTTCGAACCAGGAGTTCCCCATCTTAAGTAGCTGAAGTTTTTCCTTATTAAACACTATCCTCGAGTGGATTTCGGTCTCTCTGTACAAGGGTTTGTCAGGACAACCTGACATGAGGATACTTACCCCTACAAGTAAACCCTGACCAAATATTCAAAATTACATGGTATCCTCTGCACAAATAAGATTCTAATCATACGAGGAATAGTGCTTCTTCTCCTAGTGAGGTTACCGCAATAACACCACGTAGCTGAATACTCCACCAGACTAGATGAATTCTTGTCCTAGAATCCGGTAATACCAACAGACCACAAGAAAGATATACTATGACATACTTGACTGGTCAGTTGGGGGAGAAGAAATTTATTATTCTTAACTTTTTTACTAGCTCAATGATTGAGAAATAAATGAGAGTTTTAATAGAATATTCGGGTGTCTATGTATCTCATATAGAGATCAAGTGTTAGCCCCAGGAAGGGTCCCCTTGATTTCTGAGAACTTCGTCTGAAGTAAGATTAAACAGAGACTTGTAATCACCTAGATGTTCTAATCCAGCAATGGAGCAAACGACAAAATATGTGTTTTAATTACATGAATGTGACCAAAACCCTCGATATAGATTCAGTAAGCAAATGATACTGATATATGTCTACGGCGAGAGGAAACCGCAAACACGGACTCTTAAATCATAGCTTTCCTCACAAAAATACACGACCGCTGATCTTATTCTGGGCCTCTGCGAGACTTAATGAGCGGGTGAATTCTCGTATTAAGTCTTTCATGCACAGTCTGATACTCTCCAAAATCAGCTATTTTTAGTTGGGCATTTAGAAAGACACTTACAATTTTCTTGCTCGCTTTCGAATGTTTTGAATCAAGATATTTGAGATGATAGTCACAAAAGGAATTTTGTTCTCGTTATTTGAGATAAAAGTGTAAATACCTTCGTTCTTCTCATTGCTTTCGTCAGCTTCGTAACTCTCATAACTAATTCTATCTGTTAGTGATGAAATTAATTGCTATGTTTGTGACAAGCAGACACAAGTTTGCTGTTTTCTGGTTCGGCTGTTATGCATCAGTAGTATGTTGATATTTTGATTTCTCTCGTAGTATTCATCATCAACATCGACTATGAATCGATCCATCTTATAAAACCTTATACCCGAGTGGGTTTGCGGCTTGATAAGTGATAACTTCTTAATAATAAATATTAAAATAGAAATCGCCCCTCTTATTTATCTTATGGTTTAGTTTCTATTTCTTCCGGGCAATGTTACGTTCGCGCTTGTGAAGCGATACCAACAGACGAAAAACGGGGGCAATACACAAATAGGCAACAAATAATAAGTGTTACCACAACAAATAAAAGTGAATTTTCTACCTATCTACATAATCTTTATTATGTGTTAAAGTACTTTTAAATTCTTTGTTATTGCATGTTAATATTTCATTCAATAAACAATCTTTTAAACTTGCTGATACAACATGGCCGCCATATTCTATGGCTCTAATGTTCGGTTACTTCCGGAAAGTAATACGTTCAACTGAAAGAAAGTTATCTATTACTGTTTATAACGTAAAGGGAGACCCAAGCAGTGGTTTGAATATGGAGAAATCCAGTTCTTAAAAACGGGGCACAACAGAGTTGAAGTGTAGTATTGATTTACTCCTCTCCAGGAGTTAGGCACAAGCCCAGTTTTTATCTTACTCCCACAAATAAGATGTGACCCAAGGTCGGGTCGGGAAAGTGAGGTTTAAAAATTGCCTGGGCAGCCCCGTCAGCATTCCCCGGTAGGGGCGCCTCAGGCAGTAAGCAAGAAACTTACACCTCCCCGAAAGGGGGAGGCGAAGCCTGGGAGGGTGGACCTCCAATAACTGCACAGGACAGACCCATAGACCGGCGTAAATCAAGCCCCGAAGGCCAAGACAATACCAGTCTATGGGGATCAGTATCTATCGGAACAGATACTACACTTTGATCTTAGCCAAAAGAAGTGTAGTAGCAGACAATATACCACACATTGCTACCAGCTAAATGGTACTAATTCACAAATCAATGGATGACATGTTTAACAGATACCGTAAATCGACGTGATTACGTTTAGTGAATGCTTCTAAGATGTTCTTGATATCTTTACATCCCAATATTATTCAGTATTTTTCTATTCTCACAACAGGAGCAAGACGTGAACGCCCAATTTATTCGTTGCTTTTCATTATAAATTCAATTTTCGGCATTGCATCTAATTTCCTTTAATATGCAGAGTATTGCGTCTCGTGTAATGGAAGTAAACGTCATGTGGTAAACTTTTCATAAAAATAATACAATATAATGACATATAAAATTGATACATTATATATATGTACATAGAAATGTTTGTGCACGTTTACATATATATAGATACGTATATATGTGCATATATATATATATATGCCCTTATATATATATATATATATATATATATATATATATATATATATATATATATATATATGCACTTATATACGGCCTAATTACGTTGACACACCGGTTCCTGTTAGATAACCGAATTTTAACAACGTCAAGCCTGGCCAGTATTAGATGGGCGACCATTTCGGAATACCAGGCGCTGTATATAGGGGGAAAATATCGTCGCCAATCCGCAGTGCCTAGCGTGGTGACTATAACCATAACACCCTGAATGGCAGTTACCAATCAAGTGTCGGAAACCGGGGAGGGGTGTTCCACCTCCAATAGTGATACAAAACACTTATGCTGTTGGTGATGATTTAGTAGAGAATGACAGTAATCAATACGTGCATATATATATATATATATATATATATATATATATATATATATATATATATATATATATATATATATATATATATACGTATATATATATATATATATATATATATATATATATATATATTTGTGTATATGTATATATATATATATATATATATATATATATATATATATATAATACATATATAGCTATATATGTTGGTGTATTGATTTACTCCTCTCCAGGAGATAGGCACAAGGCCAGTTTTTATCTTACTCCCATAAGTAAGATGTGACAAAAGGTCGGGTCGGAAAAGTGGGATTTAAAAATTGCCTGGGCAGTCCCGTCGGCATTCCCCGGTAGGGGCGCCCCAGGCAGTAAGCAATAAACTTATTCCTCCCCAAAGAGGGGAGGCGAAGCCTGGGAGGGTGGACCTCCTAGAACTGCACAGGACAGACACATAGCCCCGAAGGTCAAGACAATATCAGTCTATGGGGTGCAGTATCCATCGGAACAGATACTACACTTTGATCTAAGCCAAAAGGCCAAGGAGTATTTAATGGGTACAGGCGTTAGGGTTGTGTTGTCGAGGCTACTGCATCACTTTCACTAATACTAATAGGAAATGTATTAGCTATATATTTATTCTGTAACTAAATATTAAATGGTAGTATAGATTAGACTGCAACATATGTGTTGGGTTACTAGTATAGGAGAAGTAACACACTGTGATAATAGTTGCTCTCTGTTTATGCTGGTACTGTTCCCGGTTGTCGTGCATTTTTCCTTGTACTTTATCTGTACCTGGTACCGCATTAGCCTTGACCGGCTTTAGCCAGCTTTCTCCGAAGTAGGAAAGTTTACGAGGGTATTTAATTTACGAGCGGTACGTAATCGAATGTATATCCCAATTATGGTAGATGACGGTGTTAGCTTCTTGCAGTTCTCGTAAAAATGTGTCGACGTCCTCCTACATACATCGCCTGTTATTGCCAAAAAGTCACCAATCTGGTACTTCCCAGACTCAATGTTGCTTAACTCATGTGATCTAATAAGAACCGGTGTGTCAACGTTATTATGCCGATTGCCTCTTACGATTAAAGTCAAGCAATTCTGTCTCAGTAGAGATGCGGTTTGAGATTTTGAAACACTTGCTTAACCATAGACTCCGCGCACAGGAAACCTTGCAAAGGGTATCCATTAGAGCCCCAGAGACAATGGATAGATAAGCAACTGTGAAATTTCCTTGAGATTTCGCAGTAGTTACTAGTACTACTACCACTTCTACTATAACCACTACTCCTCGTACTATTACTAATACCCGTACCGTGGCTACTACTTATACTACTGCTATTGTTTCGTCGTATTAGGAGCATGCTTATTTGAGTATTCTATAATGGACTCGGTCGAGAGAAAATACTCAAATAATGATACTTGAATTTCTGTTGATCAACACACAACATTATACGGTAACAATCAAGTGTAAGTGGAACAATCCAAGGAAAAAGGTGACTCCTTCTTATACATATCAGTATCCTAGACACTGAAAAGAGAGAGTTTGAGTGGCCCTCGACGACCCCCGACCACGTTATTTGATATGATAGTTAGCGTGTTTGCTAATGGGCCGAGAAACCAGATTCCAATCATCGTCCGATGTATACGAGAAACTTAAAAGAAATGAATAGGACCCAAGCTCAAATCGACTTGGCGTCGGTAGTTTCAGGATGTTTACGTAGACAGCCTGAAAAAGTCGAATAAATGAAAAAGTCGAATAAAAAAGCCAAAACGAAGCTGGATGTACGACTGTAAACAAATGTTGTTGTTTTACACGTACATTTTTTTTAAAAGAAAAATATCACTGAAAAAGTGTTTAAACTGGGTTAGCGTTAGGGGTTAGTACTTAGGAATTAGGGTGAGGGTTATAAATGTTTTTTTTCTGCAGCATGACCAGTTTTTTTTTCACTGAAAAGTGTTAAAACAGTGTTAGGGTTAGGGCTTGTTAAATTTCATTATCCCATTGACTAATTTTTCTTCCAATTAGTGAGGTTCGTGATTCAATCACTAAAAACGCTGACTTGTCGCTTACTTATTAGCTCGCATTCTGGTTGGATAATCCCTTCAGCATGTTCCGGCCGTCTGCGTTAGCATCCGGAAACTACTGATACCGACATTTTTCATTATACGGTGAGGATCAAGAGTAAGTGGCGTTATCCTTAAAAAACAGAGGGGCCCTCCCCCTAAAACTAGATGCAGTAACAAATGTAAGGGGGCATCAGGTCGCTCTTGACTATGTTCGACTACTGTTACCATTGATAAGTTTACACTTATAATTACAAATAGATAATCATATAGGGTCAAACAGTTACTTCCAACTTGAGACAAGATTCAAGAACAAGTATTTTGGACTTTTTTACTTCTGCCTCTATGGCTCCGCTTTTCCAGAAAGATTTATTTGAGATGATGCGTTGATAATGTTGCTGGCGTTTTTTTCTTTCACTGCTCCAAATATCCGTAATTTAGCACGAGATTTAAAGTCAGTAACAAGTTAAACTATAATACTTTTTATAAAAATGACAGAATTCGTCTGTATCAAAGATTAAAGTGTAGTATCTCTTTTATATAACATTTCATCTTTTTTGTCCTCGATCAGTGAAAAAGAAAACCTAGAATGTGACAATTTTTAATTGTGTCCCAATCCAGAGTACCTTTTTTTGCAAAGCTATCTTTTCAAAACTTTCACTAACATTGTGTCTAACTCTGCCATCGTAAGGAGACAGTTGAATAGAGACTAAACACAGGTTGAAACTAAACTGTTCAGGTGTTGTTTTAGTATTACGCACACGACTCTGTTGCCTGCAAGCTTTTGGATTTTGACACAAGCCATATATTTATTTCACGTCGGACCCAACATAAATGATGAATAGCGTTGACAGAAAATACCAGTTATATGATCGGAGGTGTCATGAAAAATATATACGAAAATTAACAAAGAAGGATTCATAATCTGATACCGGAAACAAGACCGAGGATAAAAATATTTCCGAAAGTGATTCATCTTCTTTGAAACCTCGAGGCTAGGAATTTATTCAGGTGGCTGAAGCCGATTAAGTGTAAAGGATTAAGTTTTCAAATATAATAGGTAGCCATATATTGTAATGTAATATTTTATTTGGCCATGCACACACATATATATATATATATATATATATATATATATATATATATATATATATATATATATATATATATATATAGTGTGTAGATTTCAATTTTGCTGCATCAGTGCAGGAAAGTTACAATTTCAGACGGTCTGGAGGCGCGAACCCGGTTCACCGAGTCAGCCCCTAGAATCAACAAGCAGTTGCCATAGAGAGAGAGAGAGAGAGGGAGAGGGAGAGGGAGAGAGAGAGTGAGAGAGAGAGAGAAAGAGAAATGAGAGAGAAGTGCCGTGTCGGCTTCATCAAAAAAGATCAAGATCCAAAGTACTCGAACCCGGGTCCTGTCAGTCTAAAACATTTGTAATTTATGTATTTATAGTTTAAAGGTTAAAAGACGTATACTATATATTATATATATATATATATATATATATATATATATATATTGTGTAGATTTCAATTTTGTGTTGAGAATCCGAATAACAGAGCTCAATGTAATTTAAACAGAGCAAAACAGAATTATAAAAAGAAAAAAACTATACACACATTAAGGTTGTACGCATTATAACTTATTTCGACCCCTTAATTAGGTCTCCTCAGATGTATAAACAACCACGTCAAAAAACCAAAAATTTAAAATATATATATATATATATATATATATATATATATTGAATTACTTACTTGACATTATCCTCGTCCTCTCAGTACAAGGTGTTGTCAGGACGACCTGTCATGAGGATAATTTATCCTACAAGTAAACCGTGACCAAATATAAAAAAATGACATAGTAGTTGATGTCTAAATAGGATTCCCTCAACACGGCTATACACTGGCTCACATGAGGCATGGTGCACTTTTTCCAATTAATGTCACCTCAAGTAACAGCACTTAGCATGATACACCACCAGACTAGATGAATTGTTGCACTGAAATCCGGTAAGTCCAAGAGACCACAAGTAAATATACACTATAACATAGTTAACTGGTCAATTGGAGAGAAGACAATTAATATGCTTAACTTATTTAGTAAATCAACGTTTAACAGGTACATGGGATCTTTAATCGAATATTCGAATATCTATGCATATCATATAGACATCAAGTGGTAGCACCAGGAAGGGGCCTCTTGATTTCTGGGAAGTTCGACTGAAGTAAAATGAAATATACACATATATATGAATTTTGAGAGTTTGAATTACCTACTAAACACCATCCTCGAGTGTATTCAGTGTCTTTGTACAATGGTGTGTTAGAACAAACTGACATGTGGAGACTTACTCCTACAGCAAACTCCGACAAAATATTCAAAATAACATAGTACTCGAAACCAAAATAAGATCTCGACATGGCTATACAATGGCTCATACGAGGAATTGTAAACCATCCCCTGGTGATGTTCCCTTAAGTCACAAGACTTAGCTGGATTCTCCACCAGACAAGATGAATTTTTGTATAGAAATCCGTAAAAACTAAGAGACCACAAGAAGGATATACTATAACATAGGTAACCTGTCAATTGAGGAGAGTAAAATTAATGTGCTTAACTTCTTTACAACATCAACATTTGAGAGGTAAAGGAGAATTATAATGAAACACACGGATATCTATGTATCTCATATAGAGATCATGTGTTTGCCCAAGGAAAGGGGCCCCTTGATTTGTTAGAACTTCGGCTGAAGTAAAAAAGAACAATATATATATAAATATATATATATATATATATATATATATATATATATATATATATATATAGATATATATATTAATGATTTATTACCTATCGACATAGATGTTTCATGTTAACGCAATATTAAATGCAGGAAGTTAATTCTCTACGGGCAGCGGGTTCACACTCCAATCACAAATCACCACTGCTTTGTTATCAAGAGCGTCCCCCCGTCAACCACAACGAATAAGCTAATAATTAAAGAGGAATGTAACTTTGTAAATAGCGAGTCGGCGGCTAATTTACACGAGCAGTGAAAGGTATCAACAAACTGTGTTTGGATCTTGCATGAAGCTATTTGTACTGCTTGTTGTTAAACTCACTAAGAGTGCCCGGCCTTTAGTAACGGGGGCTTATAATAATATTTATAAATAAATATTAATTATTTGTTACCTACAGACATCGATGTTTCATATTACAAATGTATATAATATTAATGTGTGTTTACCATAACAAATACATTTTAAACGTATAATCCTTATAATATATTTGATGATTCCAATTGTAAGCTCAATGAAGTTGCATTAGAAGATTTAGAGCATATAACACCTACTTTTGCATTCCACTGATCATGGGAAATCAATCCAAAACCATAATTATCATTAGTTTTTACAATTTGTTTATTTACATATTTGGATGAAGGTATTTTTTCGCTCATCTAACATTCAAATGTTTTTTTTTTTAATGTAATATTCAGTTTTACACGTGTTACATGGCAACATTCGTACAAGTGTATTTTTTTATTAGAGGAGTATATATTGCGGAAGTGTGAAAGAAAATGTAACGTAAAAACACAGTAGACGAAACATACGGTGAAGTTCATATTGGGTCTTTATAAAGATTTGGCAAGTTGAACTATATAAAAAGCAAACAATCACATGAGGAAATGTGACAAATTCAGAAAAAAGGAAACTCCTCCTTTAAAACAATGTAACCACACTCGAAAACTCGAATCAGCTTCTCGAACGATGGTTCAAAGGGGATGAAAGGACCAAAGAGATAGCACCCATCCGACCTCCACTGAGAGGTTGTAAGAGTAATGAAACCTAGGGGAGGCTAATTTCCACTAAAATTGCAGATAAGACAAACGTTCGTGGCTTGCGAGAAATAAATGGCTGTGATAACGCAAATTGATTTGCAATAGCTATCGAAAGAGGTGGAAAAGGCTGGAAAATTTACTAGACTTGTTGTCACTTGAATTCCAGGGAACACAAGTGTTTTTATTGTCAGATAATCACAGATAATCGCGTGTGTTAAAACTCTTATCCATAATAATAATAATAATAATAATAATAATAATAATAATAATAATAATAATAATAATAATAATAATAATAAGCTGGGAAGTGTAATGGAATATTGTGCAGACGTATTGATCCGACAATTCCAGAGAACACATACGATCGTCATACGCAACAATGAGAAGTTATTGTTGCAATAACGGAGAGTGCTGGAACTTTGGAGAGACGTGTTGTTATTAAGACTCATGTTACAATAATAATGGAATAGAATGGAGAGTTATGGAATATTTGAGGAGACTTGCTGTCACTCAGACTCCAGGAAATGGCATCGGTTGTTATTAGCGGAAATCACTAATCGTGTAATCACTATTGGAAAAAAGTGCAGTATTTGTTCTGATACTACGTTTCATATTTTCTGCTCTTAGTGAATGAAGTAAAATTCTTTCTAGACTGGAGCAATTTTTATTTTATTTTTTGTAGTAATCAAAAGTGCCATTTTGGGGATTTGTGATTTTCCCAACATTAAAAACCGACCTTGTCTCTAAGTCTGACTTCGTGAGGGGCATACCTTACTTGGGATATTGAGGCAGCACGTGTGGCTATGCGAAACCAAATCCAACACACGAATTAACCTCGAAAGGTTATTTATTATTAGACCTGACTCAGACAGGTGTACACTTCCCTGGAGGGAGATTATAGCTAAAACGCTTATCATGAACACCTGTAAGATGATTAGTCAGAAGAACTACGAGGGCCTACTTGTTAGACCCTGCCCGCAGCTACACTGTCATGTGTGTCTGAAGAATGACTTTGAAGTAGATGTGAAGTAGTACCGCCACAAGCCTGGGAAGACCTTTGAAAATGAAATGGCTGGCATATTGTTGGGTTTTAATAAACAGACTATTAGAATTACAAGGAACACATTGGCGTTACGATCATCGTTAATCCCTAATTCGTTTACACGTTCCAAATTATCAAGGTCGCGAGACATGTTTATCTCAACGTTGATTTCGATAATATCGACAGCTATAACGGAAGAATAAAACATGTTATTTGTTCGGTCGGAGGTTGTCTTAATGTGTTGTACAATAAATAAAGCAACACATTATTGAGACAGCTGGTCTATCATGAACATTATAATAAAACGTAATGTGTATTCATTTGTATATAGATAAATATATATATATATCCGTCCTGTCACATGAAGTTAGCGAGTAGGAAACCGCCAGATGAATTAACTGCAAATATTTAAGAAAATTAATAAACTAAATAGCATGTCAGACAACAAATCTATTTCGTTTTCTTTTTTTCTTTTTGTTTTCTATGCCGATTTATAACTTTTATCTTTTGTTTACTTTCGTTTTAATTTCTGTTTTAAACTTCACAGATTTAGAAAGGAAGAGCCACAACTGGAACTCTAGTTAAATAGTGAAGAGCGTACTTGGATCTTGGGTAGGGTTAGGGTTAAGGTGATGGCGATGGTGATTGTGATGATGGTGATGGTAATGGTAATGGTAATGGTGATGGTGATGATGATGATGAT
This sequence comes from Sepiola atlantica, assembly GCA_963556195.1. Classification (NCBI taxonomy): domain Eukaryota; kingdom Metazoa; phylum Mollusca; class Cephalopoda; order Sepiida; family Sepiolidae; genus Sepiola; species Sepiola atlantica. Next base: position 190,721,188 of record OY744520.1, on the reverse strand, counting down.
GATGATGATGATGATGATGGTGATGGTGATGGTGGTGGGGGTGGGGGTGATGGTGGTGGTGATGGTGATGGTGGTGGTGATGGTGATGATGATGGTGATGGTGATGATGATGATACTACTACTAATAATAATAATAACAATAATAATAATAGTAGTAAAAATATAAATCAGAAAAGAACATAGCCATGACATGGACTGACTACAAGAAACCTTACGAATGAATCCCTTAAGCATGAATTGCTGAATGCTTACATATATACAAGATACCCGAAGGGATTATTAATCTTATCAAGAAAAAATGGGAACATGGAGACGATCACTGACAGCTGGAATACAACATCGGACTGAGATAAGATACAGAGAAGCCTCTTCCAAGGAGATTCTTTATCATTACTAGTAGTTGTCCTAGCCCTAATGGTACTTAACTACATTCTCATAAAATGTGATGCCGAAAGTTTATAGACAAAAACAAAGAATAAACCACCTCATGTACATGAACGACCTGAAACTCTTAAGCAATACGGGCATGGAAAAAACGATAAATACGACCAGAATGAAATGGAAATGTGTGCACTGCTAGAGATGTAGAAGGGAAAATTGGAGATTACAGAAGACATGGTGGTGATCAAAAAGAGGTAGAGAGTATTGAGCGTATGGGGAGACTTGTTGTCACTGGGACTCCGGGGAACATCACTGGTTGTTGGTGGTGAGCAATCACTGACGATGTCTTGTGTGAAAACCCATAGTGAGCAGAAATAATAACAATACTACTACCACTACTACTACTACTAATAATAATAATAATAATAAAATATTGTTGATAATAATAATAATACTAAGAAGAAGAAGAAGAAGAAGAAGAAGAAAATTAATATTTGGATGATAATCGGATTTGAAAACAACGAAAGCAAATTTTATTAAATTTGAAAACAACGAACCCCAATGTTATCAAAACGTAAACAAAGGTAGAACAAAACAGAACCTGACCCGACAGAAACGAAACTCTACTGGAGCAATATATAGGAAAAACGGCAAGACCACAACAGAAATGCCGAACGGCTGAAAACATGAGAGAAGAGTTTCAACAAATTGAAGAAGGGATATAAAACTAAATGAACGAGTAACGCTCAAGACATCCGTAAGAAAAATGTCAAACTAGAAAGCACCAGGTGACGATGGTATACCCGCATATGTGTTCCAATAATTTACGACAGTACATGAAAGCCTAACTCAAAACCTGTGATGTATCAACAAAACAGATGTACCAGAATGTATGACAAAAGGGAAAACCACATTGATACAAAAAGACACTGAAAAGAGAACGACCCGCAGCAACGACAGACCAACAACCTGATTACACACCATGTGGAAAATCTTAACAGCACAACTGTATGCACAAATTCACAAGTCCCTTAATAATCGTACACTACTTCCCTAAGAAAGAGAAAGGGTACCTAAAAGGCAAAAAGATGGATAACTGACCTGCCATACATAGATCAAAAGATCCTGAAGGAGTAAAACGTAGAAAATATAACATAGTCAGTACATGGATAAACTAAGCGACAACTAACGATATGATCCCTCAAGCATGGATTATCGAGTGATTGAGGATGTACAAAATATTAGATATGATCACAATTTTAATTAATAAGCAATGGAATCTTGGAGACTGGAACTGACAGTTGGAGGGTAATAGCTAACTGAGTTAAGAATACAGAGATGCATATTCCAAAGAGATTTTCTGCCACTGCTACTGTTCATCATAGCCATGATACCTGTTAACAACACACTAAGGAAATGGCAAGTTGGATACTAGTTTACAAATACAGAAAAAAGAATCAACCACCTCATGTATATGGACGACCTGAAACTATTTGAGAGAAACAAAAAAGAACTAAAAATGCGTATAAACACACCAGAATCTTCACCTCGGACATCCAAATTGAATACGCACTAGTAGAGATGGGGAGAAAACTGGAGGCGGCGCAGAGCATAGCATTACCAAAGCAAGGGGAGACGAGAACACTAGGCGAACAAGATATCTATAAATATGTGGGAGTACTGGAAGTAGACACCAGAAAATCAACAGAAATGAAAGAGAAAATTTTAAAACAATAACTGAGAAAGACAAACACATTTTTATAAACTCAATTATATAGCAGGAACGTAAGAAAAATTTAATAAACACCTAGGCTGTACGACTAGTAAGATATTATGAACCGTTGATAGGTTGGATAAAAGAAGAAGTGAGGTATGTAAACCAGAAGACTAGTAAACTAATGACAATGCACAATGTACTACATCCGAAAGATGATGCTGACCGACTCTACGTGAAAAAGAAATACGAGGGAAGATGGCTTCTCAGTATAGTAGACTGCGTAAATGACACAAAATTAGAATGAGGAAAATAATAAAACAGAACACGGAAAGGCTAATCATCGCAACAAGAGAAATCGTAAAAATGTAAAAAAAATCAAAAACAGAGAGGCTAGAGATAACACAAGTAAATAAAAGAAGGAAGGGAAATAGCTACATGTACGATTCATAAGTATCACAAGAAAAGAGACTCGCAAAAAAAACCTGTACATGGCTACGAAAACGAAAGCTAAACGAAGAAACTGAATCACTAAAACAGCCGCAATAAACAACGAGTAGAACTAACTATATCAAAGCTAAGGTCGACAAAACCTTAGTAAACAGCAAATGTAGAGGCTGTGGACAAGGAGAGGAAATAATAAACGACTTAATAAGTGAATACAGCACACTTCCCTAAACAATATAAGAATAGACACGACCAGTTGGCTAGGCAGGACACTGAAAAATGTAAACAACTGCATTTCGAACACTCAAACAAATGATACAAACACACAACAATGGCAATACTGGAAAACGAATATTAATAAAAAACCTCTGAAGCATTGAGGTACAAACAGATCAACTCAGACAAGAAAAGAAGACCGGATGTCATAATAGTCAACAAAGAGGGAAACATCCTGCAAAACCGTTGATTTTGCCATCCCAGCAGTAAATAGAGTATTGTTTCGTGATATCTTATAACTTTTTCACATATAAAAAAGCTAAAAGCTACATTTTTTTAAAAATCGAATCAAAGATAAAACAAAAATCTAATTATATTAAGATAAGATTAACATGGTGAATTTCACGTAAGGTTTAAATTTAAGTAGAGTAAGGTGTACTGGTAGCTGCTTGTTATACTAACAGATCTTTTTTAGGAGAGACAATTAATGTTATTTACCTTTTTGTAATTATTAACACATAATAAAATCAAACTTATTTATAATTGTTTTTTTTTTATTCCTATTTCTAATAATTAAAACAACGTGTTAGGTTCTAATTTTAATGCATTAATTGTCATAAAAAATAATACAATTAAATATTATGTTGGGAGGCGTTTACTTTTTAGGGGATTACGTGTGCTTTTACAACCTTACCACTCGGACAGAGTGAGTGGTAAAATAAATTTGGTTAACTCTCTTAGCCAAATTCTTAAAAACTAGTTAAATTAAAACTTCTGCCAAATCTAAGTGTAATAAAATGATGAGGAACTATTTTTTTTAAAAACACCGCTCGTCAAGTTCTGATTCCCAAACGAGTAATACCCTTTTTAGCTTTAACCATAGTTAAATAAGGACAGACAGTAGACAGGGGAAAATAAGACTGAAAAAATATATTGAATAGGCAAAGCATAGACTTTTTCAAGTGTAAAGCTTAAGCTAAAGGGGACTTAAGGAAAACAGTAATTTAGGGAATTTTGTTTAAGTTGTGTGTAGAAATAACGATGTATGAAATAAATATTGTAATTTTCAAATGAGAGGTTGTGGGCATATTTTGCCATATAACACCCTTATACATTCTAGTAAGAAACTGAAATTTAGGGTATGTTATAATTGCGGTAAAATACCTGTTAATAAAATTTCACAAAATTCAGAGACATCTGGAGTTTTACAAGAGCTTTCACTTCCTATTAGCGCTATTGTATAAAACTAAATTCAACTAAATACTGTCAACATTTAGAGAACTTATGTCGATCTTCTGTGTTCCAAAATTAATAAAAATCGGTGAATTAGTTCATAAGTGAATATTGTACATGCCAAATATATAAACATATATAAGTATACTTAACTTTATATATATATATATATATATATATATATATATATATATATATATATGTCTCTCTCTTTCCATATATATATCTATATATATGTATATCTATATATATGTCTCTCTATATATATGTCTATAACTATATGTCTATATATATATATATATATATATATATATATATATATATGTCTATATGTATATATATGTCTATATATATGTCTATATATATATGTGTATATATGTCTTTATATATATGTATCTCAATATGTCTCTCTCTCTCGATATATATATATATACATATATATATATATATATATATATATATATATATATATATATATATATATAGGTGTCTGTGTGTATTAGCATTGTCACCGTCACTTGTCGTCAAAGTAAACAATTGCGGCCTCATTCTATATTCAATGCCAGTCTTGTTTCTTACCAAACCAGAATCTGCCGATGACAGGGACACAGGACAGCATGCTGGGCCTTGGACAGAATCTACTATGGCGTCAAAGTGCTTCGAGTAGCTGGGTATGCGTGCTGCGAATGAAATAAATGAAATTTCGTTGTCGATCTGTTTGTTTATTGGCCAGCCAGGTTAGAGACTATGCGTCGTGTCATTCTCATCTAATATGTATCTACTTTATATATCTACCTATTAATATATCGATGGGGCTAAGGACAACTTATGCACGTATGTTCAAATATTACAAAATTCACGAACTGTTATGTTAATTAATTGTTCTGAATTTCTCTAGAATGTAATTATTTTTCTATTTAAAAAATAAAAACCTTCGTATATATATATATATATATATATATATATATATATATATATATATATTATTTCATGTATCGACATAAAATGTTGTGATGCGATATAATCTTTTATGTGTCGATTTTCAGCATTTACTTAAACAGGTCTCACTACGTGAATAGAGCTACGTAGTATGTTAGGAAATATATTTATGACTATAAATACACAGAGGCTTCCGCGCATTATCCCCGTAGCGAATAGTTAGGCTAGAATGCACCGAGTTGGTGTTGCTGTGTGTGTTATATATACACATGGTGTTTAGTCTAGCAAACTAACCAATCAGATTCTTTGTTATTCGCTCCCACGTGTAAATTTTTCCATTAGCCAATCGTTAGGCTTCTCACAAACACAGGTTCGGTTGATTTTACTTCATATTCTATTGTTCCGTTTTCTATAGCAGTGACCATCACTGGTCTTGGTTGTGTCGAATTATTAGGTAAACTTATCTTAACACGAGCGTACTTGTGTTTCGTTTTTCTTTTATATGTTAGTTTAGTTTAGTTTTTTATTAATTTATTTGGTTTTGTTTACCTAAAGTAAATGTAATTCTGTGTAAGCAGTTGTTTGCTATTTCACTGTTACAGTTTAATATGTTTTGGGGCTCTTTGAATTTTAAGATTTGAAATTTCTTATTCAGATATAATTTACACGTATCGTCAGAATTTCTACATGTACTGGCCCGTCGTACTATTTTACATTCAATTATTGGTGAGCGTCAACTTTTTCTATCTCCTAGTAATGGGTTTCTAGTGCTGTTTTTATTCGGCGTTTCTTTTTGTTTTTAAATGTACTGTTGTGGTCGTAATATCTTGTTTTAAAATCAGGGTTGTAGTACACACGTAGTACTTCTTGTTATTCGATATTTCTGTGGCAAATATTGTGGCTTGGTAAATAATACTTTTTGTTAGGTGTATTTTGTAGTGGATCAAGTGTATGAGTTATGTACTTACAGTTTTTCTCCTCATTACTAACTAATTATATAGGAATCAATAGAAGAAAATTAAAGCCAGATAAACCTATCATATAACGATACAAGGAACCCCTAATATACAACATAGCACAAACCATTTCAAGTATATATAGGAACCAAAAGATTTTAAAAATAGACACTAGTACCAAATGGCAAATCCTATAACAAGCAACCGCTTGTGACATTAAACAGAATGATTTGAGCATTGTTTTTTGAAGAAACATACAAGATAATAACCTTAAATCCCCCAGAAAAAACATAAACAAAAAATATGAATTTATTGTTAAATTATCATCTCCCATGTCAAATAAAGACTGGATTAACTATGCACAAGAAAAATATTCAATGTGTGTACACATGTATATATCTTTATAAATAAACGTATATATATATATATATATATATATATATATATATATATATATATATATATATATATATATATGTGTGTGTGTGTGTGTGTAGGTGTGGGTGTGGGTATGTGTGTGTGTGTGCGCGAGTGAATGGCTGCCTGGTTGGGTGTGAGTGGTTGTATACATATTTAATAATGACGAAACTGCTAGCCAACACAATTCAAGACCATCGGAGTAATGAATATCTTAATAGTCAGAAAACTGATAGCTGCAGCTCAGTTCATCTTGAATACCTTCAGGGGTTAGCGGAAGAAGTTGCTAGCAGGAAGGATCATATCAGTTTTTTTGGGTGTCAGCACAACAGACAAGTTTTAGCAAGGTCAGACAGACGTTGGCGAAAGATATGTGCGACAGAGTCAGGACTATGAATCAGTAGTAAAAATGGGCATGATGGATCCTCACTCTGGCTGGCGTGTCTGAGCTTTATTCGGCAAAGGAATCGTTAATAGATTCACATAAATTTTGAAAATACACTGACTATTGGCCGACATGTTATTTTATATTTTCAAAAAAGTGTCAAATCTGTCTAGAACCTTATGCATATACATTGTTAAATATTTGAACGACCGATGCTTGCATATTTTCTGTTTGATATTTTCAAGTTGGATGATAAGTGTTCGAATTTCTGGTTGGAACTAAATACTGAGCAGACCAACGAAGTATCCGAAGGTGATGGAAGCATTTCTCCCTTAAGCAAAGATTGGCCAGCTTTGTAGACATAGAAGCTACTTCTGGAATGCTGTCGGGACAAGTTGCCTTGTTGACATCGAGGTTCTTGATAAGTTTGGCATCATCCTGAACAGATCTTTGAATGGCGCTTAGAGTTATTATTCCGCTAAGAGGGGGATTCTGAGGGTAGGTAGCCCTAGTTAGAAATGGGGGGGAATGTGCTGCAATGTTCCTTGTAAAAAGTCTGACTTAATAACAATCTGAAGAGATGAGGGGGTGGGAATTTTCAGAGATCAGATCACCTTCATCAACCAAATATGAAATGCGGAAATACAGTAGAGGTGAAACCATATTTATAAACACGTTTATGTGTTTATGTGTTTAGGTGTGTTCATTTCTAAATTGTTCTCAACTTTGTAAATACTTTTTATAATGAAACAGAAAAATCGACGAAATAGTTGAGACTAACGTATACGCAAATGAAACTTAACTCATGTAAAAACAGAAATAAATAGAAATATGATAGTGGACGGATACATAGTAATATATTAATTCCATATAATAATTGAATTGAATTTACGATATCAATAGGATAAAATATTTATACATATGCTAAATTTAAATGCGTACTATAACTCTCTATTGAATGCTCTAATGCAAGTGTTAAACATTATCCCTATTTTTTATAAAATTCTTCTTTGAGACTTACTATATTTATATTTTTGCTGACATTTGTTTTTTGTTTTTTTCTTTATTAATTTCTTGTGGTTAGACATTTACAATTTTTGACAGGATACTTCCATATGCTATTAATGAAAAATCGGGTTTGCAATAACATCGATTGGGCGTCATAAAAACACAATAAATACTTTTAATTTTTTTTACCAATGCCGCATTTTTGTTCCGAACTTTAAGAGTTTTAAATGATATTTTTAATATTAAATTTAATTAGTACAACGTTACTTCGTAATTGACTTAACTTTAACAAAATCTCTATCACGATAATCGTTTATCGTCCCTGGTAGTAATAAAAGGTTATTAACACATACACGCACCTGACCGAAATTAACAAAATGCGGTTGAGTGACACTATACACAATACTTCGGAAAATAAAACATCTGGTGATTTGGTGAAAATCACCCAGTGGCATATAGGATCTGCATATAGAAATACACCCGCTGTTAAATAAAAGCTATGGGGCGTAAATACATTGACAGCGAAAGCTAAATCCCATAATGAACGTTTACATGTTCGTGGGCGTCCAAAAATTACAAATAAAGCATCCTAAACTATAATCGAGATAGTCAACTGGCTATTGAGTTTCAGGGATCACCCTCCGTGTATTTTCTAACCCTAACCCTCCGTGTATTTCCATACTTCTTCCAATCCTCTCATGCCAAGTGTTCACCGCCATCAAAAAATAATAATCGAGTATTGATTTACTCCTCTCTAGTTAGGCCCAAGGCCAGTTTTTATCTTACTCCCACAAGTAAGATGTGACCCAAAGTTGGGTCGGAAAAGTGGGGTTTAAAAATTGCCTAGGCAGCCCCGCCAGCATTCCCCGGTAGGGACGCCTCAGGCGGTAAGCAATACACTTAATTCTCCCTAAAGTCCTGGGAGGGTGGACCTCCTAGAACTGCACAGGACAGACCCATAGACCGGCGTAAATCAAGCCCCGAAGGCCAAGACAATACCAGTCTATGGGGTGAAGTATCCATCGGAACAGATACTACACTTTGATCTTAGCCAAAAGGCCAAGAAGTCAATCGAGTAAAGCAAAAAATAAAGTTATGTACTATATCAGAAAAGAGATCAGTAAAGAGTGAGTTAATATTTACGTGAGAGAATGTGAAAAAGGGTACAACTTGTGTACAAGAAAAGAGGATCCGAGTATTCAAGAAATGGAAATGCATTCTTGTGAATATAATTTCGTAATTAAACGATGTTTTAATATAATTCTTAAAATGTCGTTTAGTGCCACGCTATTGCATGTTTATTTTCAATAACTATTCATCTAATACTAGAATAATAACAACTAGCGGGACCCGTGTAAATTACACGAAATGATGTTTTCAATACTAATTATTTTGTTCTTAACCTATACATGTTTGAATAGAATATGATAAGATTTGACTTGTATATTTATTGTTAAAAATTAACATGTGTATTCGCTGTCGTCCCCTCCCTACCTCCATCCTCCCCCCTCCATTCGATGTAAAAAAAAATCTTAAAGGTTGGTTGGGATCGAACTATAAACCAGTCAGGCCGACGTAAAAATCCTACGTCACTAGCCGTTGCGCCAAAGAGAAACACTTGTAACTATTACAAAAATTAGGTGACTTGAATACTTTTCCAAATCTAGGTGCGGCACGCATGCGCAGAGCTTTTGCTGAAAACGTGACACACGAACACACACACACTATCGTATGAATATATAGATTAAATATTACATTCACAGGAGATGCACACACATACGCACACGCTACATTGTCTCACTGTTGCCCTGAAACAATCTACAAAGGCATTACATTCTTCTTTAGGAGAGGTGGGTAGTGTAGTATATGTTCCTTCATCATTATATCATTATTCGAGACATTACCTCATCTTTTTGTGGATGGTAGTGTAGTATCTGTTATGTGGTCATGATGCTATCATCTCAGCCATTTCCTATTTTTTGGGAGAGTGGAAGTAGTGTAGAACCTGTTATTTTGTAATCAGACTATCCCTTTAGGCAACACTTTGTCCATTGTTGGGTAGTGTAGTTTATGCTCTTTTCTCATTAGACTATCCTACCCGGCATTACCTCATCATTTAAGGATATGACAACATACGTATAGAACATAATTGCCACAATTTGCTTTTCATTTAGCATAGCCAACACTGACGTTTATATTTACAAACTAACACACGCGACCAGAGGGACCATATTATTGCCACTTTTATTAATTTACATAGTATTACCTTTGTTCCGTACTTAAAGATTAGAAGTTATAATTCCCGGACAATTTCTGGTTTCTTTACTAGGTATAGTTAAAAGACAAAAGTACACAAACGAATAGAAATACCATATAGCGTATACATGAAGTATGTCATCTACTCTTCCGCAGGAGTGAATCGATTATAACAATATGCGCATGCGCCAAGGCTTTAATTAAGAGTATCACTGTGTTGCCGTTGCGCTGAAACTATGGGAGCCCCGTTGCGCACGCGTGACACATAACAGGTTTCACATGCGCATGCATGAATTGATTGTGACTTAAAGCAAATGCGCCCGAAAGTCCTAATTATAATTCTGTACTTCGATTTGAATGGTTTTAGTTCTTAGTTCACATAGAAGTAAGCGAGATAACAGGTTGTTCGGAATTTACAGACCTAAACAGCTTACAAACAAATGCCAGTTTAACGTGATTCCAATTATTTCGCATTTGTTGAGTAGACACCCAGTAGGGCAGAAATTCTTCACCACACCCTAATATGCAGCATCCTTATATATTTTAGAAGGCGTTGAGAGAAACCCAACTAAACTTTATATAAACACACACACACACACACACACACACACATATATATATATATATATACATACATACATATATATTATAATATATATATATATATATATATATATATATATATATATATATATATATATAGTAAGAAAATATAGCTATCTAGAAACGTTTGTGTTTCACGTCCAAAGGAACTCGTGAGGCTAATTAGCGTACGTACATATCGTCATATCAGAAAAATTAGTAAACAAATATGAGAAAACATGGAAAATGCCCGGAAAGCCGAAGTGAGAAAGGCTTAAGTGTATATGAATATTGAATAATAGGACTACTTTAGAAGCATTGACAAATGAGATATAACAACACTGAAGAAGGCTTGTGAAGTGGAAAAGTTTGGATTTAAATAAATATCTAATTTATTTGGAAAAAAATCTCGCATCGTGTTATCAAGTTTTGTTAACTGATTTTCGATAATAAACAGTTGTTGCGATAGCGTAAATTGATTTTGCAAAAGTAGCGAAAGTAGCAAAGACTACTGAAAATCTGTGGAGACTTTCTGTCACTCAGACTCCAAGGAACAATACCTGTTGTTGTCACTACTAATTACCCGTGTTAGTAAATACTACTACTACTACTGCTACAACTACTACTACGACTAATAATAATTATAATAATAGTAATAATAATAATTATAATAATAATAATAATAATAATAATAATACACCCAGCCACACAGTGTATTCTTTCAGAATACTGCATTTAGATATAATGACAGCTAGAATTGGTTGGTTAGGAGTGCTCTTAAACGATCTACTGACAGCACCTTAAGAGAAGTCCCGGAACAAGCAACCCGCAATAGGTCCATTAAACATTACATTTGAAAAAAATGCAGAATCACCGATATATCGAACGTGTTCTGAAAGGGAAAAAACATTAGCACATATTATATTTGAATGCCCTATGCTAGCAAAACATCAGTATAAAAATGAAGACACTATCATGGGTTATAGTTCCCAGACGTGCTCAGTTTCGTACAGAACAGAAGAAGAATACGTGTTTACATGTAGGCACTAAAAATAGTGACTAGGTGACTGTTTCTCTCTCTTTCTCTCTCTCTTTCTCTCTCTCTCTGCCCGAATAAAGTACCCGAGTAAAATAAATAAACCACTTGAATTCTGGTTAATAAGTATACCGCGTAAATTATTGGTAGTTTATAAGGACCTAAAACAAACGATATCATTGAGATGTGTCCTCAGAACTGAGTATCGCAAAGAACAGAACCAGCAAATTACATGTCTAATGAAACTATCATCATAAGCATGACGTTAAAGACCGACAGTAGTGAGTCGAGAGGCAATTTTCTGCACAGAAACAGAAATAAAAAAAATGTGCAAACTATTTTCTATTACATTAATGTTAATATTTATTTCAAATCGACAAACAAAATTAATTAGTTATGTCTCTTGATTTACAGATTAAATTAATTTAACGATTGTGAAATTACTTTTCACGGATGAAGTGCACACACCTATCGGATCTGTAGATATATTAGAAGGATACCTATTCAAAGACGAGTAAAATCAATTCCCTGAAAAGAATACATTCACACCGCATCTCCCCTTTCGAAGATTAACATCCATTTATAATGCTACTAAAATGTATGTCTAGAATCCTTATATGAATTTCTATCAAAATCTACTAAATGATTCCTATTCTAGAACAAATTTAAGGCCTAAGCTTAAGAGTTTTTTTTAATATCGACTGAAATTAAAGGAATCTGGCTTAATTCGATTTCATGATCATGGATCAACTTCAATGCAACTCTGATATAGTTGAATTTGAATATATGCTCCCTAAAACTCCTTTAAAATACTCAAAGGAAACTTAAATTTCGGCAATATTTATTAATTGATGTCCAATACCTATTGTAAAAATTCCACTAAAAAAGCGGTATCTACAGTTTCACGAAGAGCTTCCATCCTTTTTCTCTTTTTTGCGTGAAATGAAACTATATATAGCCCACCCTTTGATCATTACGCCCGTGTTCCAACATTCATATTTATCGTTTACTTCGCTTCATACATACCAAAATATAAACATATACACATACATAACTCTCCATAGATATAGCCAGAGTAACCGAATTAAAAGTAGCACCTATATCGTAGCAACGAGTTTTTGTGCGTCATATGCTAAATAAATTGCTTTGTCATCCAAGATAGTGTTTGTAACTTCATCCATTTCGTATACAAATGTTAAATATTTTCTCACACTGCTTTATTTTAACTTCCATTCGTCCAGTCAACTAGTATTCTAACAACTTTTCTCGTGAAATAAGGTTTCTTTTTGTAAAACGTCGTTTACCTGATATAACTATTCTGTTATTTCAGTCCCGCTTAAATAGTCACGTTTCAAATAGGTTAACTTTTCAAATACCAAGTTGAAAGTTAAAATGGCTGTTCCATTTGATTGAGATCATCGCTGACAGTTTTGGTCGAAGACTAGTTATTTAAATGTTGATGCAATGAAACAATTACTTTGGCGACAATAGCACGACCATTTCTACGGCTTATGCAATGTACTGTCCGTTGGTTTGTGTTAGTAAGTTTAGAAGTCCGGCCAATACTAGCTGTTAAGAGAACTCTATCTATCTATCTATCTATCTATCTATCTATCTATAGACATACATAAAGATATACTGTCTCATTGTATATCAGCTCTTTAGTGTCGCTAAACCGGCTAGTACTTTAGGCTAAGATCAAAACTCGACTTCCGGAGATCCTAACAGACTATCAACAGAAGTGAGTAAGTGAAATAGTAATGCTATTATGTCTTAATATACATACACACACCCTCACACACATACACACACACACATATATATATATATATATATACATTACTATTTCATGTATCCACATAAGGAGATATAATTTTTTTATGTATCAATTTTCAGTATTTACTTCAACAGTGCTCAATACGTAAGTAGAGCTAAATAGTAAGCTATGAAAATATATTTATGGCAATTAAGCTAAACAGAGGCTCCCGCGTTTAATCCCCAGTGGCATTTAAGCCTGAAGATTCTCCTCGGGGATGAAACGCGGGAATCTCTGTGTATCTTAATTGACATAAATATATTTTCATAGCTTACTATATAGATAAATAGATAGATAGATGGATAGATAGATAGATAGATAGATCGATGTATAGATAGATAGATAGATAGATTGATAGATAGATAGATAGATAGATAGATAGATAGATATATAGATAGATAGATAGATAGATAGATAGATAGATAGATAGATAACCTCCTTCTTCGATGAACTCCTAAGACTGACTTTTACTAACTCTGGACCTGAAATGGTAGACTTATATCAACTGTGATGCTAAGGTCTTCATAAGATTGTAGCTTTATTCTACCACTCCCGAAAGTAATTGATTCCTGGTGCTACCCTCGACCTGTAAAGGCGTCAGATACCCCCTAAGATTGAGTATTTCATCCAAATCCTGTAAGGGGCCGCTCAGGACGTTATTTCTCTCTTTGACGTATACAAAATCGACTTCGTTATAGAGTGGGCGTGATCTTTTCCTTAGTACATTTCTCACATATAAAACGTTGCTACAAAGTCTCTACGCTATCACCATGTCCATGGTAGGCGCTCAATTGAGCTCCAATCTCGGCTCTCCTGTAAAACAAACACAGTAAAAACTTGGCTTACTACCGTCATTAGTAATAAAACCATTTATTGCTCTGTATCCCTTAAACCAAAAATAGTTACCATAAACAGAGTTGTTTCAAGAACTTCACATCTGTGAAACACCTAACTGCAACAATGTCGGCCTCCAGTCTAATGTAAACAAATAACTGTAAAGTTGTACTCTCGAGTATCTGTTTGTCCTTTGTGTTCAACTCTGAAAAATAATTATTCAGCATCCAACCGTCAATCAAATTAACCATTATCCTCAAGTGGTTGTTTGCCTTGATAAGTTGTGTTTCATTTATATAAATATATAGGAGGTAATGCTATGAAAAGCAACTGTTCTATAGTTCAGATCGATTCGAAAATGAATCAATTTAAATATGCGAAAGAGAAGCCTAATATTCCGAATATTCATTACAGCTTTTAATTAAAAAGTATACTATGTCAACAATGTATTAACAATTTCAGAAAAAGATGTACACATGTTTCAAGGAGAATTGAAGATCTCTGAAAGTAATTAAAGCCGTTTATTTAAAGCCGCACTCCTTCTTCATTGGAAAACTGTAAAGGATACTAATCTGAAGGTAATCTGCAGAACGATACAAAAAAATTGCCGCATGGACGATATAGAGTTTCCACATCGATAGGCATAAATGGTTTAACAGATTATGATTACATAAATGCAATTTACTTTAGTAACCAGTCCTCAAACAAATCAATCTTAAAGAACAATAGAAGCCGGTTAATAAGAAGGCTGTAATTTTCCGTCATGCTCAGATCAGCAAGTACATTTAATGAGTTCTGATTATCTGCTAGTCCATGACTGGCTACTCTTTGGCTAAGATCAAAGTGTAGTATCTGTTCCGATGGATACTGCACCCCATAGACTGGTATTGTCTTGGCCTTCGGGGCTTGATTTACGCCGGTCTATGGGTCTGTCCTGTGCAGTTCTAGGAGGTCCACTCTCCCAGTCTTCGCCTCCCCTCTTTGGGGAGGAATAAGTTTATTGCTTACTGCCCGAGGCGCCCCTACCGGGGAATGCCGACGGGGCTGCCCAGACAATTTTTAAACCCCACTTTCCCGACCCGACCTTGGGTCACATCTTACTTGTGGGAGTAAGATAAAAACTGGCCTTGTGCCTAACTCCTAGAGAGGAGTAAATCAATACTCTCCGGAGAAACTCCTTGTTTTTACAGCAAGCTCAGCTTGACCATTAGATTGAGGGTATGTAACTGAGGACTGTATGTTCGTCACACAACACGTTTTGAGGAACTGCGGACATATGTGGGAATCAAAAAGTGGGCGACCATCCCTGTAAATACTCCTGGGATGCCATATGTGTGGAATAGTTTTCGACAAATGTGTATTAGTCAGGTGAGAGCATGGCCTGCTTTCAGATGTTATAAAATAATCTAACTAGTTAATTTATCTGCAAAGTAAAGGTAGCCAATTAATTCGACGTAGAAGTGGTTTGTTAGTATCTGCTGGAAAGGGCAATATTGGAGAGGGTAAATCTGAGTGGTTCATGTTTGCGCATACGAATAATTATTACTGAAGTTAGGTATGGGCTGAAAATGAATAGTGAGTACTCTTACTCAAAAAGATTTCCACACCAATATCTTCCTATTCATCAGTGCTAACCCCTAACTCGTAATGAGTCGATGACGTATTTCCGGTTCGCTATAAATGTAACTACTGGTTGCATCGTGTATATTGGTCTATTTTGGCCTAATGCACATATGTGAACAGATGACAGTATTGTATCATTTTCCCTGTCATCCATCATGAGTTGTTAATTCTACCATAGCATCTCTTTTGTCCGAGAGGTAGATGTCTACGGGGGAAGGGTGCGTGGAAAATACGGAAGTAACGGCATCCATTGTGTTGACCAGATTACTGGAAATTTCCGCAGTATTATTGTGCTATTTTCTTGGGTAATTTCGGATCAGGAAAATCAATGAGTGAGTTATGTTAAAGCTGACAGATTCCTGTCTTAAAAAGGTAATGTACGCAGATTTTAGAATATATGCATACTACTTGCAAGTTCATATCAATATTAGTAACCAGTGCTCAACTGCTTGCCCATTTGAGCGACAAACAAAGTTCATTCTCTGAGTTCTGATTGGTTGTTAGTCAATGAGTGAATAATTTATAATGTAAATTCATGATTGAATAAGACAACATTTTCATTTCAACTTTTGGGGCCTTCATGCTTGAAATGTAAGGTTTGTGCTAGAAATACTATGAAAGGAAAAGCGTAAATCATTACGTTCAATTTCTGTTCATTTCATATCTCTTGAGTACATAGAACTATATGCATGGTCTATGTTTAACGTTAGCATTGAGTAACAACTATTGTGTCAAACGGATATGCATACATATGATGCCCATCGTTTTATATATACATAGTTTTACTTTTCTTGAATGCTATTACATTCATGTTATCTATATAATGATAGTCTTTCACGCGAATATACCAGGCGGATCTATCTATTAATCAATATCAGACAATCATCATTCTGTCCCAACGTATTTATACTCGCGGGTCACCAACTCTCGCGCTGTTGTTTCAAAACTGTCTTTCTTCTCAACTTCCGATTACAACTTCAGCCGCTTTCGCTTGTATTTATCTCCGATCCCCAGTGGCGATGCGCAAGGCTTTGTCTGACAAGAAGAGGCAAGTGATTAGTCAACGAAAAGCTGTCCATTTGGTGACAATGGCGACACTTTGTTAACTGTGCGTAGAAGGTCGGCCATGAATTTTCATTTGTGTCAAAACAATCGATAACCAAATCTGAAATTGTCTACTTTCATGTAATATGCGTGAACGTGTAGGGAACGTGTAATGGCCGCATGCTAATCATAAACGCTCGTTCTAATTAAGTTTGATTTCACTGTTTATTGCTCTCGTATATTTAACATGTTAGGTGCCAGAAGGTTTCGTGGTAATTCGACTTTTAATCAAAGGAATGGCGTAAAGTTCACTATTTTATGAAGCATATATATATACGTACAGGCATTAAACTTCTATAAGTGAAGGAATGATGCATATAAAGCAAGTGACGTCACGCTGTGTTATTACTACCATTTACAGTGCTCTACTTTTTTTTAACGAGGAGCTACAAATATAAATATTTGTTATTGTTTATTTTATCTATGGACGTATACGTTTCGTCTCTTTTCAATCAAGACTCATCAGCATAGAAGTACGACTATTCACTACCGGGCACACGATTCGAAACCCTATATATATATATATATATATATATATATATATAAAGTATATAAAAGTTATAACACAATATAAACTTTTTTTCACATTATTTTTTATATACATTCACATACTTATATATATATATATATATATATATATATATATATATATATATATATATATATAAGTATGTGAATGTATATAAAAAATAATGTGAAAAAAAGTTTATATTGTGTTATAACTTTTTATTTTTCATTTTTTTATTTATTTATTTTTTATATATTTTGACGTGTAGGAATATGAATTGTTCTTTCTGTAAATAAAAATAGGTTTTTCTTGTTAATGATAGGGAGAAAAAAAATTTCGACTGATGCCTTCAGTCTTCGTCAGTGTTTGGGGTTTGCGTGTGTACGGTGGGAGGTTTCCCCAGGCAATGAGGGAGAAAGAGTAGAAAAATCATAGATTAAATATATATATAAATGAGCACACGCACATATACGCGTCCACACACACGTAATGGGACGTGTACGTGTACATTGATATATATACACACACACACACACACACCGACACGTGCCCATGCGTGCAAGCATACATACATATATACACACACACATTCACAAATAACCCTGCTTCATCACCAAGCATAAAAACCAACATAATTTTTTAACGCTTACTGCTGATCTGGGCTCGCGTGCAATCTGACCGCTGTTTGAATAATTTACTTGCTTTTTTCTTTCTCTCTTTCTTTCTCTCTTACTGCTCGATACACACACATACATACACCCACACACATACAAACATACAGACATTTTTAACGCTTACTGCTGATCTAGGCTCACATACAATATGACCGCTGTTTGAATAATTTACTTGCTTTTTTCTTTCTCTCTTTCTTTCTCTCTTACTGCTCGATACACATACATACACACACACACACACACACGCACACCCACATACAACCCCCCCGTGCCCATACGAGCAAGCATACACATAGATGTATGCATACATACATACACAGATAACTCCATTTCATCTCTTAGCGTTGTAGTCGACTTAATTGTTTGAAATTACTGCTACTGCGTTCAATTTAACCGCTAATTGAATTATTTACTTGCTTTTTTCTTTCACTCTTTCTTTCTTTCTCTCTTCGTATCAGCGGTCATTTATTTTAATTTTTTATTTTCTCAAAAATAAACCGTTTTTTAAACTTTTTTAAAAAGTAACCCTTCATTCCTTTACCTCATTGCACGTGACATATTTATAAAAATTTGCGTCTAATAATAATAAAAAGAATATATATATATAAAACAATATATATATATATATATATATATATATATATATATATATATAAATATATATATATATATATATATATATATATATATATATATATATATATATTAAATAAAGTGTTACAATAACATCCGGACCAAGGTTTCAGATCCGAGAAAATCGGACCTTCATCAGCGGAGTCGTATAGCTTAATGAGTGAGAACAACCGCCATGTACTTTCGATAACATATATAGCGTCTCTATTAGTTAAATTTGAATACTTTCCATAACGGGCTACGTAATTCCACGCACGTGACAATTTAAACCTGCTAGGTTCCCATCTGTCCAACAGTTAACGGTATTCCCATTTAATTTCTTGCTTTTTCGATGTACAGCGTCGCTGTTGTTTTCATCTGAAACTTTTCCATAACTGACCACGTATATTCCATCCACGTGACAATTTAAAATCTGAAAGTGTTCCATCTTTCCAACGGGCAATATTTTGAAATACCTGGCGGTTGTTCTCACTCATTAAGCTATACGACTCCGCTGATGAAGATCCGATTTTCTCGGATCTGAAACCTTGGTCCAGATGTTGTTGTAACACTTTATTTAATATTAATAACTATCCTGCTCTTATAAATTATCTAGTTAATTTTACTTTTACATTAATAATTGAGCACTCTGCTGGGAAAGTCTCCCAATTAAGAAATACGGTATATATATATATATATATATATATATATGTGTGAAATTAAGCAACACAGTGTCTTCTGCGTTCTATCCCCGGAAAGGAATCGTCAAGCTAAAATGCATGGAGTTAGATTTGCTAGATGTTTTTATAGACACGTTTAGCTAGTTAACCAATCGTTGGGATTCTCACGAACAATCGATTGTCTAAGAAAACAACAAAGAATCTGATTGGTTAACAAGCAAAACTAACTCAATGCATGTTAGCCTAACGATTCTCTCTGGGAGTTAAACGGGAAAACCTCTGTGTAGCTTAATTGTTATAAATATATTTTCTTGACTTACTACCGAGCACTGTTGAAGTAAATACTGACAATAGATACATAAAATTATATCCCTTAATAACATTGTATATGCATACATGAAATCAATATATATATATATATATATATATATATATATATATATATATATATATATATATATATATATATATTTAAAAACTAAAGTACGTGCATCTGTTTATCTATTTTTATGTAGAGGATTAACTATTTAATAATTATCTAATTATTCATCATGACTTGAAATAAACAGCTGTATGACATAAAGGTGGGTAAGGTAGGCTATATTTATTGTCATATTATTTCACGGAAAATAGTTATATGGGGACGTAAGTTCCTCGTGATACCTCGATTTTTGTTACATTTAATTAATAATCCACCAAATCTCAAGTTTTTTTTTTTGGGGGGGAGGGGTATGTTCAATGTCTTCCAGAGACATACCATGGACAATATTCAACAATTTAAAAATTGCATAAAATCATTGATTACACAACAATTCAGCAAAATACATAGAATTTCAATTTACGCTTAAGCCTTCAATTTTAGACATTTTAATGTAATGGATGTTGATCAACATCGTAATAAGAAGTCAATATATAATGTTTAGTGGTATTTTATCGTTGTTTTAATTTTCGTAAAGATACATCAAAGTGATACACAACCGTTCTATTTCATCAATTAATTTCAATATTTTATTTTGCTTGTATATATATATATATACACATATATATATATATACACCTATATATATATGAATGTGATACTTAGAAGGCAATACAATGCAGAGGTGTGACGGATAGACACCTCTGCATTGTATTGCCTTCTAAGTATCACATGTCTATATACTAATAAACAATGCTTCAAGCAAACTACATAAACCTCTTATATATATATATATATATATATATATATATATATATATATATATATATATATAAATTAATATATATATATATATATATAGTATACATATATACATACATATATGTATATATATAATATAATATTAAGTTAGTTTCTTCAGTAATGCACACGCACATACATATATATATGTGTATATATGTATATATATATATATGTGTGTATATATATATACATATATATACATATATATGTATATATATATATATATATATATATATATATATATATATATATAATCCGTTAAGGTATGTTGAAAAGGAATCAATATATATATATATATATATTACTATTTCATGTATGCACATAACATTTCATAAGGAGATATACTTTTTATGTATCAATTTTAAGTATTTACTTCAATAGTACTCGATACGTAAGTAGAGCTAGGCAGTAAGCTATGAAAATATATTTATGGCAATTACGCTACACAGAGGATCCCGCATTTCATCCTCGGAGAGAATCTTAAGGCTAAACACCTGAAGATTCCCCCCGGGGATGAGACGCGGGAGTCTCTCTGTAGCTTAATTGCTATTAATATATTTTCATAGCTTACTATATATATATATATATATATATATATATATATATTATACGTACAAGACATACACATAATCCGTTAAGTTTCAGCCACTGCCACCATTCCATTTTTATTTTATTCGAATACTCATGAACTGTGACATATCAGTTCAAATATTTTACTGCGTAACTATAATTATGAATTTCTATACTTCTATATTATTATTATTATTATTATTATCATTATTATTATTATTATTAGTAGTAGTAGTAGTAGTAGTAGTAGTATTTTTTTATATAGAAATATCATTCTTATTTATTATTCTTAGAAAGAAACAATTCCACTTATATTCCCATCGAATTCACACACGTGAGAGTTCGGTTTTGAGACACACGTATGTAAATAAAGCAGCCAGGATTAAAAATAGGGAGTTATTTTTTCTGTAAATTATCCCAAAGTTATTAATGTATATTAGATAGAGGTTGAAACAATATCGAGTAATGAATTGCGAGTGATAGATAGATAGATAGATAGATAGATAGATAGATAGGTGGGGTTGTGTTCATCTAATTATAAATTACTGCAAGGAAAAACAATTAAATCAATATTATTTCAAACAAATACCAGAAATACTGGTAGAATTTTTGTTATTAAATTATATAGAAAAAACGCCTTAGTGATACGAATGTTGATCAATAAATTTGAAGTTGCTGTTTGTTCGATTTTCACGAATTGTTCAATGAGCCATTCAAACCGGTTGGCACACTAGTTCGTCATTGAAAGACGTGCCATTCTATTCGTCAACCGAAAAACTCTTATCGCCTTAGAAAAGTCAGGGAACTTTCGGCAAAATTATTACCGTAGAAAGTTGGCAACGAACCTCGAGTTACGCTTAAATAACTTCAGTGGGGACAAGACAATTAGTAGAGTACATTTAGTCGTTCACCCGTCGATATGACATCTTATCGATGACTGCAAGGAAAAAACACGTCTTAATTATAAAACACTTTCGTGTTATACTGGATTTTGTAAACGAGCATTGTCTCAAACCTGCAGTGTTTTCGGAAATATACGTTAGTCAGCCGCAATAAAAATTGAATATTTGGTAGAACGAAAGAAGGTTATTGAATAGTCATTGGTGAATACTGTTCTACAATACAATTTGAAAACGAGTGAATACAGATCTGGTGTTGATTCAGTGTCGAAGTTTAAGGGAATATTTAAATACTAGAGGGGAGGATGGGGAGCATGTTATTGAGATGGTTTAGAGAGATCTATACGTCAGATTGCACATTGGCTAGCCTATGACACCAAATTAGGTCTTTCAATAACACAACGATCCTAAAAATACTGAAAAGCTTAAAATATGATTGTTAAGTTAAAATAAAATAGACGTCCTTAAATGGCAAAGCAAATATCTCGTTCTCAAACTGATTGAAAATGTATGGATTGAACTGTAACTAAGGATTACAAAAATTTTAAATACAAAATATGCATGAGCAAAAATACTTTTATGTGAACAATGTAATAATATTAGTCAAGAAATATTCAAGACATTTGTAGGGGACTGCTCTAAACGTCTAAACGCCTACACGCTGTAATTAGCAATAACAGTAACGCTTACAAATATTAATAGATAAGTTAATAAATGTGTTGTTAACGCTTGTGTTGTTACATATTTTTAACATTTTTTGTATATTATTTTTTACTAGCAAGGGTAGCATCATATTAAACATCGAATTAAGGAGAGTTTACTTTAACAGAAATCTTGACATCTTACTAACTGAGCTATTCAGATATGTGTTAATAATTTTGGATAGATAGATTTCATAAAGAAACATGTACGAAAAGTGTCATTAGCTCCTTGAAGTGGCAAATAGAGACGCAGAACTATTTCCATTATGTTCACATGCATATTTGTAGATTCTGCACACTCCATAGTATATCTTTATTGCTAGCGACAGAGATGCACACAGACAGATATGTTATATTTTTGTATATATAGAGAGATAGATACATATATACATACATAAATATATATATATATATGTATATATATATATATAAGTGTAAATTAGTCGTCCAAGGCTATAGCAATGCGATGTGGTTGCCGTGAGATGGAAAAGTGAAAAGCAATAAACGCAGGGAGAAAGTGAAACTCAAAACGATTTATTAATAATTTCACGAAAACTGATTAAATACCAAATAGTATTTTTTTTTTTGGTAAGTAACAGATCGGCAAAGGGTAATCTTAAATTTTCGAAAGAACAACTTTCATTATCAGAAGACAACAATAGAAGACCGAGGGGGTCGGAAAAACGTGGAAAAACCGGTGTCAGATCATCGTATTATAGGGGAAAACAATTGGGAGTAGGAACGCAGAAAACGTCAAAATCCAATTAAGCAATCATATAACTAAGGTTAAAACATTATAAACATTAGTTTAGTAATATACCAATTTTTTTTAAATTTTATTATGTTTCATTTTAAATGACTCATCAATCTTTATTTATTTATTTATTTATTTATTTATTTATTTTTTTTCATTTATTCTCTTCAAATCTAAATTTAAATTCACTGTCAAAGGGAGATAACTTATTCTAAATAATATGTTCAGACCTTAGAAATGAAATTAGAAACTTGAGAAGGAATTTGAGTTGTGAAGGGGATTAGGAACGCAGAAAAATTCCATTAAGCAATCATATAACTAAGGCTAAAACATTATAAACATTAGTTTAGTAATATACCAATTTTTTTTTAAAGTTTTATTATGTTTCATTTTACATGACTCATCAATCTTTATTTATTTATTTATTTATTTATTTTATTTTATTTTATTTTATTTTTTTCATTTATTCTCTTCAAATCAAATTTAAATTTACTGTCAAAGGGAGATAACTTATTCTAAATAATATATTCAGACTTTAGAAATGAGATTGGAAACTTGAGAAGGAATTTGAGTTGTGAAGTGGATAAAAGCCAAGGATAGGACCTTTTTTTTTTTTTTTTTTTTTTTTTCCTTAAATTTTATTAGCAGGGGAAGGGGGGGAATAAGAAGAGAGAGGATTAAAAAAAAAAAAAAAAAAAAAGGTAAGTAAGTTGTTGGTGGGAGTGTGAGGAGGTGGGAGTGTGAGGAGGTGGGAGTGTGAGGATGTAAGAATCAGAGGATGAAGGGAGATGACAACTCGAATCTGTTATTCAAGGCAGGGCGAAATTTAGAGATGAGGATAGCTTCCGAAATTCGAAGCTGGCCTATATTGCGGACAGAGTTGAGGATGCGGACACTAATGGAGCGATGTGTGTTGCCACATGAAATTAAGTGTTTATGGAAGGAGGAAATGTGGGTGTTTAGGTGTTCTTTAATACGTTGGTGTAGAGGCCTAACGGTACTACCGATGTAGAATTTTTGGCACTTAGAGCATTGCAGGTTGTATACTGTATATGTGCGGAGGCAGAGGCCAGAGTTGGGGATGGGGCAACTAGCTAGAGAGCAGGGGTCTGGGGTGTAGTGGCTTTTTTTGGATAAATGTTGTCGGAGAGAGGTGCCTGTGTGAGAAAGTTGTATGTTAAGGTTCTCACTACGTATGGCATTGCGGATAGCAGAAGTGATACGGTCGCTAAAGAAGGGGAGTTTAAGGAAGCATGTGTTGGTGAGAGTGTGGTGTCTACGTCTTCTGGTGTTGTTAAGGCTAGATATGGTAGTTAGCGGGAAGCCGTTGGTCAATAGAGTTTGGTGGAAGGCTTCGGTGTGTGTTGTTTTATCGGAAGAAGAAGAGCATTTGTCTTGTATGCGGGTGATTTCGGTTTGTGCGTAACTAATTTTGGATTTGAGGGGTAGTGCGGATTTGAAGTTGACAAAGAGATTCCTACAGGCGGGTTTTCTATAGAAAGTGGTGTGGAGAGATCCGTCGTCATTAATGCTGAGTTTGAAGTCTAGAAGTGAGAGGGAGCCTGAGGTGTTGGGATGTTCGATGGTGAATTTAATGTGGGGGTCAGAATTATTAAATGTATTAAAGATAGAGATAGCTTCCTCTCGGGATGAAGTGAGGATCAAAATGTCGTCGACGTATCTCGAGAAGAAAATATGGGAGTGGCAGGTGCTAAGTGCTTGCTGCTCCAGTCTGTTCATGTAAGAAATGGCGAGGAGGCCGGAGAGACTGGAACCCATGGGTAGGCCAGAGACTTGTTTGTATGTGTCTTGTTGGAACTTAAAGTAGGTGTTATCCACAATGATACGTAGGAGCTGATGAATGTCTGTAGGGGTAAGCCCAAAACAGTCAAGATTGTTAGAGGAGATGTGGTCAGTTATGAGGTCAATGGCGGGGTGTGCGGGAATGGAAGTATAAAGGGAGACTACGTCAAGGCTGAAGATGTAGTTGTTGGCGCGGAGCTGTTGGGGTTGGAGCAAGTTGAGTCTATCTATTACCTGGTCAGAGCTGCTGACGTGTGCCGGGAAGGTGGGGAGTAGCGGTTTAAGTAAGTGGGAGAGGAGCCAGGAGATCTTGTAAAGAGGTCCCTCAGTACTGGAGACTATAGGTCTGATCTGTAGGTGGTTGCTGGTTTTGTGGGTTTTAATAAGATGGTAAAAGGTGGGGAGTCTACTGTTTCTAGTGGTGAGATTGAGCCTATAAGCCTTGGGGAGATTACGTCTGGAGCAAATTTGGGACCAAGCGTTGTTAATAGTGGTTTGTATGCGGGTAGCAGAGATGTCATTATCGGGTGTGTAAAGGGATGTATTGCTGAGGTGTTCTAGGGCGAGAGTATTGTAGGATTCTTGGGAGATAATGCAGAATTCCTTGCCTTTGTCAGAGGGTAGGTAGACCAGGTTTTTTTTCTTAAGGCCTTTGAGGGTGAGACGCTGGGAATGGGAGATATTTGGTGTGATACGGTGTTTTTCCCGTTGTATTATGGAGAAAATCTTATGTTTGAGATTTACCAACTTTAGGTCTAAAGGGTGGTTTTCAGGAGGAGGGTGTAGGGGGCGGTCAGGTTGATAAACGGGGAAGGGGTTGGATGAAAAATTAGGGGGATCGGTGGGGGTGGAGTCGTTAAGTGGGTCTAGGGAGGGTGGTTCAAAGGCTGATAACCATTTCAAATGGTACGCTGTCCTGCAGAACTGTGTTTCTATATCGAGGAGGGTTTGGTCATTAAGTTTTTGTGTAACGAAGAATTTGGGTCCGAGGCTGAGGAGATCAGTTTCTGTTGCGGAGAGAGAACACGTGAGGTCAGTGATAAGTGGTTGGGTAGTAGCTTGAGGAAGGAGAGGGGGTCCGTGTACAGCTCCATAATTGGTAAGCGGCTGTAAGATCTGTTTTTGGTGGAGCCAATTGAATTTAAGTATGAGTCTGTTTTTTTCCGTGTGGAAACAGTGGTGGAAAGCTTTGTTGACAGATGCGGAGATGTGGGGTGGAAGGTGTGAGGGGGGCGGGGGGGAAATTTGCTATCAGACATAGCGTTGATATGTTGGTGTAGCTTGCAATGGAGGTGTTTGATGGTTTTCTTTATACAAAGGTATGTATGAACGAGCGTGCAGAGTGGAGAGTGGGTAGGTAGAAGCACGACGGTAGGTGAATGTTCTTGATAGTGTTGGGGAAAATTCCATGTCTGAGGCATCTCTTCAGGAAGTTGATCTGGCATCCGGTCCTAGCCCGCTTCTCCGAAAGTCGGAACATTTTCTTGGTGTATGCAAACTCTGTCTGGCCGAGATTGAGAGATAAGAGGAGATTGTAGTTTGCTTGAAGCATTGCTGGTAAATGTAAGTGTAAATTAGTCGTCCAAGGCTATAGCAATGCGATGTGGTTGCCGTGAGATGGAAAAGTGAAAAGCAATAAACGCAGGGAGAAAGTGAAACTCAAAACGATTTATTAATGATTTCACGAAAACTGATTAAATACCAAATAGTATTTTTTTTTTTGGTAAGTAACAGATCGGCAAAGGGTAATCTTAAATTTTCGAAAGAACAACTTTCATTATCAGAAGACAACAATAGAAGACCGAGGGGGTCGGAAAAACGTGGAAAAACCGGTGTCAGATCATCGTATTATAGGGGAAAACAATTGGGAGTAGGAACGCAGAAAACGTCAAAATTCAATTAAGCAATCATATAACTAAGGTTAAAACATTATAAACATTAGTTTAGTAATATACCAATTTTTTTAAAATTTTATTATGTTTCATTTTAAATGACTCATCAATCTTTATTTATTTATTTATTTTTTTTTTTTTTTTCATTTATTCTCTTCAAATCTAAATTTAAATTCACTGTCAAAGGGAGATAACTTATTCTAAATAATATGTTCAGACCTTAGAAATGAAATTGGAAACTTGAGAAGGAATTTGAGTTGTGAAGTGGATTAGGAACGCAGAAAAATTCCATTAAGCAATCATATAACTAAGGCTAAAACATTATAAACATTAGTTTAGTAATATACCAATTTTTTTTAAAAGTTTTATTATGTTTCATTTTACATGACTCATCAATCTTTATTTATTTATTTATTTATTTATTTTATTTTATTTTATTTTATTTTTTTCATTTATTCTCTTCAAATCAAATTTAAATTTACTGTCAAAGGGAGATAACTTATTCTAAATAATATATTCAGACTTTAGAAATGAGATTGGAAACTTGAGAAGGAATTTGAGTTGTGAAGTGGATAAAAGCCAAGGATGGGACCTTTTTTTTTTTTTTTTTTTTTCCTTAAATTTTATTAGCAGGGGAAGGGGGGGAATAAGAAGAGAGAGGATTAAAAAAAAAAAAAAAAAAAGAAAAAAAAAAAGGTAAGTAAGTTGTGGGTGGGAGTGTGAGGAGGTGGGAGTGTGAGGAGGTGGGAGTGTGAGGATGTAAGAATCAGAGGATGAAGGGAGATGACAACTCGAATCTGTTATTCAAGGCAGGGCGAAATTTAGAGATGAGGATAGCTTCCGAAATTCGAAGCTGGCCTATATTGCGGACAGAGTTGAGGATGCGGACACTAATGGAGCGATGTGTGTTGCCACATGAAATTAAGTGTTTATGGAAGGAGGAAATGTGGGTGTTTAGGTGTTCTTTAATACGTTGGTGTAGAGGCCTAACGGTACTACCGATGTAGAATTTTTGGCACTTAGAGCATTGCAGGTTGTATACTGTATATGTGCGGAGGCAGAGGCCAGAGTTGGGGATGGGGCAACTAGCTAGAGAGCAGGGGTCTGGGGTGTAGTGGCTTTTTTTGGATAAATGTTGTCGGAGAGAGGTGCCTGTGTGAGAAAGTTGTATGTTAAGGTTCTCACTACGTATGGCATTGCGGATAGCAGAAGTGATACGGTCGCTAAAGAAGGGGAGTTTAAGGAAGCATGTGTTGGTGAGAGTGTGGTGTCTACGTCTTCTGGTGTTGTTAAGGCTAGATATGGTAGTTAGCGGGAAGCCGTTGGTCAATAGAGTTTGGTGGAAGGCTTCGGTGTGTGTTGTTTTATCGGAAGAAGAAGAGCATTTGTCTTGTATGCGGGTGATTTCGGTTTGTGCGTAACTAATTTTGGATTTGAGGGGTAGTGCGGATTTGAAGTGGACAAAGAGATTCCTACAGGCGGGTTTTCTATAGAAAGTGGTGTGGAGAGATTCGTCGTCATTAATGCTGAGTTTGAAGTCTAGAAGTGAGAGGGAGCCTGAGGTGTTGGGATGTTCGATGGTAAATTTAATGTGGGGGTCAGAATTATTAAATGTATTAAAGATAGAGATAGCTTCCTCTCGGGATGAAGTGAGGATCAAAATGTCGTCGACGTATCTCGAGAAGAAAATATGGGAATGGCAGGTGCTAAGTGCTTGCTGCTCCAGTCTGTTCATGTAAGAAATGGCGAGGAGGCCGGAGAGACTGGAACCCATGGGTAGGCCAGAGACTTGTTTGTATGTGTCTTGTTGGAACTTAAAGTAGGTGTTATCCACAATGATACGTAGGAGCTGATGAATGTCTGTAGGGGTAAGCCCAAAACAGTCAAGATTGTTAGAGGAGATGTGGTCAGTTATGAGGTCAATGGCGGGGTGTGCGGGAATGGAAGTATAAAGGGAGACTACGTCAAGGCTGAAGATGTAGTTGTTGGCGCGGAGCTGTTGGGGTTGGAGCAAGTTGAGTCTATCTATTACCTGGTCAGAGCTGCTGACGTGTGCCGGGAAGGTGGGGAGTAGCGGTTTAAGTAAGTGGGAGAGGAGCCAGGAGATCTTGTAAAGAGGTCCCTCAGTACTGGAGACTATAGGTCTGATCTGTAGGTGGTTGCTGGTTTTGTGGGTTTTAATAAGATGGTAAAAGGTGGGGAGTCTACTGTTTCTAGTGGTGAGATTGAGCCTATAAGCCTTGGGGAGATTACGTCTGGAGCAAATTTGGGACCAAGCGTTGTTAATAGTGGTTTGTATGCGGGTAGCAGAGATGTCATTATCGGGTGTGTAAAGGGATGTATTGCTGAGGTGTTCTAGGGCGAGAGTATTGTAGGATTCTTGGGAGATAATGCAGAATTCCTTGCCTTTGTCAGAGGGTAGGTAGACCAGGTTTTTTTTCTTAAGGCCTTTG
This sequence comes from Sepiola atlantica, assembly GCA_963556195.1. NCBI lineage: Eukaryota > Metazoa > Mollusca > Cephalopoda > Sepiida > Sepiolidae > Sepiola > Sepiola atlantica. Next base: position 190,691,473 of record OY744520.1, on the reverse strand, counting down.
AGGGTGAGACGCTGGGAATGGGAGATATTTGGTGTGATACGGTGTTTTTCCCGTTGTATTATGGAGAAAATCTTATGTTTGAGATTTACCAACTTTAGGTCTAAAGGGTGGTTTTCAGGAGGAGGGTGTAGGGGGCGGTCAGGTTGATAAACGGGGAAGGGGTTGGATGAAAAATTAGGGGGATCGGTGGGGGTGGAGTCGTTAAGTGGGTCTAGGGAGGGTGGTTCAAAGGCTGATAACCATTTCAAATGGTACGCTGTCCTGCAGAACTGTGTTTCTATATCGAGGAGGGTTTGGTCATTAAGTTTTTGTGTAACGAAGAATTTGGGTCCGAGGCTGAGGAGATCAGTTTCTGTTGCGGAGAGAGAACACGTGAGGTCAGTGATAAGTGGTTGGGTAGTAGCTTGAGGAAGGAGAGGGGGTCCGTGTACAGCTCCATAATTGGTAAGCGGCTGTAAGATCTGTTTTTGGTGGAGCCAATTGAATTTAAGTATGAGTCTGTTTTTTTCCGTGTGGAAACAGTGGTGGAAAGCTTTGTTGACAGATGCGGAGATGTGGGGTGGAAGGTGTGAGGGGGGCGGGGGGGAAATTTGCTATCAGACATAGCGTTGATATGTTGGTGTAGCTTGCAATGGAGGTGTTTGATGGTTTTCTTTATACAAAGGTATGTATGAACGAGCGTGCAGAGTGGAGAGTGGGTAGGTAGAAGCACGACGGTAGGTGAATGTTCTTGATAGTGTTGGGGAAAATTCCATGTCTGAGGCATCTCTTCAGGAAGTTGATCTGGCATCCGGTCCTAGCCCGCTTCTCCGAAAGTCGGAACATTTTCTTGGTGTATGCAAACTCTGTCTGGCCGAGATTGAGAGATAAGAGGAGATTGTAGTTTGCTTGAAGCATTGCTGGTAAATGTAAGTGTAAATTAGTCGTCCAAGGCTATAGCAATGCGATGTGGTTGCCGTGAGATGGAAAAGTGAAAAGCAATAAACGCAGGGAGAAAGTGAAACTCAAAACGATTTATTAATGATTTCACGAAAACTGATTAAATACCAAATAGTATTTTTTTTTTTGGTAAGTAACAGATCGGCAAAGGGTAATCTTAAATTTTCGAAAGAACAACTTTCATTATCAGAAGACAACAATAGAAGACCGAGGGGGTCGGAAAAACGTGGAAAAACCGGTGTCAGATCATCGTATTATAGGGGAAAACAATTGGGAGTAGGAACGCAGAAAACGTCAAAATTCAATTAAGCAATCATATAACTAAGGTTAAAACATTATAAACATTAGTTTAGTAATATACCAATTTTTTTAAAATTTTATTATGTTTCATTTTAAATGACTCATCAATCTTTATTTATTTATTTATTTTTTTTTTTTTTTTCATTTATTCTCTTCAAATCTAAATTTAAATTCACTGTCAAAGGGAGATAACTTATTCTAAATAATATGTTCAGACCTTAGAAATGAAATTGGAAACTTGAGAAGGAATTTGAGTTGTGAAGTGGATTAGGAACGCAGAAAAATTCCATTAAGCAATCATATAACTAAGGCTAAAACATTATAAACATTAGTTTAGTAATATACCAATTTTTTTTAAAAGTTTTATTATGTTTCATTTTACATGACTCATCAATCTTTATTTATTTATTTATTTATTTATTTTATTTTATTTTATTTTATTTTTTTCATTTATTCTCTTCAAATCAAATTTAAATTTACTGTCAAAGGGAGATAACTTATTCTAAATAATATATTCAGACTTTAGAAATGAGATTGGAAACTTGAGAAGGAATTTGAGTTGTGAAGTGGATAAAAGCCAAGGATGGGACCTTTTTTTTTTTTTTTTTTTTTCCTTAAATTTTATTAGCAGGGGAAGGGGGGGAATAAGAAGAGAGAGGATTAAAAAAAAAAAAAAAAAAAGAAAAAAAAAAAGGTAAGTAAGTTGTGGGTGGGAGTGTGAGGAGGTGGGAGTGTGAGGAGGTGGGAGTGTGAGGATGTAAGAATCAGAGGATGAAGGGAGATGACAACTCGAATCTGTTATTCAAGGCAGGGCGAAATTTAGAGATGAGGATAGCTTCCGAAATTCGAAGCTGGCCTATATTGCGGACAGAGTTGAGGATGCGGACACTAATGGAGCGATGTGTGTTGCCACATGAAATTAAGTGTTTATGGAAGGAGGAAATGTGGGTGTTTAGGTGTTCTTTAATACGTTGGTGTAGAGGCCTAACGGTACTACCGATGTAGAATTTTTGGCACTTAGAGCATTGCAGGTTGTATACTGTATATGTGCGGAGGCAGAGGCCAGAGTTGGGGATGGGGCAACTAGCTAGAGAGCAGGGGTCTGGGGTGTAGTGGCTTTTTTTGGATAAATGTTGTCGGAGAGAGGTGCCTGTGTGAGAAAGTTGTATGTTAAGGTTCTCACTACGTATGGCATTGCGGATAGCAGAAGTGATACGGTCGCTAAAGAAGGGGAGTTTAAGGAAGCATGTGTTGGTGAGAGTGTGGTGTCTACGTCTTCTGGTGTTGTTAAGGCTAGATATGGTAGTTAGCGGGAAGCCGTTGGTCAATAGAGTTTGGTGGAAGGCTTCGGTGTGTGTTGTTTTATCGGAAGAAGAAGAGCATTTGTCTTGTATGCGGGTGATTTCGGTTTGTGCGTAACTAATTTTGGATTTGAGGGGTAGTGCGGATTTGAAGTGGACAAAGAGATTCCTACAGGCGGGTTTTCTATAGAAAGTGGTGTGGAGAGATTCGTCGTCATTAATGCTGAGTTTGAAGTCTAGAAGTGAGAGGGAGCCTGAGGTGTTGGGATGTTCGATGGTAAATTTAATGTGGGGGTCAGAATTATTAAATGTATTAAAGATAGAGATAGCTTCCTCTCGGGATGAAGTGAGGATCAAAATGTCGTCGACGTATCTCGAGAAGAAAATATGGGAATGGCAGGTGCTAAGTGCTTGCTGCTCCAGTCTGTTCATGTAAGAAATGGCGAGGAGGCCGGAGAGACTGGAACCCATGGGTAGGCCAGAGACTTGTTTGTATGTGTCTTGTTGGAACTTAAAGTAGGTGTTATCCACAATGATACGTAGGAGCTGATGAATGTCTGTAGGGGTAAGCCCAAAACAGTCAAGATTGTTAGAGGAGATGTGGTCAGTTATGAGGTCAATGGCGGGGTGTGCGGGAATGGAAGTATAAAGGGAGACTACGTCAAGGCTGAAGATGTAGTTGTTGGCGCGGAGCTGTTGGGGTTGGAGCAAGTTGAGTCTATCTATTACCTGGTCAGAGCTGCTGACGTGTGCCGGGAAGGTGGGGAGTAGCGGTTTAAGTAAGTGGGAGAGGAGCCAGGAGATCTTGTAAAGAGGTCCCTCAGTACTGGAGACTATAGGTCTGATCTGTAGGTGGTTGCTGGTTTTGTGGGTTTTAATAAGATGGTAAAAGGTGGGGAGTCTACTGTTTCTAGTGGTGAGATTGAGCCTATAAGCCTTGGGGAGATTACGTCTGGAGCAAATTTGGGACCAAGCGTTGTTAATAGTGGTTTGTATGCGGGTAGCAGAGATGTCATTATCGGGTGTGTAAAGGGATGTATTGCTGAGGTGTTCTAGGGCGAGAGTATTGTAGGATTCTTGGGAGATAATGCAGAATTCCTTGCCTTTGTCAGAGGGTAGGTAGACCAGGTTTTTTTTCTTAAGGCCTTTGAGGGTGAGACGCTGGGAATGGGAGATATTTGGTGTGATACGGTGTTTTTCCCGTTGTATTATGGAGAAAATCTTATGTTTGAGATTTACCAACTTTAGGTCTAAAGGGTGGTTTTCAGGAGGAGGGTGTAGGGGGCGGTCAGGTTGATAAACGGGGAAGGGGTTGGATGAAAAATTAGGGGGATCGGTGGGGGTGGAGTCGTTAAGTGGGTCTAGGGAGGGTGGTTCAAAGGCTGATAACCATTTCAAATGGTACGCTGTCCTGCAGAACTGTGTTTCTATATCGAGGAGGGTTTGGTCATTAAGTTTTTGTGTAACGAAGAATTTGGGTCCGAGGCTGAGGAGATCAGTTTCTGTTGCGGAGAGAGAACACGTGAGGTCAGTGATAAGTGGTTGGGTAGTAGCTTGAGGAAGGAGAGGGGGTCCGTGTACAGCTCCATAATTGGTAAGCGGCTGTAAGATCTGTTTTTGGTGGAGCCAATTGAATTTAAGTATGAGTCTGTTTTTTTCCGTGTGGAAACAGTGGTGGAAAGCTTTGTTGACAGATGCGGAGATGTGGGGTGGAAGGTGTGAGGGGGGGGAAATTTGCCATCAGACATAGCGTTGATATGTTGGTGTAGCTTGCAATAGAGGTGTTTGATGGTTTTCTTTATACAAAAGGTATGTATGAACGAGCGTGCAGAGTGGAGAGTGGGTAGGTAGAAGCACGACGGTAGGTGAATGTTCTTGATAGTGTTGGGGAAAATTCCATGTCTGAGGCATCTCTTCAGGAAGTTGATCTGGCATCCGGTCCTAGCCCGCTTCTCCGAAAGTCGGAACATTTTCTTGGTGTATGCAAACTCTGTCTGGCCGAGATTGAGAGATAAGAGGAGATTGTAGTTTGCTTGAAGCATTGCTGGTAAATGTAAGTGTAAATTAGTCGTCCAAGGCTATAGCAATGCGATGTGGTTGCCGTGAGATGGAAAAGTGAAAAGCAATAAACGCAGGGAGAAAGTGAAACTCAAAACGATTTATTAATAATTTCACGAAAACTGATTAAATACCAAATAGTATTTTTTTTTTGGTAAGTAACAGATCGGCAAAGGGTAATCTTAAATTTTCGAAAGAACAACTTTCATTATCAGAAGACAACAATAGAAGACCGACGGGGTCGGAAAAACGTGGAAAAACCGGTGTCAGATCATCGTATTATAGGGGAAAACAATTGGGAGTAGGAACGCAGAAAACGTTGTATATATATATATATATGTATATATACATATATGTATATATATATATATATATATATATATATATAGAGAGAGAGAGAGAGAGAGAGAGAGAGAGAGAAAGAGAGATAGATAGAGGAAGAGAAGCACACATATAGAAGACGGTGAGACTTTACGTACTAAATATACCAAAATTCTTCATTTACATTTCATTATATGAACAAATATATATTCTTTCATTTCATATAATTTTACTTTTTACAAATCGGGAGGAAGAATCGAAACCGCATACTTGATGTTTTCATCCAGATACTTTCCCAACTAAACAATTGAGACATTTGTTAAGTCAACTTTTAAAATAATCATCACGAGAAAAATCGGATGCATGTATTTGTAAATTTTTACGGGGTTTTGTCCATATGTGTCACTTAGTTATGGGTCACGTAGATATTTGGCACAGGATAACGTCGAGATGTGAGAGCAAAAGCTCGGAGCAACATCGTCTGTAAGTAAATATAATTAATATTTATTCATCAATATATCCATATATAAGGGAGGGCTTGTGGACGGGGGTTATAGCACTTGTCTTTGGGCTGGACGACCCGGGTTCGATCCCACTCACGGTATGCGAATTTTCGGGTCTGAAAACTCCCTCTGTCCACCCAGCAGTAAATGGGCACCTGACTAAAACTCAGGAAAGGTTCAAGGTAGCGCCGTAGATACGGTGATTCTTAACACATCACCGCCGCTACGGCCATGGGCAGTGTGCGATGTCGGCAACGACACTCCTGCTCGTCCAGGCTATGCGACCTTTATACATTTGTTTACTGCTGTTCTAATCTACTATGTATTATGTTTTGTTCCTATAATGTATTTAATTATATCCTATGCCTATTTAGGAGGCCATTGTAGGCGATAATTTGTAAATATACCAACCAAGATGAGAATAATAGCCCGGATAACACAACATAATATTAATTATCAATCGTCATAAAACTTCCGAAATAGCTCGATATTAAGAGATAGTTTCAAATGCATGCGTGTCTTAAACACCGTCTACCAAAACAGGATGCTACACGCATGCGTTTCATTATTACACTATGGTTCAATTACATCGAACCCTCATTTTATGTTGTTAAAAGGAATAAAATGATGACGTAGCTTTTGTGTAAGACTATGCCATCGTAGGGAGGCAAGTAAATAGGAACTTTTGTAAACCAATGTAGTAAACCTCGATGTAAAGGCTGTCCCAAAATGAAAGAAAATGTTTTTTGGAATTCGTAAACAATAATACATTAAAATTTTCTGACAGCTATTTAAAGTATAGAAAGTTTTTTAAAAAGTCGTTTTATACACTTTAAAAACATCGTTAAGAGAAGAGAAGTTGATCTCGAGGGGATAAAAAGAGGATTGTTGCCTGGCTTCCCGAGTTTACAATAGTGGAATTCTAGTTTGGAGGAAACGCTGAAGGGTAGAGGGTTTCACTACCCGCAACCGAGAAGTATTGAAACACTTTATAGTTTTATTGAAGAAGAAAGCACAAGTTTCACTCGTTAGGAGCTAAGAAAACACAAAGTTTGTTTTCACATCCCGTTTATTTAATGTTGAGTTTTAAATGGAATCCACTTATAATATAACGAGCACCTTCTCTGTCATTCTGTCTGTCTGTCTGTATGTATGTCCGTCCTGGAGAATTTTTGTGAACGAGAGGGAGGAGAGGGGGGAGATAATTACTATTTAATTAATTTCAAAGTCGGAAACATAAACAAATAAATTGGGCCACATATTAACGATTAAAAAAACAATAAACCATTTTCACCGCGATTCGAACTAGCAACCTTGACGCTAACAGCCAAACACTCTAACGAATGAGCTAAAGGAAAACAGTTGAAAATGCTCTCTTAATTCTCATACTTGAACAAATCGCTTTTTTTTTCACATCTCTCATTTAGCAATAAATAATCGTATAATAATTGGTTCTTTTTATACTTGGGGTCTGCGTCCGCGCTCGATCTGTTCTTCCAAAATACAATTGGGTCTGCGTTCGCTCTCGATTTTTTCAGGGAGGTGAGGTCCAGATGGGAGGGGTAAATTCCCCCCCCACATTTTTTTTTGCGCGAAAAAAAAATGTTGGCGGGAAAAAAAAAATGATTTTTATTTTGGTATTCGGAGACAAATTTTTTTTCTTTTCTTTTGTCTAACCACCCAAGAACGCGACAGCCTAGCAAAAATAGACGACCGTTAGGGAGTCTATTTTCGCTAGTCATTATATATAATAAATGAGAACACCTTTCTGTCTATGTAATGTCTGTCCTTAAAAAAGAAAACATACTAGGGAATGTACATCTAATATAAATGCATTCACATGTACAATTAACATGTAAACATAGTACAAGTAATTCTGCATCTCAAGCTGATACTTAAAAAAGCTAATGACACTTTTCTAACATGTTACACAATTAAGCTAATCTATTCATAAGCGTTAGATTAAGATTATTAACATGAATGTGGTTGTTAAAGTAAACTCGTTTTAATATAACGCATAATTACTTCCATTATATTTTCGTTGCTGATAGTAAAACATTGTTTTTCCAAACTAGAATTCTACCAGTGTAAACTCGGGTAGTTAGATGACTTACTTCTGTTGTATCCTCTCGAAATCACTTTCTTAAAGAATGTGTCGTAAACCTTTCTAAATCTTGATTTTCTTTTTAATACAGCCATTTTTCAAATCGTCTTAAGTAACAGTATTATATTATACTAATAACATCCAAATTAATTGAAGCAAAAATTGAACAAAATACTAAACAAAAAAAGCCCCTCTATTACGGGGCAGTCTCTATTTTCAAGTTTCCTTAACAGCCTTCGATACGGAATAAACTTTGATATATTCTAAAAAAACAACAACAAATAAATGTGACTTTTGCTACGACTCACAGCTGGAATATATGGCCCCACATTGAACGTGAACTGTTGTCACTTTATCCGAGCGGGGTGTAAACTAAATAAACAGACAAACGCGCTTGCGGGGTGGGTTTATCTTTGATCACGTCCTTTACGCCTGCCAAGTCATAACATCGAGGCAGCTGCGCTTAGTCCCTTGAGATAACAGTTCGCTCACACTTCCCGGTTAATTTAAAAGAAAAAGGCTTAGCTGCGTGCCCTTTCAGGAGAACACATTTTAAAAAGATTATTTTCTGTTAAGACACACGCACATTTAATGCTAGAATGACGCCATCGAGTATTGATTTACTCCTCTCCAGGAGTTAGGCACAAGGCCAGTTTTAACTTACTCCCACAAGTAAGATGTGACCCAAGGTCGGTTCGGGAAAGTGGGGTTTAAAAATTGCCTGGGCAGCCCTATCGGCATTGCCCGATAGGGGCGCCTCAGGCAGTAAGCAATAAACTTACTCCTCCCCAAAGACCCTGGGAGGGTGGACCTCTTAGAACTGCACAGGACAGACCCATAGACCGGCGTAACTCAAGCCCCGAAGGCCAAAACAATACCAGTCTATGGGGTGCAGTATCCATCGGAACAGATACTACACTTTGATCTTAGCCAAAAGGATACGATCTCTTGCAGGATGATCTCCTAGGTTTGTAACATAAATAAAAAGGTATTCTAATTGAAATCGATGAATGAAAACGATTTCATAATTTGCTAATGTTATTACCGTTATTCATAACTAGTATGTACTTCCGGTGTTGTCAGAGAATAGATGAGGACCCGTTTGAACTCCTATTTGCTTTAAACACCATATTACTATTTTTACTTCGATTTCCTTTATTCTCCAATTTTCAATAGTCACATCTTATATATAACAAAAGGTCCGAATTCCACCTAATTTGTTTTACCGAAATAACTCCGTAAATAATAACAAATTAAAAAAGTATGTCCTGTACGCGTTAGTCGGTGGCTAATGGCTGTGGATCAAATTGTTAATTTTCTGCGCCCACATTTGGACCTCTTACGCATGTTCGTAATTGTCTTTTAATTTGTATGTGAGGAAATCATGTACATACATATATATATATATAGATATAGATATATATTAGAATATTACATTAAAGATAGGCTATGTATCGTTTAATAATATTCTATCGTGATAATATAAAGCTCAATATATTTAATAAAACAATCAATTTAAAAGATGAAAGATGAGAATAAAAATCGTATAGATACAATATTTATTAAAACATATTTTATGTTTTGTGTATAAACGTTTCAAAGTTTCATGTTGCCTATAATATTCAGAGTACATTACCGTTTTTTTATATACACTGATGAAAAGAGTGTGTCTTTTAAAATCCATGGATTAAGAATATGCAACTCCTTTGCTTTGAACTACTGATGTTTTAATAAATATTGTATCTATACAATTGTTTTTTCTAATTTTTCATCTCTCGTATATATATATATATATATATATATATATATATATGTAGAAAGGAGTAGACGCATTATAAACCATTGTTTCGTAAAGGTATAAACATTTTTTGAAAAACCATAACAACGTAATTTGTTCAAATAAATAAATAATATTTATTTATTTCAAACTGAGCTTTCGAATATAAAATATTCCTCGTCAGAGCAAAGTGTATATATATATATATATATATATATATATATATATATATATATATATATATATATATATATATATATATATATATATATATAATTCACCGGACTTCTTGTCAACGGAAATTTACCACCCGGACAATTTGCATATCTTTTTCACGGAACTTTTCGTTTCATTCAATACGTTTTTTTAACAAAAATTATTTTAATAATTTTTATAATAATTTTCATATTTTTCAAATATTTGAACTTTGGTTTTTTCGAAAGCCAACTTATCCATCTGTATTTCTCCTCTGATGATAAGATTTCGATCTTTGAAAAGCCTTGGCTTAAGGGAAGAATAATAAACACTAGTTTATTACTGAATACACCTTTCATTGAACAATTGAAATTTGAAATAAATTTGGACAATCGTCACATATTTATCACTCTTTTTTCTTCTATCTCTCTCTTTCTCTCTCTCTCTCTCTCTATATATATATATATATATATATATATATATATATATATATATATATATATATATATATATATCCACTCCTGTTTCATTTTACTTCAGTCCAATTCTCAGTAATCAATGAACATTTTCGAGAGGCTAACACATGATTTCTATATGAGATACATAAATATTCGAGTGTTCCATTAAAGTTCTCCATTACCTCTAAAGTAGTGAGTCTGTAAAGAAGTTAAGAACATTAAATTTCCACTCCCCAATCGACCAGTTGATTATGTTATAGTATGTATTCATTTTGGTCTCTTGGTTTTACCGGATTCCAGGACAATAATTAATCAGGTCTGGTGGAGTATCCAGCTACGTCCTGTTACGTGAGATAACAACAATAAGAGAAAGCGCACTATTAATTGTATAGGCGTGTAGCGAACCCGAGGAAATCTTATTTGGACTTCGACTACTATGTTATTTCGAATATTTAAACAGGGTTTACTTGCAGGGTGTATTATCCTTATGCCAGTTCTTCCTCACAAACCCTTTTACAGACAGACCGAAGACACTCAAGGAGGGTGTCTAGTAGGTAATTCAAACTCTCAAAATTCCAAATGTTCTCACTTTTTAAAGATGTCCTTATCTTACTAAGATTGCAGTTTCTCTTCATATCGTACATAATACATTGTTTTTTTGTAATATTCTCTTTCTTAGATGTGTTTAAGCAAGCATAATTAAAAACACTGGCTTCAATTAGGGTTGCTACTTACAACCTCTCGTCCCGTATCACTATGTCAGGTTAAACAACTCCGTTTTCTAGCTATCTAGTTGTAGGGATTGCATAGTCATAGTGGATGATGCATGACTCATTTCCAACAGTTGTTTCTGTTTTTTTTTAAATCTTTTTGTTTTTGCTGGAGGTGGGGCATCCTACCGGATGCCAGACATTTTCTTGTTATTTTAGATATTCCAGCCGATAATTTTTTTTAAAAGATTCTACTCGTCCCTTTAAGTACAGTTATTTGTGTCTATCTCGCACTTGGTTCACCGGGTATATTCGCCAGGTCGTTTTTGAAATTATTTTTCCTTAGTCAGGTTGCTCCCATAATAACTGAGATGATGGAGATCTTCCTAAAATTCCAGTTTCTTTTTTATGTCGTACATAAGACCTTAGTTTTTCGTAATCTTTTTCCTTCCAGCTCTGTTCAAGCTTTTATCATTAGATACACTGAATTCAATTAGGATGTCTACTTTCTCCCTTTTGTCCCATATCACTATGTCAGGTTTAACAGCTCCGTTCTCTAGATATGTAGCTATAGGTATTGCATAGTCATAGTGGAGTGTGTATAACTTATTTCCAACTGTTATTTCATGACTTGCTGCTACACTGGGTATTTAACTTTTTACATATAGTCCAGAAGAGGATATTTGCACATTGGGTTGTGTAGCAGTGTATAGTACATTGTATATTATTAATCAAACTATACATTTTTTGTTTCCTTTTACTTCAGTCGAAGTTCTCAGAAATCAAGGGGCCCTTCGTATTGCTAACACGTTACATCTATATGAGATACATAGATATTCCATTAAAGTTATCCTTGACCTGTCAAACGATGAGTTAGTAAAGAAGATAAGAACATTAATGTTCCACTCCTAAATTGGGCAGTTAACTATGTTATAGTATATATTTCTTGTAGTTTCTTAGTCTTACCGGATTTCAGGACAAGAATTCATCTAGTCTGGTGGAGTATCCAGCTAAGTGCTGTTACTTGAGATAACATAACTTGGGGAGCATGCACCATTCCTTATATGAGGCAGAGTATAGCCATATCGAGGGGATCTTACTTGGGCTTTTAATACTATGTTATTTTTAATAGTTGGTCAAAGTTTACAAAGACTTGTACAGAGCGATCGAAGACACTCGAGGATTGTGTATAATAGATAATTCAATGGCTGTATGTGTGCAGGGAGACCCCTTTAACTAATGAACAGATGATAATGAATGATTGAATCTATATTATAAAAAATACGACTCGGAACATGGGCACATTATTTTTTGTAAATGTTAACATTTAAAGGATGCATGTGTATACGTATTATTTTCATCTGGAAATGTTTTCATGAACTGAGCATTATGAATTTTTAAATATATATCCTAGCCAACCCATTGAGTACAATAGACGGACATTTTTTTTGTAAACTTTACATTTAATATGTGCGCATCACCAAACCTGCCTACCTATTTTAATATCCTAAATGAATCCATTCATCATTATAAATGTGTGAATATAATTAAACACAAAACATTGAAGTGTACGGGCACACGTATTTTTTAGTAAATAGTGATATTATGGGGTGTATATGTAAAACGTTTTTTATATTTTATTTTTCATGAAGCGATACTTATGAAATTTCAATATATATTATCGGCAACTCGGTGAATAACAATTTCGAGGTGCACTATCCCAAACTAGCACTAACCCTAAAACACTTTCTTTAAAGTTAGATATAAAATCGAATCATAGAAAATAATTGCTCTACATCAAATGTTGAGTTAAGTAATAAATTATTAAAAGCATCTTTGCGCAACCGTGGGCGTCAATGATATGTAGGTGCTTAAAAATACTAAACTATTGAATCTATCATGAAGAATTATGGAATAGGTATTCTCACCTACATGTGGGTAACGTGAGCACGTTCTTATTTTCTTGTAAACTTTATCATTTAGAGGGTGCCACCGTCTGTACCCTGTCCTCCGAATGACGGCTAAATATTAAAATTTAAAACTAATACTGTATTCATTTCTTATACACGTCTTACGACAGATTTTTTACTAGGCTCTCTCCCTCTCTCTCCCTCTCTCTCTATATATATATATATTAGATTTCTTGAATGTGAGATGATATATATAATCAGACAACGCCACAGCTCACAACCTATGAAAGAAACAAACCGGAAGTCCTAGACTCGAGTTTTGCCCTCCTTTGGGCTCATCAGTAGAACACATCCGAACTCAGGATTCGAAACCCGACTCACTTGCATGGTAAGCGAGTACTCTGCCACTGAGCTACCTCGCCACATACAAGAGTGTATATTACATTTACACAGATTAAGCAAACCACGGCGATGACCGACTGTGGAATGTACCTACTCTTGTTGAAAAGATTGTGGAAATAATTATATATATATATATATATATATATATATATATATATATATATATATATATATATATATATATATATATATATATATTACTCTGTTAACGATAATCTTCTTAATAAATGAATTAGTCTTTATGAACTTTGGAATATATAATCTAAGCAAAACTGTGAATAACATGGAACTATTTATTGTAAAAATTTTCAAGGTACACATATAGAAGGTTATGTATGTGTAAACGATATATATATATATATATATATATATATATATATATATATATATATATATATATATATATATATATCGTTGTTCAGGATACATCTAAAAACTAATGATGAAAATACGGAGGCCAAATATTTGCCTGCTGATATGTTTCTCAGCTGATTACCGAATTCACTCTAGACTGAAGTGATGGATGCATGTTCCACTCATTATCACACATTAACGACAAAAAAAAAAATTTTATGTTGCGTTGAAACAGTTGCAAACAATGTTCATCAACGCGTTGTTGGTTTTGATCCACTGTAAGTTACCGCGGAATAACACTACTAACCCAGCTTTTTCAGTAAACAACAATTAATGTAAAATGGTGCATATCCCGACTGCTGTTATCTTCAATCCAACTTCAATTTACAATCGGACAAAACGAATTTCTAGAGTTTGAAATTCTTTTCTTGGATAACTACCGAATTTGAGCGACCTGAGCGTTCAGCAACATTTGTGTATGAACGACCGCGTTTAAAGTCAGCATATTACATTTTAACCGCTGTTTCTAACGGAGCTTTGTCCGGCTAACTCATATAAAGGACTTTCTGTTCTTATACCGTATTTTCTCATCAGAAAGCAAGATGTTATCAACACACAAAATTCAGATTTTTCAATTGTTTTGAAAATTTTCAACAGCCGCTTCACTTTGAAAACATGTAAATGATTAATCCGACTGGGTTCAAATTTTTACACGTCCTATTCGAAGATTAGCACTTTATAAAAATGATATGGATTATTTTATTTGTGGCAATATCTATATTTCAGGGTCAGGACTTATTGAGTGATGCGTTATGGAGCGGTTTTTGACAGTAATTATTTTTTATATTGGATTTGAAGACGACCATTACCCCGCCTAATAAACCGGTATCGTCCGGGCCTTTGGGTCTGGATTTACGCCGGTCTATTGGGGGTTGCCGGTCCTGTGCAGTTCTAGGAGGTGCACCCTCCCTGGCTTTTTCTCCCCTCTTTGGTGAGGAGTAAGTTTATTGCTTACTATCTGAGGCGCCTCTACCGGGGAATGCCGACGGCGCTGCCCAGGCAATTTTTAAATGGCCAAAGTGCTCAACTCTCTAGCGATGGCTTATCTAATCCTACTTTCCCGACCTTATGTCACATCTTACCTTGTGGGAGGTTGACAAATAAATTGAAGACGACCATGTGTTTACTACCAGGAAATCAGTTCAATGTAAATGTGTTCAACAGAAAAACTCTCTCTTGTGTACTATCAAGAGAAACTATTTTCATAAAGGGCCAAATGGTTGTTCGAAATGATGAACTTATAATAGAATTTAATAATCACGTGTATGTGTGAAAGATATGCATATATGTGATACATGAGGTTCGTTCGTTAGTTGCGGTAAAGGAAACACACGCAAGAAAACTGTATACTATAGATTGTTCCTTCTACACTAAAGATTAAGGTTGTTTAATTGACTTAAATATCGGTGTGCTTTAGAGATATGTCTGCGTTATCATGTTTACTAGTTTGCTCAAGCTTATCCACTATTCCATAAGCTAAACATTCAATAACGATATATGCGATGACTTCAACGAGTTGCACTCCTTCATTCAGATGAGTGTCATTGTCTGAAAAGGTATTTTTATTGAGATTGTAAATTAAGAGATCTAGCATCGTACAATAGCTAAACCCCTTTCTCGGTTTGAAACCGGCGGTAACGATCTTGTTCTGATCTTCTGTAGTACAATAACTATAACGCTCTTATTTTCGAATTTTCTACATAATCGGGCACTCGGAGATTTTCCTCCACTAATAAATATATATATATATATATATATATATATATATATATATATATATATATATATATATATATTAATATTCTTTTTTTCATTAATAACCTTTTACGTACATAAAATAAGTTTCTTTTATGTACGTGAAAATTAATTTACAAAAAGTATATATTTAATAAATATATATGACACGTCTGATTAAGGTCGATTGAATGTAGTACTTTGTATATTATTATCGCTTAGGAAGCGAAAGAACATCTAGAAATAAACATACCGGCGTTCTGTCGCCAATAAAAGCTATGCCAAAGCTGCAATACGTATCAATACGCCCTCTCCATATATATATATATATATATATATATATATATATATATATATATATATATATATATATATATATATATCAAAGATTTACGTAAAACAATTTCATGATCAACCGGCGTTCCAGGAAATGAACAAACACCAGAATAGTGTACGATCGTTTCAGAGACAATGTATTTTTATGATTGCCCTAAGTTCTTATCGTCAGCATAAGGTATAGCCATCTAATTAAAAGCATATAGACAACATCAATAGACCAGTGTATGTATATATATATATATATATATATATATATATATATAAATACATATATATACATCTTACTAGAGCTAAGTATTGCTTTAATTTATTTATTAGCCGTGATTTATAATGAACTGAACAGGTGACCTATTATAGAATTTAATAATCACGTGTATGCGTAAAAGATACGCATATCTATGGTATATGGAGTTCGTTTTTTTAGCTGCGGTGAAGGAAGCACAAGCAAACACACTGTATACTATTAACTTTTCAATAAATGCCTTCTACACCAAAGAGTTAGCCGTAATTTATAATTAACTGAACACGTGCCCGATCTATGATTTTGCTATTATATGTTCTTTCTCCCGCTGTCTTTATCCTTTTGCAGATGAACAATACAGTAAATATTGTTTATATCTATGAAAATTTAGAATGAAAGGACCTCTCTTTGTTCAGCAACTACGTCTGATTTACATGTGCATTATGTAGGCACCATAAACACGCATTTCCTTTAGATTGCAAAATAATAAGTGTCTTTAATTCTATATCATGCATAAGGACTATACGGAAATAAATAGATTAATTTTTTGTATCAATGAAAAATAAATATCTTAACAGATATGTCACAGATTATGAATTTTCTCATAAACTCAAAGTATATATATATATATATATATATATATATATATATGATCTGTAATTTTCCGAAAGACATATGTTCTTAAATATCACGGACAACTTCTCATAATAATTGATACCAAACTACTAATAAATCTATTTGATAAATACATAACATTATTTTACTGAAATTACATAATAGCTATTTAATAGATGAACACGTATACTAAGATATGCTTCATAATATGTACTCTCCATCAATCTAAATAAAAAGAAATAAAAAATATTTATCATAGCAAACATGCAACCTCGAACCTCTTCATCATACACAATTGTCTACGTTCAACTTATAAGTATAAAAGTTCGACCAATAACAAAAGTTCGACCAATAACAATTGACTATTAATTAATTATTAGGGGTGAGTATATTGAAAATACGCAGGTGAAAACAGTTTTAAAAACTATTATATTATAGATAAAAGATATCTCAATGTAGTCCTGAAAAAGATTACATACGATTCGGGCAGAATATTGTATAAAGATTAAGTGATCAAAACTGTTTAAACAGTCCAAACAGAAGCTGAACAATGTTCTATGTTATTTCAAAACCTAGAGTGGCCCGAGAAATTGTATTTCATGGTCACAGATAATCTCGGACATTTAGGCCCGAATGATACTTTAAAATAACACAGAGAGCAATACAATTATGAAAAAATATATGCCTCAAAAACATACTCGGCTTCCTGCATGTGGACATCCATAGAAGAACCTATAATCTTTTCCTTATGATGTTTTTCTTTAAAAAGTTTTGTTTGTTTATTTTCAAGATATTACCCTCTCATACTAAATTAATATTCAGTTGTTATTGGCCAAACCTTCTGTCGATTAGAACGTTATCTTTGGAAAGCCATGGTTTAAATGCAATTCTGTACTTGTGTTCCTTTTTTGAACACTTTATGAGGTAATACACTTGTAAACGATGCGAATGTTAATATGTCGTCACTTACATATCTGTATATATATATATATATATATATATATATATATATATATATATATATATATATATATATATATATAACGTCGTAAGAACTTGACGTATTTTCAACCCCTCAGGGTTAATACCACCAATATGAGGAGGAAGAAAAGAAGAAGGAAATAAACACCATAAGACAGTCTCGCTTGACAAGGTTGTTTTTAGAACGAAAATTCGCGAAAAAAAAATTAAATAAATGAATTTTTTATTTAAAATTGCACGATTGTTTGATTTTTAAAATATTTCACTTTAATACATTATAATTCGTGCTTCTAAGATGTTGACTTCCTTTCTTTACTTAAAAAAAGCGCCAATCAGCGTATAAACATCGGCAGGACTAAAAACATAACGTCGTATGAACTTGACGCATTTTCGACCCCTCAGGGTTAATACCACCAATATAAGGAGGAAAAAAAGAAGAAGGCAAAAAAACACCATAAGACAGTTTCGTTTGACAAGGTTGTTTTTACAACGAAAATTCGCGAAAAAGAAAAATTAAATAAATGAATTTTTCATTTAAAATTGCACGATTGTTTGATTTTCAAAATGTTTCACTTAATATATATATATATATATATATATATATATATATATATATATATATATATATATATATATATATATATATGTATACAGCCACCGTAATCAACAATTAAATTATTTTAAAATAATATGATAATAAGTTAAAATTAGGGGAAATACAACTATATACACAGCTTCTATTAGCTCGGTACTTCCCCTAATTAACTGACCGATTAGATAGTATTAATAAAAAAGGTGAAACTGCATCATTCGGGTCGCCATTAAATATCTTGATTTGGTTCAGTTCGTGTCTACTCGTTACACCTCTTGTCTTCTATGAATCACTTTTATTTATACAAACTAAACAATGCTTAAAGCAAACTACATGAACCTCTTATATATATATATATATATATATATATATATATATATATATATATATATATATATATATAACTTCTTTGTAATATAGTAGGAAAAATCCCAGCAGAGTGCTCGATTGATTAAGAATTTAAGTTAAAAATTAAGAGCATAATATTTATTTATTTTGGTACAGAAAAATTCGTGCCGTCGGTTTTAAGCTCGGAAAGTCTTAGCCATCCGGCTCTCTTCAGACAGCAGAAGCTGAAGAGAGCCGGATTGCTAAGACTTTCCGAGCTTGAAACCGACGGTACAAATGTTGTACTAATTTTTCTGTACCAAAATAAATATATATATATATATATATATATATATAGAGAGAGAGAGAGAGAGAGAGGGAGAGAGAAAGAGAGAGGGAGAGAGAGAGAGAGGGGTAGCGAGATATAGAGCAAGAAAGAGACAAATACATATAATGAACAGTAGGGAGAGAAATGTATTGATTGCTAGATTGATACATTAATTATAGGCATACAAAGATATGTAGATACCAACATATCTATAGTAGAAAGAGGGAAACAACGGTAGTTTAGTTAGAAATCGTTGTAGAGGAGGCACAAGACTAACATGTGGTGCGCCAGAAAGACGTACATATTGTTCGATACATACGAGTTAACAAATAGATAGATAGATGGACACTTTATCTTTCGAACCAATCTGACCTCCTTCCCCTTTCTATGTCGTTCAAGCTTTTTTATAGCCTGTAATTTTCTGAGTTTACTTTTTCTTTGTTATCGTTTTAATTTCCATCCTGACTTTGATCAGTGGAACAAAAGTATTCTCCACGCGCTTCCCGGCGGAACGATTACCGAAAATCACTGATGCAGCAATGAAAGGATGATACAATCTCCGTCAGATGGGAAATCATTTCGAAATGTTGGACGATTGTGTTTGATTCATTCCAACGTGTTTTTTCTTTGTTTTTTTTGTCTTTCTCGTACTGTATTCTATCAGTTGATTGTTATTGTTCTGTGTTTCAACTGCCCCAGGAATGATCCACAATATATTTTTTGCCAAACTAAAAAAAGTTATAAGATAAACGAAAGAAAAAATATGTAAACAAAACCAACGATAAAAATTGAAATAGTGATATCCACAGTCGAAAACATTTGCTGAAATCAATCAGAGTAATTTTTAGTCCCATACACGGCCCCGCACACGCGTTCTCATATAAACATACACATACCTCCATTTATAAACAATATATGTATACATTTATATATATATATTATATATATATATTGAATTCCAATGACCCCAAAAAATAAATAAATCAGTCCACAAACATATTTACTTGTTTATTTATTTCGGCCAATTTTTACGCCCGTCACGCAACCCGCTGACAAAAAATATGTTTTTTATCTACCGGCTGTTCTTCAGAGACAATCTATCAACGATGAAAAAACAAGCCGATTGTTCACATGCAAAACATGAGTGTGTCTGTTAAATAATGCCAACTTTATGAATATAAAAAGTGGAGCAATTCAAATATGCAGGATTCAAGTGAATAAATGTAGGTGTCAAATCAGCTCAATTGATAAGACTTTAGGTCCAACAGAACTCATATGATGAAACTCGGAATAATACAAGGGTCATGACATCATCACTGAATATTATGTAAACATGTTCTGAAAAGTCAGCACCAACAAAATGTTTTGTGTAGAAAAATTTTTTCAGACATTTTTTGATAAAAAAAATCATCCTTATCACAAAATAACAGAATTAAACCCATCTTTTATTATATTACAGATCAAGTTATACAATTGAATTGTAAAATAACTACAAATATAGGTACAATATATATATATATATATATATATATATATATATATGTATTTCTTTTTACAGTGTTATATATTTAAATGTAATTTTATTTTAAAAAGTTATTAAATAATAAGTACTTTTAAAGACATTTATACCTAAAGTTAATTGTGATTACGTGTTATACGTGTTTACGTGTTATACTTGAATCGTATAGGAAAATAAATGAATATTAATTAAAAAAAACATGTACCCACTCCAATATAAGTATAGGCATACTAAATGTATTGAGGTAATATGGGCATTGATTACGGAATCTCCCTCACAACACGAGTTAAGTATAAAACGTAATCACAACTAACTTCAGGGATACATGTCTTTAAAAGTACTATTGCATCTTCATAATACTTTATAATGAGGTAATTACCATCATTTATTAGAAAAAAATTTATATCATAATTTTTTCGGAGATTTGATTCATGTCTAAGTTATTATACACTATTTACGTTGTAAGGAAAACACTTACCCATTAGTTTCGCATTAAATAGAAACTTACTACTTAAAAGAAATGCGTATGTGCAATTACTTTTATTCTAGAGTTAATTTAAAAAGTTTATAGATAAATACTAAACAGCTTCCACCAATACACTGTAGTATAACAATCTTAGTGATGCTTAGATAGCTGGCTGAATATATATAGCTAGCCCCCGACTGATGAAGTTAAAACAGATCAGCTCTGTACTTAGTTTCGTATTTACATGACATAAATAAGCATTTTCAGGCAAATTGATTTAACTTAAGGGAAGTAAAACATTACCCTCACGTGAATTCGATTTTTTTCATGAATAAATGATAGAATTTATTTACTATTTCAAATTAAAATTCATAAATGTCTGCAAAACTTTTAGGATGTACTAGTACTGTACTAAAAAATCAAAATGGGTTTCCCCACATGTAAGTATACTCTTTTCTTTGTTAATTATTTGTTTTCGCTTTAAAATTGCCAACTTTTTAGTGTAGGTTTTTAAAATACATTTTAATCCAATAACTTGTTATTCTTTGTGATTTTTTCTGATGATTTTATAGGGTTTCAGAGCCGATATTGTTGTAAGACACACGGAAAATGAAACGAACTGTAAAAATACATCTCACGGAAATGTTATGTTCTTTGAAAACGTGATAAAAAATAAAAACATGGTCATTGGAATATAACATAAAACTGACTTATATATATATAGAATAAAATAAGGTGCGAATCAAATTTTATTACAGTTCAATGTTCAGGCAAAGTACTTTAAAGTCCTTAACTCATGAGTTTTCAAAGAAAATCTTCTCCTCAGAGGACCATTACCGCAATGACATTACTGCAGGTAATACAAATTAAACTTTGAAAGTATATATATATATATATATATATATATATATATATATATATATATATATATATATTAAATTACATCAAGTTATATAAAACATATTTTTTGTAAACCTATACATTTCATCCAAGTCAAAAAGTTTAAAATAGCTCCAGGAAAGAGATCAAAGAGGTTGATTAAAACATAATCCATGTGGTGAATGGTGATCCAAAAACGACAAAAGTTATCCAGGCCGGAAATGTGTTTGCTATCAATGCAGTAGATAACAGTGAAAAGTATATTGAAAGTGTATGCAAATTAATAAATCGATAGAAAAAACGATAGATGAAACAAATCATATGAAAAGTTCAGAAAACTCACTTGGTGTTGAATATTATTATGTCCAAATTCAGGGTTCTTATAAGCTGATAGAAGTAATGCAAACCATAACTTCCTGGTTATATGCATGCTCCGCTAAATCCAATTCGAATAAAATTAAACTGACCTGATGTATTCGGCCATTTTTCTTCCGGATCCCATAAAATTACTCCAAAGAAAAACATTACATTCGAAAGTAATCAAGCTCGCGTAAGCCCAGTAGACAGCGTAACGACTCCGAAAACGAACCTTTCCCCTTGATAAGACAACCGCACGAACATGATAGCTTATCTGCTGATTCAAATCGCGTGTACGAACGGATGTTACATGTCTGCGTTAACGAGGAGAACGCCCACACATAGTGAGGGATGTGTAAATACAGTTATATATATACAAGATGTTATATGTCTGGGTCAAATCAATTGTGTATATATTAGAATATTAAAAGTCTGGGTCACAGAGAGGGATTTGTAAATTAAGGTCAGAGCCTGAACATTGAACTGTGATGAAATTTTATTCGTACTTTATTTTATTCTTTCACTTCATCTATTGCTATTAATGCTCTATCGAGTATATTGAGCTTCATTTTTATACGGATGTACACTAATTAAATATATGAGTTTCCTCTTATATATTTGGTTGTATTAACCTGATATATATATATATATATATATATATATATAAATATTAATATATATATATATGAATGTATATATAAGTATATATATATATATATATATATATATATATATATATATATATATATATATTCATATATGTATATATAATAAGTCAAACAAGGTTTGTATCCACAATGTAAAAGAATCCAGATAATTTTTACTGTGTAATTATATTAATGTTCAATAATAAATAGAGCATTTACTACAATAAAATGTTTTATTTATACAACCATAGAATGGCTAAAAAGTCAGAACATGTCTCAGTCGTACCGATGATAAGCACGACATCCCCAGGACAACTCATTTTTTAGGTTTCATGTAATGGAAATCTGTAAGAAAATCGGTAAAATCTTTGAATCGGTAAACAAAAAATAATAACAAATGAACGTGTTTGCTGTCTTATTTTGAAAAAAAATGCATGCACGAGTAAAGTTTTACTTACGAAATCAATCAAGAAATGAACTAGTTTGAAGTTTATGTTTGACAGTTTATGTTGTAAAACGGCAAAAGGATACTTTTCTTATAATGTAATTACTTTAAATCTTTAAAAAATACACATAAACATTATTTAAATGTTACACCTTGTATTTATATACATCGGTCACTGAAATATACATTGTTTACTTCTATTTTTGTTCTATAAAAGGTAGTAAATCATTATTTAATGAACTTTTTTCTTTACGTTCTAATATATTCGGTGAGCTCAGATGGAATCAGAGGTAAATTTACATGGTATTATCAAACGAACAAATATATTAAAAATATATATTTTTCTTCATGTTGAATATATTTCAGTTATTTTATGGACCTAACAGATAATTACCTATAGTGACAAAAGATGAAACAAAGAATAATACAAAGTACAAAAAGTAGGCTCGTTAAGGAGTCGAAATTTCTGCCACAGAAAGAGTAACCACATGTAGTGAATAACAAGTTAATCAATTGGCGAAAGTTCAATATATATATATATATATATATATATATATATATATATATATATATATATAGAGAGAGAGAGAGAGAGAGAGAGAGAGAGACACGCACTTATACACACTTATACACACAATTACAGTTGTCTTGAAGATACGCTTGTTCGCTCGAGTTTAAAATTACTGTCGATTTTGTTGACACCTTAACTTGCATGTTTATCTCCCCTCTCCCCTCTCGGTCTGAATTAACAGACGTTTTCATTTCTCTATCTGTCTTTCTATCTATCTTTCTATCTGTATATCTATATATCTCCACCATACTCTCTTCATTATATGTCCCTCTTTCTACTTTACTTTATTTTATTTTATTTATTTATTCATTTGTTTTGTTTGTTTAAGATTTGAGATTTTTTATTTTTAACGGTCCTAACCCACGTGACTCCCTAAATTTTGAAATGTTAAATTTCTTTTCTTCTTCTTCTTTTACTCACCACTTTATTCTCTCCAAATATGATCTAAGGTTAAGATCGGATTCTAAATCTGCCTGATGAGATCCTAGTTTATAATAACTGTTGCTCGATAACATCGACATGCCAGTGTCGCAGATATTGTACATGTCTGTGTAAAT
Source organism: Sepiola atlantica (assembly GCA_963556195.1). Classification (NCBI taxonomy): domain Eukaryota; kingdom Metazoa; phylum Mollusca; class Cephalopoda; order Sepiida; family Sepiolidae; genus Sepiola; species Sepiola atlantica. Next base: position 190,667,483 of record OY744520.1, on the reverse strand, counting down.
AAAAATTATCATATATATATATATATATATATATATATATATATATATATATATATATATATATATATATATATATATATAGTCATCCACATAGAGACTGTTTCTCAGCTCACCAGTGCGGCTAGACCTGTTAGTGTCTCAAGCCGGGATCGAAACGCTGCTAACCCCTACGCCATCATGCGACACTGACTGAATGAAAGAAATATCTCAATGTAACGAAATGTAAACATCGAATTAGTTTTACCTAATGAGCATTGCCTTAAAACTAATGGCCGTTGACGATACCCTCACAAAATAAGCTCTACCCGGAGGGAGCTTTTATAGTCATCCACATACAGACTGTTTCGCTGTTTCACAGAACTTCTCTCCCAGAAATTACCTTAAATTTGTGTTTATTTTTAAATTACTTTTGTAAAGCATAATCTCTAAAATGTAAGAGAATTTCAATGGTCGTATTCAGTGAATAATCAATGGTAACGTTGTGTTGTAATAATGCAAAATGATTTGGAAGAGATATCTAAAATAGTGAATGCTTGAAATCTATGGAAACTCGACTGTTTAACCCCAGAGAACATGACTTGTTATTGACAGTAAGCAATCACTCATAATGACGCTTGGAAACTGATAGAAAAACATAATAAAGATGACGCCGAACACGACTACGACAATGACACCACCACCAACAAGAGCAATACTACTACTAATAATACTATTACTATTACTACTACTACTACTACTACTACTACTACTACTACTACTACTACTAATAATAATAATAGTAATAATAATAATTATTATTATAATGACACTGGCACGAAAATTACTTTAGAGAACATATTAGAATATAAATCGTTTGACAGAATTGAACGATAGATGGCGCTATTCAGAATGTTATTGCGTTGGAAATTTGTTACTCAAATTCTAGTAAAAACTCCTGTCGTCATCAGCGATGAATTGCAATTAACAGATTATTCAAGAACAAGAGAGTTCCAATATTATTTGAATCGAACGAGGAGTACTAGGAATCTCGGAAAATCGTCTGTCACGCAGATTCTTGGGAAAGCCATGGATTTTTTATTAGCGCTAAATCAATGGTAGCGACTAGTGTGATAACTCATAAAGCCATAGTTATAAGCGTGACTCCAAATGCAGATGTTTGATTAATAAACAGAAATAATTGCCCATCATGCATCAGATATTATCATCTACAGAATATGATATTTCGAATGATATGTTAGGCCAATGTCTTTATTGGAAAAATATGCAATTTTTATGGGAAGGAAAGTATAAGCAATTTGGTATGAACATAACTCAGATCCGGTTACAGACAGAATACTATTGGTCGGTTTATGGGACTTCATTATGGCCACAGACCACATTCAAATCTAATCGCCCAGACTTATTGATTAAATACTATGAAACAGAATTGGCTCTCCTGTTGACACAGCTTTGTTTGTAGATTGGAATGAAGATTCTAACATCTTTAAACAAATATAAAGATCTTGGAATAGATATTAGAAGAAGACGGCACATTAAAACATTTATAATTCCAGTCGTAGTTGGAACAATCGGTTCAATGGGAAATGGTCCAAATAGGCTAATTGAAAGTATCGCGGGAATTACGCAGCTGAATGTAGTGCCACACGAATGGATGTTTGTTGGATCTGCTCGATTAAGTATACAGATGTATATTTATTGAACAAATAAAAATGATGTTTCAAACGTGCAAAGAATGGCATAAAATGTTATATATATAACAGCACACTACAATATATGTATCTAATAACCATAATGTCCTAGACAATCTCAAAATAATGTTTACTTACCATTGTAATGACCAGATTCAAAAGTGTAGGTTCTAGAATTAGGCAGATGACACACCGATGACACTCGCCGGTGATATTGAAAATACTGATTACATATTTAGCGGGTTTGCTGATGCAACATTATATTATGGTATAAAGGGCTTCTCCTGAAAATACGCTCATACGGTATTACTGGGCAACTACTTAATATAATTAGATCCTTCCTAAACAAAAGAAAAATCCAGGTTGTCCTCGATGGCCGTTCATCTAAGCAACATGACATAAATGCTGGTGTGCCCCAGGGATCTATTCTTGGACCTTTGTTGTTCCTGATCTATATAAACGATCTCCCTGATGACATAGTGTCTGAGATTGGTTTATTTGCTGACGACATCACGCTTTACTCTCGCCATGTTGGCAAAACAGACGCGATCATATCTGAGGCAATGGCTGAATCCTTAGAAAATGACCTCCAGGCTGTAGTGGATTGGCGCCATAAATGGTTGGTGACTTTTAATGCCGCAAAGACTAAGCTCCTTTCCTTCAACAACTACAAGAAGCCTCTCCATCCACCGATTGTCATGGCAAATAACACCCTACCTGAGAGTTCATCATTCCGACTCCTTGGCCTAACATTCACAGGTAACATGAATTGGAACACATACATTGAATACATTGCCAAGGCCGCCGCAAAGAAGGTTGGCTCCCTCTACCGTGCTAGTGGACTCCTTACACCTGACATTATCCTGTATCTCTACAAAGCCACCATTCGCCCATGCATGGAGTATTGTTGCCACATCTGGGCTGGTGCATCATCTACTAGTCTCTCCCTCCTTGACAAAGTCCAAAAAAGAGTAGTCAACCTAATAGGTCCCTCACTGTCAGCTAAGCTCCAGCCCCTGTCCCATCGCCGCAATGTGGCATCCTTGTGCTTGTTTTACAAATACTTCAATGGATTATGCTCCGATGAGTTGGCTACTCTGGTGGCCCCTCGACGTAAATTCACTAGACAAACTCGACATTCTACTAAATCTCATTCATTCACTGTAGAGGTCCCCAGATGCCGGAGAGCATTCTACTCAAATAGCTTCTTTCCTCGTGCTGCATGCCTCTGGAACTCCCTCCCTGCCCCCTGTTTCCCCGACAGTACTGACATGCAGAAATTTAAAACTAATGTAAACAGACATCTCGCTGCTCAGATCCCAATTTAAGCTGAACCACTAATCCTTCTCCCCTTTTCCTTTTTCTCAGTAGCCCCTTACGTTTACAGTGGCGTCCTGCCTTGTTTGGGGTGAATCATGTAAAAAAAAAAAAAAATTAATACTTACTCACAGTTGCCAACAGGCTCATTGCTGATGTGTAACAATCTGCAGTTTGACACATTTTTGTTGAATATTATATTACAAAAAGCATTTTGTTGGAATATATTATACTTGAAACAAAAAGCAGTTTAAGGTAAATAGTGAAATAGAAAGTCCACAACAAACATTAGACTGAAAATGTTTAATGAATACATCATGCCTGGTATGTCATATGGTAGCGAAACGTGGGCACTTAATAAGTCAACAAAAGAAAGGCTAAAAGTGACACAATCCGAAATGGAAGGCATTATGCTCGGCATCAGACTACGAGACAAAAAAATAAACACATGACTCGGACAGTAAACTGGCGTAAACGCAATCATCACCATCATACTAACGGCTAAATATAGATGGCAGGTCATCTTTCGAGATATAATGATATCAGGTGGAACCTTAAAGCAAAAGAATTGACCCTGAGGCAATGGAAAATACAAAGAAAAAGGCCACAACACCGGTTTGGGAGAAGTAAGGTAGATGTAAACCAGGGTATGGGGGGGATGATGATGATGATGATGATGATGATGATGATGATGATGATGATGATGATGATGATGATGGTGGTGGTGGTGGTGGTGATGGTGATGATGATGATGATGATGATGATGATGATGATGATGATGATGATGATGATGATGATGATGATGATGATGATGATGATGATGATGATGATGATTGGACTCTTACAAGTCAACTCTATAAAGTGTAAAGTGTAACCTTCGGTCGAATAACTCTTGTGAATTATATTCAACGTTTATTATATAAAATGGCCCGAAACACGTGGTAAAACACTTTAAGCGATGCTCTGTTGTGTAAACATAAGTTGTTGCTCTTACACAAATCACAAGCTACATTGAAGAATAAGAAAGGAATAACATCATGTTTCTATGGTGTATATTTAAGGTTGTGTATTTCATTTAGTTTCAATTAATGATTTGCTATTTAAATATACTTGGCAACATTCAAGTATATAAAGAGCAAAAAGTTGTCTAGTCAGGTAAGACGGTCACTTGTGACAGAGTGTGTGAAAGAAAAATATGCAATTGAGAAATTGTGAATTATGGGTGAGTTACGTCATTGGAACTCTTAGAAAAGTATTATTAGTAAAAAGAAAACTAACTGAAGCGTGGCAAAGTTAACGTAGATAATGCGTAGTTAAGACAACTAAGGTTATAACTCTTTCTTCCCTACTATTTCGATTCATGGTGTAAGAAACCGAATAAAAGAAAAAGCTGTCAATTTGAAAATCATCTTCGAGTTTATTTTTCATCTGAATTAACAACGGTTGGATTTTTCACTGGCCTTTTGGCTAGGAGAAAAGTGTAGTAACCAGGTACGTGCAAAATCAATGGCCGATTCCCAAAATGTAAAAACATTTTACCCCCCCCCCTTCACTTAAAAATTCACTAAAATTCATGAAATCAACAAGTTTTACTGGAATTTTCAATATTTATTAATCAACAATAAAGAGATATAATGAAACCATTATTTTTCTTTTAATCTTAGTGAAGATGTATTTTTTGTTAAAACAAAATACACCTTTACTAAAGTTATATTTTTATATATTAATAAAAAATGATGCATTAATTTTTTTTTGTTTTTATGAAAATAAAGCATTGTAGATGTTTACAATTGAAAAAAAAATTAAATATGTTTCATATATAACGAAAAAGGCCCCTAAATACCGTGTTAACAAAATCACTATAACTCAGAGAAAAATTAATTTTTTGAATTAGCGATATTATTATTGAATAAAGCATTGTTTAATCAATATTTTCACCAAAAAAATAATATAATTGCAAAAAATACTTTATGTGATTTTAATGATTAGAGTTTCTGGAAAAATAAAAAATGCGACATAATTATATTTCCCTTTCATACATGAACGTGGAATCATCAGCGCAAGAAATCTTATTTATAATCTGGAAAATAAGCCAACAATTGACACATTTGAGACCTAGGAACTTAACTAAAAAAAGGAATTTTAAAAATTGAATGATTTCTACTAACGATGAACTTTGATTGGTATGGTAGCCTCTTTCTGTAATAACCAGCTGGGATTAGCCTTCAAACAACCACTCACTTTTACACCGGCCTCAAATTTTTATTTTTAGAGATTCAACAATTTCGTTAATTTCACAATTCATCGTCAATTATTTGGAAAGATTTGTATTTGTTTTGTCTTTTTTTCATTAGTAAATATCTAAGAAGTTAAAAACAATTATTTATTAATAAATAAAAATAATTCGAACATGACATTTTCTTTCAAAATGTCATTCTGTTTATCAATAAATAACTTTTTTAACAGTGTAGTTATTGACTTTAATTTACTTTTTCACACTTAAAATAAAAATATACACTTTATTTTAAAAATAATCAACGTAATTTATCGTTACGACACGTTAAGAATAAATCGAATAACTAAAGTTTTAAATCATGTAAAAGGAATTGATAAAATTGACGCAGTTCGTAACGTAAAAATAATGTATAACATTTAAAAAAGTTTTATTTCAAATTCCTAGGAAAAACATTGGTAAACAGACGTCATAAATAATTTCAGACTATTACTAAATTAAAAACTAATGCCAAGTTAAATATGAACCTTGTTAGTTAAAAATAAAATGCGTACATTCACATATATTTGAATTAAATAAGCATTTTCTTTTTTATTACAACAAAATAAGGGTACTTAAATTTGTTTATAACCTTAAAAAGAATAAAGAAAGTAATGGATTATAATTTTTCAACTTCTATAAACTATTACAAAACCATTTTTATATATAAAGTTAAAAATGATAAATTATGACATTTTTTCTTCCATATATTTTGCATAGCGATAGTCAATTGGTAAACAAAGAAGTTTACGATTAACTGGTGCCGGATTTTTTACTAATTTATTACTTTTGGGGACATAATTTTGCTAATTTTTAGTAAAACGTAGGATTTTTTTAAATTCAGTATATTATGACTTTAATTTAATAATTATCTTTAAAATAGTTTTTTAAAAAACTTATATTTATCTTTCAAGGGATTTTTACAATTAATGTTTTCAAAGTTCAAAATTCACTGAATTCTTGGGTTTATGGACCGCCGTGATTATGTATTTCATTATAATTCATGTTTTACACGTAAACATGCAGTTTCCTTCATTTAGAGATTAAGTTTAGGCTTTTATCTTTCAAACACGATCAAAGTTTACACGGAAACTAATTAAATAATTTATGATAAGCGTTTTTTAATAAGCACAGTCTGTACAAGAGACGGCCATTTTTGCACGTACCTAGTAGTAACTGTTCTGATGCTGCGCCTCATCTCTTTCGTCCTCGGTTGGTTAACGATATATCCTTCTAGACGGAGGCACTTTTAATTATTGCTCAAATCCAACGTTACACATTTTGGAGAGCCAGATGTTCCCTACATGAAAATCAGACCTTGTGTCTTACTCTGTTCTCATGATACACCAGTAAATAGGATCAACAGTTGGGTTTGTTTCGTTTTACAAGAAAACTCATTCCTTTCTATTATACAGTGGGACATCGATGTTCGAACACAACTCGTTCTAAAACCTATTCTAAACCGAATTGTTTTAAAACGGAATCATATTTACCAATGAGAAATAATGTAAAAGAGATAAATTCGTTCCCCAGAACCAGATAATAAATGCTGTTTTACCAAATTGTATTCATGCTTCATCAACTGCACATACCAAGGTTGTCGCTATCAATTTTCTGAAAAAACCCAGATCTGCCTGTGAAATAAACGCAGATTGGTTAAAAGAAACAGGTTCAATTACATTCTTATATATAGACTATTTTTTGTATTTACTGGATTAATATACACAATTCTTAAGTATAAGTTACATCATTGTTTGCAATACTAAATATAATGTATAGTATAACACCTTATTTCGTAAAAAGATATATTCTCCGTGAATTTCTTGTGAATTAAGACTATTTTTAGCGTATATTTTGAACATTTTACTTCACATTTTGTGATATTCAAACTCAAATAATAATAACAATTATAATTCCCAAGAAAAAAACACAGCTTTTAAAAGTAAAAAAAAAGATTGATTTTAAAATACACACATCGAGATGTGAGTCTAACCCTGCAAGAGACTGTTAACGTTTTATCAATTGATATGATTCGGTTGTCGTCGGCGTTGTTCGGGAATCTAAATTTCGTTAGAAAACCGAGCCATTCCCGTCTTGAATTTTTCGTTAGAAATCCGGGGTTTGACTGTATCAGCGTTAACATAGCCAGGCGATTAAGACCTCGTCCTTTATGTTTTATTAGGTTCGAGAGTTCTTATTAGATGATCCGTGAGAATGATGGAAGGATACAGCACTCGTATTAGAATACGAAGGATACAAACAAATGAACAGACATTCACAAATCACGAATAGATGCAAATTAAACGGTGTAGCGAGCATAACACATAGGGTAAATGTAGAAGTAACAACGTTGTAGAATTCATAAGGAAAAAGCAAAGTATAACACTAAGACAAATAGATGCAGTTAGAATAAATAATCTGATGGCACATTACAAGTAAAAGATTAAATTTAGTTCGATACTTATTAATGCTGCAAAATGGATGCAATTTAGAAACGCTAAGAAATGGATACTTTGTTTATGTCTTTAATCATTTTTGCACGAAAACGTTGTATTATTTACTCCTCTCCAGGAGTTAGGCACAAGGCCAGTGTTATCCTACTCCCACAAGTAAGATGTGACCCAAGGTCGGGTCGGAAAGTGGGGGTTGAACAGCTAGCACCCGAGAGGTGAGCACTCTGACCATTAAAAATTGCCTGGGCAGCCCCGTCGGCATTCCCCGGTAGGGGCGCCTCAAGCAGTAAGCAATTAACTTACTCTTCCCCAAAGAGGGAAGGCAAAGCCTGGGAGGGTGGACCTCCTAGAACTGCACAGGACAGGCGTGCAGTATCCATCGGAACAGATACTACACTTTGATCTTAGCCAAAAGGCCAGGAGGGAAGTGCGAAAACGTTGTATGTGAAACATTTTTTAAAAAACAACCAACATTTAGAAAAAACATTTTATTTTCATTATATATTTTTTTAAAGTTTGGTAAAAATTCATCTTTATAATATACATATACCTAATAGAGATTTGTTATTTGTCTGCCTTTTGCCGGAACTATACGGGTTTCCTATTAATTAACTATTGTACTTCTATTACTAATGGAGACTTGGTGTCTGTTTGTCCGAAGCTGAACCCCTAATATTACTGTTAATGTTACTTTTATTAATGTGCTGTCCTTAAATTCATCATTTTGAATGGGTGATGCAGTATCTGGTCAGTTGTCTTGAAACATATCCATACCATGTATAACCTCCGTCTTACAGTCTGCTCAAATCTGAACTATTGGTATAACTATTTTTTTCCTTCGTTCACCATTTACCAGAAATGCTTTTCGAAGGCAAGGGGACATTAATTTGTGTTACAGAACAGAAACAAAAACATGAGATGAAACATATGCATAAGATAAAAAATGTGAAAATAAATAAAAATATATAAATAATAACCTATGATATATATATATATATATATATATATATATATATATATATATATATATATATATATATGCACCGACATACATTTCAAATTACTAACCCGTTATGAAAATGTATTTCTTTAATGTGTTGTCAATATAAATATTAATGGTAGGAGTTACGATTATAAAAAAAAATAATATTATTCGTAAATTCTAAATTGTGTACGTATACACAAAAAACGGCAACATTCTCTTTTTTTTAATTTGTAAATAAACTTTGTGTAAATTTCGTCGCACTTTTAATGTCGGTACTGTAATTTACACCTCCTTTTCCGTTTGATAATCAATTAAGTTTTAATCCTTAATGTAATCGTGATCACTTGTGATTTTAATCGTAATCTCCGTACTGTAACATACCCCGCATTTTTCGATTTGTGATCAATTAAAATTTTAAGTGGAAATACTCGTAAATTTAATCCGAATATCCACATTGTAGAATACTCCACATTTAAAAAAATTATATCTGCTAAAAAAAATGGTAATCGTGAATATTTAAAATCCCCTTTCTACATTTAAAATGGAATTCATTTTCTTGAAAAAATAGGGGGACTGATTTTTTTACCTTTGCCACACCCTTTTTGTATCATGATCATCATCATAGTCAATTATAATTAGTCACCGTGGCCTTTTACCATCCCCTCCCCAGTTCCGCCTCATTATAACAACCAATCACCAACTAGAATTTGTTTAGCTTTACATTAAAAACGATGGTAACATTTTCTCATCATTCATGTTTGAAATGTGGTTGGTTATACATCTGATGAAACCGATCTAGGTCGAAATAAGTGATAATGTGTACAACCTGAATGTGTGTCGAGTTTTTCCCCTTTAATATATATATATATATATATATATATATATATATATATATACATATATATATATATATTAATACACAATTATAAATACATTTTAAAAAGTAAATCAATAAAAATAAAGAGATGAAAAAACAAATCGCAGAAAAATAAGAATTAGAATATTTCATTTGTTCAGTTTATCCTTAAAACATAAACAAACACTGAAAAAAAACATCAAACACAAAATAGGGGGTAGAACCTTAAAAAGCCGAAAGTGCAAACACATATTGTGGTTTACTATCCAAGTTTTCGAAGACAGATACATGGCTTTCACTCAACTTCAAAGGTATCACTAGTCAGAAAGAATTAGTTTGTATTACCCTATACACAGATAGTACTCTTTATATATCTAGTATATGCACTAACACAAACACATACACACATATATTGCACCATGTATACTGACGCCTGCATATAAACCCACCTATATAAATTCTTATCAGGTTCAGATTACAAATTTAATCAAAGAACAGGTAAATATAATTACTTTCTTAACCCAACTAAACTGAGTCAAAAAAGAAACAGCGTCAACAAATGAATTACTAAAACGTTAATGTCATCGTTCTTCCATTGTCTTCCGCTATGAGAAAACCATTAAACAGCTATGTCACATTCTCAAACATATTTAATTTTGTGCTAATGTAAGATAATGAAGAGTGGCAAAAATGAATCGTGGACGAGTCTATTGTGGGTGGCACGTCGAGAAAGAAAGACATCGACTTCATAACTGTTAAAAATGAGAAGCTTCCGCAGTGCAAGCGAGACTTGAAAGGCGACGGTGTCAGAAACGCGAAGACCCGGAGCGCTTGGTGATCGGAGTATCGAAGTACCGGAAGAATGGGAGTTTATCGATGTTTATGGCACCGATGACGCTTTATTGGCTATGGTACTCAAGCCCGTCTTGCTGTTAGGCTTTCGTGTGCGCTGACTTAAAATGCGACTGATAAGCAAGTTGGTACTGTGAAGGAATACCCTGACTTGTATTTCATAAAACAGACAATTGGAAGTGCTTGTGGAACAATTGCGTTTGACAATGCAGAGCAAATTGCTTTCAAATCGGATGTGTATATGAACGAGTTTCTAGCGGAAACCAATCTGTGACCTCAGCAAGAAAAAGAATTTCATGAGACAAAAGTATGTAAAAAGATGTTTTATATGTGTATGCGTAGCCGGCGTAAACTATCCGGTGATGGGAAATGACGAAAACCACAGTGTTTCCAGATACGTTCTGTTCTGTGTCATTTTTGTTGGGTATCCCGAAAGAACGGGTAATGCAACACTAACAAAGGCAATCACGGCCACACTTTATTTAGAATTTTATTTATTTACTTTATTAATTCTGTTATATTACCCTTCCATTATTATTTATATATTTTGTTTAATTATAACTTAATAAAAAGGGCTAAAATCTAGGAATTGCCCTTGCTAGTATTCCGAATAAGTAAACAAAAACAAACTAACAATGATAATAATATTGGCTTTTTTTTGGCTAGGAGCACACTGTGGTATCTGTTCTGATGCGGCACTAAGTGTTTCCTGTACTCGGTCGGTGAAGAGGGGTTCTTCTAGACTAAGGTACTTTTTGATTTTTGCTCCAATCCAGAGTTCCACTTTTAGTGGAGCTTAATTTCCCCCACCTTAAAAACCGACATTCTCTCTAACTCTCGTGGGGAGGCAAGTAAATAGAAATAATAATGGTAATAATATCTGTGAAATCAGCTTTAAGTCTCAGAAAAGGCCGACAGGAAATATTGTTTGTTTATCACACAGAATAATCGAACACTAGGAAAAAATAAACAGAGGGTATAAAACAGTAATCATTTTAGCTAAAGTCTAGACGTCTCAAAATTTCAGGTTGACATCTATGTCTACAGTGAGATGTATTTCAAAACTGTGTCAGGTTAACGTTTATGTCTGGGTCTTACAAATGATTCCTGTTACGTTATTTTTTTAATTTTAAATTTTATTTACACTTTTACTCCGCTGTTTTATTTTTTTCTAAAATGTTGTTCTGTTATTAATTTGCTGATTTTGTTATTTTTTGTTTTATTAATGTTATTAACTTTTGAGACAAGGACGGCTCAAAACCAGGGGATATAAGAATCTAAGTAATTATAATAAAATAGCAAAACTAATTTCTCTTTTCCGCCTCTCTCTTTCTTCTTTACTATCATTAACAAGTATATTTTGTTTCATTTAAACGGTCTCTAATCTGACCATGTGACTTTTCAAATTTTAAATTTTCTCTTTTTATTTCCTTCCTCTCTTTTTCTCCCCATTTTATTATTCCTAAATACGAACTGAGAAGGATCACGTCCTTATTCTCTCTGAAGATATCTCAGTTTTCAACTGTTGTAGATTGATAACATCGAGATGGCAGTGTCGCAGATTTTGTACATGTATGTATGAATAAAAACAATCATATGCATGAAACTGTATTTGATATTGAGCACATTTTATAAGCCCGGTTGAATTCTTTGGATTCGTATCCCGTGGATTAGTTGTTTTCCTGGATTACTATATATATATATGGGGGTGTTTAGTATGGCTGTCGATAATATTATTTAAACACGTAGAGCTGGTGATTTATTACCCCATTTGTTTTACCTGTGTATAAACTTGAATCCATAGTGTTTATGAAAATATAAATACATTCGTTATGCATTTCATGTAGTGAAATGACTCATTGTACGCATGAATTTTAATCACTGCCTGTTAACAATATATCATTGTTTTTTATTACGTATTATCAAATGTCTACATAAATCATTGAAAACATATAAAACAAACAAGCAAATTGTACAGACATGGCTCTATAATCCAGCTCTTCTTTTCAAATCGAAACTAGAAACTTGACACATAAGCCACAAATGGATGGTTGCTTCTCTAAATATCATCCATTGTCATTAAGATAAGAACATTTATGGTATATTAGTTGAGGATTATCTCTGTTTCTGGTCCGATGGTAATGGCGGGTATATTTTTATATGTACATGTCGGCTTACTAAAAAGTAGGTCATCAATTGCTGTCAACATAAGAGTCGCGTCTTCATACAAGCAATGTGATTATAAGTGTTGATAATTTGGGGAAAATTAAAAATAACAAATTGATTCCGTAGTCGATGCAGCGTATTTAGCGTACCTGTTCGCGAGATAATTGAGCAATCTTCGATGTGGAGAATGGGGTTAGAGTTAGGGTTGAGCAATCTTAAATGAACGGAATAACATATTTTCAGACATGCTTATCAGAATATACATTATGCTATGATAAGACAGATATATAGATAAAACAGTGGGATGACACGGCATTTACATGAATAGATATATAAGTATATAGATAGACAGGTAGATAAATGCATATGTAGAAAGATATAGACATATATTCATATGCATATATATATAATTTGGCATAGTGTGTTTCAGATAAAAGACTTATGTATACACTGATATATATATATATATATATATATATATATATCATCTTGAAATAGTCTTGGAATAAGGAAGAAACGTGGATGAATATATAAATTATTTTGTATTTTCATTTTTCATTTTCCATATATATGTTTCATAATTATATATATATATATATATATTAATTATCTGTTTTAAAAACTATACAGTTGTGTATCGTATCATTGACACAGCCACACCGTTACTATTTGAAAAAGATTCTTAAAGCCCGCCTCAAACACATTTCGAAACAATGGCAATCCGAAAAATAGGTAAAAGCACGGTGAACAGCGTTAGTAAGTCTTTTGTGACTTATTTGAAGCTGGTCCTATATGTATATATATATATATATATATATATATATATATATATATATATATATAATTTTAATCACTTTATCGTTAATTTTGGCACACTCAATTCTCCATTTTGCTCTTTCTTTCGACGTTATTATTAATTAAAACTAACGATTTTCTCCTGACGAGATGATAGTCGAAAGGGCCTTTGAGAGATTTCCGCGCATTCTTTTTAAATGTATATATATATATATATATATATATATATATATATATATATATATATATATATATATATATATATATATAGTCTTTAAAATCTTGAAAGTCTTTGAATCTTTGATTTGGAACTCCCTCCCTGACGATTTTTGCCTTCGAACTCTTTATATATATATATATATATATATATATATATATATATATATATATTCAAATTTATTGTAGAGCAATTCTTTACTATATTATTTTTGTTAGAATCTTACTTATTTTAAAAGTTTATTTTGTTTTTGTGGAGAGGGTTGAATTATGGGTTACGCACCACCTAAATTGTAACGTTTACAAAAAGATAATTAGGCCATGTTACCCACCCTGTTACGGAGAATATATATTCTAAAATTCATAATGATCAGCTTGTTAGTTTTTATTTTACCATACATATATATATATATATATATATATATATATATATATATATATATATATACATAATTAAGCTCAAATATTAGCAAAATGAACAGAACCAATACTTTTTAAAAAGTGCTCAATATATATTAGAGTTTTATATTAAAATAAACATAGCCAAAGAGGTTCTGAAACAATTGTCGGATACTTAAACTATGTTTATTTTAATATATATATATATATATATATA
>OY744520.1:190575767-190643267 GCA_963556195.1 Sepiola atlantica | reverse complement strand
TTTAAAATTCAATGATTGTTATTATTTCGTAAACAAAACGTTTCTCACTTGTGCCTAAATGTTCTTGAGAGGGGGGGGAATGACTTGATTTTCAACAACTTAATGGTATATATATATATATATATATATATATATATATATATATATATATATATATATATATATATAGAGAGAGAGAGAGAGAGAGAGAGAGAGAGAGAAAGAGAGAGAGAGAGAGAGAAAAAAAAAGAGTGATAAATATGCGACGATTGTCCAAATTTATTTCAAATTTCAATTGTTCAATGCAAGGTGTATTCAGTAATACACTAGTGTTTATTATTCTTTCCTTAAGCCAAGGCTTTTCAAAGATCGAGATATTATCATTAGAGGAGAAATACAGATAGATAAGTTGGCTTTCGAAAAAACCAACGTTCAAATATTTGAAAAATATATGAAAAATATTAAGAAAACGCAGTGAAACAAAAGTTTCGTAAAAAGGTATGTGGTTTGTCCGGGTGGTAAATTTCCGTTGAAAAGATGTCCGATGAAAGGAGATTTAGATGGAGAAGAAAAGTATTCCGCCGAGGCAGCATGGAAAAGCGTTAAAAAATGAAGTAACTCCAATAGTGAGATGTTGAGTTCAGATCGTAGGTGGAGCGCTCCACTAGAATTAAATATTGAACTAAAAATTTAAGGTAATAGCACCTATAGTGACATGGTTTGAGCTCAATATACGAGATAGAGCAATTATAAAGATAGATGAAATATAACTGAAAGAAGAGAGATAAATATGTACGAAAGTCAAATCTTTTTCAACTTTGATTGTTCATTGCAAGGTGTATTCGGTAAAAATATGTTTATGTTTCCTTCCTTAAGCCAGGCTTTTCAAAGATTACAATCTTATCAACAGAGGAATTACATAGATATGTAAGTTGGAAGTGGAAAAGACAAAATTCAAAATTTGAAAAAATATAAAGTATTGGAGAGTAAGAGTGTGCGTGTAAAAGTATGGAGTCTCTCCAGTTGGTGAATTTCCGTATATAAAGTATCCGGTGAAAGGAGAATAATATTATATTCATATTTTTTTCAAATTTTGAAGTTTGGCTTTTCCACTGCCAACTTATCTATAAATAAATAATGTTTTTACCGAGTACACCTTGCATTTAACAATCGAAGTTTATATAGATTTGCCATTCGTACATATTTATCCCTCTTCTTTTACGTATCTTTATAATTGCTCTGTCGTATATTTAGCTTAAACTAATTCACTATAGGTTATATTTTCTGAATGTATACTTTTAGTTTCATATTTTATTATATATATATATATATATATATATATATATATATATATATATATATAGATAGATACATATATATATATCAATTGTGTGTATTTCCTTATATTGGCTTCCATGCTCAAATCGCTCCGGCTGTTCTGCCCTCCGGCCTTCATAAGGTGTCGGGAACCATATGTCTTTACTCTCTAAGCTTTTATTGTCACGAACAACCTTGTTTTTTTATTCATGGTGGAAGTCTTACGGCGTAGACAAAATCGACCATCTTCTAATGTTATCGAAGATCGTCGATATTCGGCTGAAACTTAAAGAAAAGGAAACAATTGTCTGTATTAAAATACATTGTATTTTTAAGGAATGGTTTAATAAATAGTTCATTTTTTTGACAAGATCAGACATGAAATAAAAAGTATCTTCGATAACACCAGAAGATCGTCGACTCTCGGCTGCGCCGTAAGACATCGACTATGAAGACTAAGAAACCGAAAAGGAAAAAAAAAAAAATATTGTCTGTATTACCATGAATATGGTTTTATAAAACCGGAAATTTTGATTTAAAAAAATGATGTAATAAATATTTAATTTATTTGACAAAATCATGCGTACAGGTGTCTGTTTTTCAATTTACAAAGTTTATATATATATATATATATATATATATATATATATATATATATATATATATATATATATATATATAGTCTCGGAGGTTTCTCAACCATTAAAACTAAAAACAAAACTAAAAAAACTTCAGTCCCAAGTCGTTCAGTGGAAAATCACTCATGTAAGTCAATTTAGTTTTTACAGTTATTATACTAGTTTGCTTCTAACATTATTTAAGGGATCATCAGTTGTTTACCATGAAATGGGAATTTAATATATATATATATATATATATATATATATATATATATATATATATATATATATTGTAGCCCCTTTTCGGCCGGGCTCTTTAATGAAAAATAATTCAAGCCGTCTAATCTTAGCTATACATGCAAGTTCCTTTCTATTGAAAACTGTTAGGACGATTGAACTTGATTTTCCTTCTGCTTGACATACATACGCTTTATTTCCCATGTAACGGTTAGAATTTGCCTCAGTGGTTGCTGCGTCCGGAATGTAGTTAAGTGTGACTTTTATTCTGGGGTTCAGAACGTGCGACCGGTTTCAACAGTTATCTTTACACTGATCATTCCTCAATTATGAAACGTATAGTATGTAGATAATAAGAACATATTTATTATTAAATAATTATATATTTATACAGCGTGAGTCCAATTATTATAGGCCACACTGTATTATTCTATTTCAAGAGCATGACCTTGTATCTGCATTAAAATGTTATGTATTTTCATTTATACGCTTTGAAGTCCATTTTGATGACTTTGAAATGTGTCTGGTTTCTTTTCATTCAACAAGCAAACACTCTAAATCAGTGATGTGACGATAACAATATTCTTCGTGATTCCGATATAATTACCAATTCCGATTCTGATTCTTTTGAAATGCTTAAATAGTTTGTTAATGAGTTGTTGTTTTTTCATTTTCGGATTACCGTAAAAAAACAGTTTATTGAGTGCATATATTTTCGCAAATGTATAAGTGCACTTGGGACGTATATTACACAAAAAAGTCCCTAGTTATTTTTTATCTAATCTTTTTCTCGTGATTGATTCAAAATAGTGATTTGATAAACTGATTATGAAATTTAATCTATACTTTTCACTTGCGCCATTCTTTTTCCTCGTGCCATTTTACATATGCGCCATTTTTACTGTGACATTTCTTGCGCTGCCATTTTTACCTTCCTTTGTTATCATGATACATAAGTATTAGTTCTACTGGTAGTTGACGGTTAGTACTAGCGATGGAAAATTAAGTTTAAAACAACAAACAAGACACAAACATAATTAAAAGAATCGTATTAACTCAAAACTTTTCGATTCCGATCCCGATTCAGATACCTACAAAAATTGCGATTTTCCTGATTCCCGATTCCGATTCGGTTGAATCGTCCCAACATTACTTCAAATATCATGGACTCAAAATACAATTGCATATTTGTTGGAAATGAAATGTAATGTAAGCTTCACCGTTAAAACTCAACGAACAAATTGAGTATCATTTTCAGAAAGTTGATCCAGCATGATGTCAGAGATCATCTGCAGATATTGTCAACAGCTGTTGAGATTAAACAAAGCACACGCAGAGCGGTTGCAGCCATTCCCATTGATATGCTAAGGTGCGCTGTGTATTGAGTGACAGATTACGCCTGCGGATGTTTCCTCATACGTCGGGCAGATCTGAGTATTGTAATATTGACATCTTAAATACTATGATGATCAGCTTTGTGTCACACATGTTATTAACATATGAACATATGTTGTATTAAATGTCGTTACACAATATAATTCGAGGTGATGACGTTGATGCCGATATAGATTGACCACCTGAAGTACCACATTTGAATATGTCGCTTCCAAAGCACCACGTTCAATGAGGATGTTGGCGACCTTCATGCAGCCCTTTGTGCAATTGCTTTATTTTAGAAAAATTAAGAAAACTAAAGAAATAAGCGGGTCAAATGTCTGGCATTGCTGATTCATAAGAATCTACGCTTTACAATGTTATTTTATTTTAAAGAGTCCAATTATTATATAAATTCTATATAAAAATTGAAATTACCCGCCTTTCAGTCTGTCCGCGGAATACGGTTATTAGACCGAAAAACGTAAACTTTATTAAAAACTAGCAAACATATACTCACTTGAGTCGCATATATTTGCAGGCATGTAGGATGGTATCATGGTGAACGAACATACACTACACTAACCCGGAACGGAGGGTTTAATACCTGGAATGACAATATCATGCCAACAGAACATATACTACACTACTTCTACAAACATAGAAGAGGTAATACGTGAGATAATCTTCTATAAAAAGAGTAGGTAATTCCTGCGAGTATTATATAATGGCTACAGAAATGATACTACACTCTCATTCTTCAAAAAAGTGGGACATGGCTCATGAGAACAGTGGCCGAGTGGTTACCGACGCGGACTGAGGACCTGGGTGTGTCGGGTTCGAATCCAGTTCCTGGGGAGGCGGTAAATAAAATACTTAAGTTTGAAGAGTCAGTCATAGAATAAAAATACATGGTAAAAAAGGCAATCGCTCATGGATTCCTCATTAATTAATTTAGGCATTGTGGAGTGGTACATTGTTATTATATTTTTTAATTAGAATCATACTATATTAATGTGAGTGTTTTTAAATTGTTTCTTTCATTAAAAACTGTTCCTAAATAAATATTTGCGTTAACATTTATGCTATAACGATGTTTAACCCATAAGGTTTTCTTTCGTTTGATATGTTTACGGCAGTATCTTTGTTGGGTATTGTGGTTTAGGCTCAAAGATACTTGTCAGTTATGAGTAGTGGTATTTGAGAGTTCAATATTATCATTATTATCAATAGGACTGACTATATTTTTGTTGTTTCCATTAAGATTAAGATTACTGCTATTATTTCTGAACCTACTTTTAGACCTACGTGTTTTCAATGCAACATTGTGTGTTATGATGATATGTGTGTTGCGAGTTACAGTTAGAAATTCCTGTTTATATAATATTGTTTAAGAATATATTGAGTAATCTAGACCATTATTATGAAACAATGAGCTCTGATCGAATACGAGCTTACTAGCCGATAGCCTATAGATCATTTCGGTACTTCTGGGATAATTGATTTTATTGATTTTTGGTGGTTTGGTGTGTTATGTACGCACACTAGGGTAAGAGTAGGTGTATGATAGATAACATGAGACGCAGTATTCAAGTTTAGTGGAGTATCAAGGGAATTGTAAGTTTACTACTATGGGTCTACTGTAATTGAAATGTCATTACGTTTAAAGGGAGTGTGGAGATCGATAATGGTTATATTGTATGTTTTAGGGCGAGCATTTATATTAAACCACATCATCTCTATAGAAGCCTATCTGTTTTTTTTAATCTATTAGTGCTTGTTGATAATTTATTTTCGTTCTTTTCTCTGGTTCCTTTTTATACTCCTGATACTGCCAGGGAAGATGTTAAGACAGAAAATATATACATATATTACACTCTGGTTGTTTCTCCCAAAAGTTTGAACTTGCTTTCTTCAATTTAGACAATTACGGTGTCTGATTTTACATCCGCATGCATGATTACTAGTGAAATGAAGACATTATTTGTACACGAATAAATGTTAAGATTCTCTGTCGCACCTCACAATATATGCGTGTAGTTTACTGATACGTAACAATAACCTTTTTTTTTGTTGGGTAATCAATTTTCCTTTTTTTATTGGATTTACACTATGAAAGATTTTATCAGACATTTTTATATAACAGTTATACTTTCCTATGAAAATGCTTGCGATTCTCTCACAAGATTAGTTCGAACTTCATAAACTTTTAAAATTCATAATTGAAGCCATAGTTTTCTATTAAATAACTGCTTTCACCTTCTGATGAGAACGAACATTTGATTTGAAAAACCTATATTTTAAGGGGACTTATGGATGAACATTCTGTTTTGTTGTACTTTTCATAAAATATAATAATATATTTGTAAAGTATTTTACTTTACATTGACCTATGTTCGCTCTTACTTAACTATATGCACATTTTAAATAATTATATATAGAGAGAGATATAGAGAGATAGACAGAGAATTATGACATTTTTATTCATCCAAATATTATTTGGCTACATATTAGCAAAATATATTTCAGTCACGGCTGTATGACAGTCAGACGGACCTCTTCAAGGCCAACAACCTTTCTTTCATTTGATTGAATAAAAAATATGTCTGTTGGATAATGGCCCTGTGAGAACAGACACATCTTGAAGTGGACGTATCTGTGGGAAGTCGTTTGGTTTGGCTTGCGCGATTTAGTGCGGATTGGCCCGTACAGTCGAGTTCAGAATAGGGGTGTTCTCACAGTTGGAGCTCACAGATGTGACAAGCAACCATTTCGATGAGCCCTTTCGGTCGGGAATTCAAGGGAGTCAAGCTGTGACGAATGTACCTGCACATGGGGGTTCTGTGACGTCACGGGCTTTTGCGTGGAAACCAGAGTTTTGCTAGTCTGTGTTTTGAAAGCGAGCCGAACAGACGTGTTTCACTATGTAGTCTTCAACATAATTAAGGGATTTAAATTCCGTAAGAGAATACAAGCGTGAAGTCTCCTTCTCCCCCCTCCACGAATGGCTAGAAAATAACTGCGATAAAGCAGAAAATTGATCACTCCCTCGACGTTAGTGAATATCTCCATCGACAGAAATCTAACGCCTGACATGAAACAGAATTGAAAGTTAAAAAGATTGTTGGTCTCCTGAATCGGTCATGAAGCTTTATGTTGTAGCGGCGATGTTCAGGGCAGAAAGAAAGAAGAAAGAACTCAACCACTAGACGACATCGAGACGGCGCCTCTCCGCGACGAAGAAATTAAAGGTAAACAAAGCTAGAACTGCAACGGCCCGTTCCGGGACGGGTAAACAAAACGAGAACTATCACGGCCCATTCCGTGACTCTATGTCACATGTCTTGCACAATTAAACACATAATATTAACCGTTAACTTTTTTATTTAGTTATTTTTTTTATTTTTTTTGTATAAAAACGGATCATAACCTTAATTGCCAGTTGAGGTTAAAAACCAGACGTACACAATACGCTTTGAACAGACACGTAGACGAACCATGGATGCAGCTACTTATCATTAGCATACGCTCACACACGTAATCACACACACCCACACATACACATTCCCGAAATATTCAAAGATTCTTAATCATAATCCGGACAACACACATAGCCGACACCACACTTGCTGTTATGGAAGATTGTAAAAAAATCAATTGAAAGTAACCTCTTTCGATTAACTATTTTTGTTCTTTCCAGCTTATAATAATAAAATAAGGTGCGAATCAAATTGTATTACAATCCAAATTCAAGCAAAGCACTTTAAAGTCCTTAACTCATGAGTTTTCAAAGAAAATCTTCTCCTCAGAGGATCATTACCGCAATGACATTACTACAGGTAATAACATTAAACTTTAAAAATATATTAAAAAATATATAAAATACATAAAAGTATATAAAACATCAAATATATCGGCCCAAAACACACTTTTTTGTTAAACTTATACAGTTTATTGAAGTCATAAAGTTTAAACCAGCTTCAAGAAAGATGTCAAAGAAGTTGATTAAAAAACAATCCAGGTGGGGAATGGTAGTCCATAAACGAAAAAGTTAGACAGCGTGTTTGAATTAGCAGACATTCAACCACTTTTGCGCGGCTGGCTTACCGAGGAGCCGTGTTGTTTTGAATTTGTCGCGCTGTCTACTGGGCTTGCGGGAGCTTGTGTCGTAGATAATTACCTTCGAATCTTATTTTTCACTGGAGTAACTTTATCGGACCCGGAAGAAAATAATGGTCGAAAACATCAGGTCAGCTTAACTTTATTCGAATTGGCCTTAGCGTCGCTTGCATTTAACCAAGAAGTTATGGTTTGCACACCGCCTATCAATTCATAAGAACCCTTAATTGGACGTTATATTATTCAACACCAAGTGAGTTTTCTGAACTTTTCATATGATTTGTTTTTTCTATCGTTTTATTAATTTGCATACACATTGAATACACTTTTCACTGGCATCTATTGCATCGATTTTTTTGGACTACCATTAACCACCTGGATTGTTTTTTAATCAACCTCTTTGACATCTTTCTTGAAGCTGGTTTAAACTTCATGACTTGGATGAACTGTATAAGTTTAACAAAAAAGTGTGTTTTTGGCCGATATATTTGATGTTTTATATACTTTTATGTATTTTATACATTTCCTTAGATATTTTCAAAGTTTAATGTTATTACCCGTAGTAATGTCATTGCGGTAATGGTCCTCTAAGAAGAAGATGTGCTTCGAAAACTCATGAGTTAAGGACTTTAAAGTACTTTGCTTGAACTTTGAATTGTAATAAATTTTGATTCGCACCTTATTTTATTCGTTCACCCTATCTAGTGCTATATATATATATATATATATATATATATATATATATATATATATATATATATATATATATATATATGAAGATAGATGAAAGAAGAGTGATAACCATGTACGAATGTCCAGATTTATTTCAAACTTCGATTGTTCAATGCTAGGTATATTCGGTAATTAAATAATGTTTATTATTCGTTCCTTACGCCAAAATACAATAATAGAAATACAAATAATAGGGAAAACATCCATAAAGTCACAGTAAAATAAATGAGTACACAGTGATGAAAGTCACTTATCATGAATAAATATGTACTCAATTAGATATAAATAGCAGAACTTTCTGCTGACAACTTTTTATTGTACCCTAATAGATAACCTAAGGCATTTTACCGGCTATTTGCTTACATTCCGCTGCTATTGCTTGGATCTATTGCTTCCAAAGTTTTGTTCATATTATTCTTGGAAATGCCTCCTCATGGCAATGAATTAGATGAAAAAACTCGTGAAACTATTGTTAATTTATTCAAGAGTGGTCATTCATATAAGGAAATTAGTGACAATGTAAATATAAGCCGCAATACGGTAGCTAAAGTTGTTCAACGGTACAAAAAAGTTGGAACCGTCAAAAATGGCCGCCGTCCCGCTCGACCAAATAAGTTTTCTGATCGAACTAAGAGGCACATCAAACAACTAATAGAGGGAGACAGAGGTCGGAGTGCTGCTAGCATCACAGAAGAAATGTCGCACAGTTTAAACGTAACTGTGAGTGCTCAGACAGTGCGCAACATTCTCCATGAAAACGGGTTTAACGGCTGCATGCCCCGGAGGAAGCCTCTGCTTAAAACCTCTCACAAAAAGAAGCGCTATGAATTTGCTAATGAACATAAAGAAAAGCATGTTTGAAGTAGTTATAGTTGAGTAGTTATTTTTTGCTATTTGTACTTTTCAGATTAATCTCACCATCGTTGATGTAGTTTTTTACACAGTCTCGGCCAATGTTACCTCACACCTTTTGTAGATGCGTCTTTTCAACACGGAGGCATGTTTAGAATTTCGAACTGGACCTTGGTTTTAGTCCACGAAGCTAGATTGATCTTGTTTCATGAACCATAACCGGGTAAAAGTGTTAAGTCAATTTTACTTATATTCTCAGTCTTCACTGTGCTGAGAATTGAACATAAGTATTTAAGATACAGAAGCTTGTAACTTAAAATATATTATTACTTAGCATTTAATCCATTTAACAACATAGACCAGTGGCGCAACAGATAAAAGGATACGCTCTCGCATTCGCCATAACGTACCTGGACAATCCAAATAATTCACTTCGACAACGGTGGTGTATGAGTAATACGAGAAGCATCTTCATGTTTATAATGCGCGCCAAATTGAAGCTTCTCGTATTACTCATACACCCCCGTTGTCGAAGTGAATACATGACCCTGCGTTTTATTTTAGGTTAGGATGCATTGAATTAATTGGACGTTGAGGTTTCAATAGAGGAACACACTTTAACTGGTTTAATTCTAGATTTAAGATTCTTCGCTTTCTTTTCGGGGGCATCTGTCTTTTCGAGAACCTTAAATTGGCAAAGAGAAATGAATTAAATTCCGGTGAAAACGATGTTTTCTTTTCAATATTATTATCCATTCCCACGATACGGAGTCTTTTAGGGGTTCTTCGAGGGTGTGCCAGAAAGGGAATAATGTGTTTTAGAGAACAATTGCCCAAAGTTATTCAAAACAATAGCACATTAGCAGGCAAGAACGAGTATTTGTAAGATGCGTCCAGTCAATATGTTTGTCTTGCGATGAGTGTTATTTTTTAAGTGTGGGAGAACAGCAGACAGACCGCGCTTAATATAGACAGATATGGACGGATTTATAAATGATATTTTGAACATTGACAGATTGACAAATAAGATATTTAAAAGAGACCAAAGAATATTCTTTAACACTTGTAGAGGTTGGAGAGGGTAGATTTCAGTTCGCCATTTTGTAGGAGTGTTTCTGCGTCGGTATCCATTTTACTAGGTTTTTTTTTTCTATGAAGAAAAGGGTTACTAGGATCAGGCGAAAAGAATGCACTTCTTCTCTAAAATTTAAATCGATTTTACTTAAAAGTTTAATCAAGTGAAAACATTTTCGGGAAAGATTTATGAAAACAGGAATAATCTATGTGAAGTCTACCAACTTTTATGTACTAGGTAATTAAAACTGTGTCTATCTCGTCTATCAAGGGCATTGCTAGAGACGAGGAGTGAGATACAACTTATAGTCGCATTGATATCTCCAAAGAGACTGTTTATAATTCGCGGGAAAAAGAGTTAGGCGGAAAAGCAATTTGCTTCTTACGATAACAGTGTTTTATCGACCAACGTATATATTCTTCCGAGAGTGAGAACATTCAATCATGTTCTTAAAGAATCACATTTTAATACCTCTTCGAGTGATACATGCAATTACCTAAAATACGGTTATGAGGCGACTGCAAAATACTCAAGCGTGAGAGATCGACAAAAAATATATTAACAACCGACCGATATATATAGCTCTTTTAGTGACACATGGACGAATCTAGAATAAGATATGCACATTTGATCTTCGTGATTATCAATCAAAACGCAGTTTTAAATGGAAATGAGACAGCCTTATACAGAGGCAGATCATATACATATAGTTGAACACTTTTTTACGTCGGCTGATTACCGTGCTTGCTCTGTATAATAGGATTAAATTCTCACCGATTTATGTAGTTATTCATAGTGGCAACATCTGTTAAGGCGTCAGGACCTGCATTAAACGTGACTATTATTCCGGGGTTTCGAATCGTGCGACCAGTTTGAATAATTATCTCTAAAGATGAAACATATAAACATGTAGATAATTAAATATTTATAATTAAATAATTATTATCGCCTACATCTAGACTGGACAGCTGTCAAAATCATAGATTTGATGCATGTTCATACATAGTTTAACACTGTTTACGTCGCTGACTATCGTGCTCGCACAGCATAATATGATTAAACTCTCACCGATTTATGTAATTATTCAGAGAAGTTTGAATAATATCGCTACACTAACGATTCCGTAACGATGAAACTTATATGTATGTAGTTAATAAAATATGTATTATATATATATATATATATATATATATATATATATATATATATATATATATATATATATATGAGGGGAATATATTTTGAGGATATAAATCCATATATATTAACAGCAATAATTAAGGAAATCAACACAAAAAAATAAGTTAGTAATATCGATGTTTTGCTTATATATTTATTAACGATTTCTACCGAGGAAGCTTTATCAGTGTATTGGCGAAATATAGATCTTTCCACGCATGTCTTGTGTTAATTTTATTTGTGTTCCATATCGAAGTGTTCGTGTATACTGTATCACTATATATATATATATATATATATATATATACATATATATATATATATATATATATATATATATATATATATATATATATATATATATATATATATATATATATATATATATGTATATATATATATTTATATATATATATATATATATATATTAGTATCATGTTTACATTAATTCCAGATATGATAGAAGTATGCACGATATTGTGAATAAGGCATTGTTATAGCAGAAAATGTTTAATAAAACGCATGTTAAGTGTGATACTTAACAAGTTTATTATATTTAAATAGGAATAGTTCATTTAAAATGTTCTTAACAAGCATTGGTTTACAATATGAATTTGCACAAGAATTTAAAATGTTTGTCAATCGTTATTGAGTACTATAAGAAAAAGAAGTGTATGAGTGAAGAAGCTGGGCGTTTTAGTATTAATTGGTCACTAGTGATTCATCATTACGCAGACTTCTAGGTCGTTCTATACATTTGTTTTATTATCACTATATATATATACATATATATATATATGGATACTCATAAACGCATATATATATATATATATATATATATATATATATAATAATCCACATACACACTGTTTCGCTGTATCAGAGCTTTTTAGTGCGGCTAGCCAAGTTAGTGCCTCAAACCGGGATTGAAACACCACCGTTTAGCTGACAGTGGGCGCCTATATATATATATATATATATATATATGCACTTCAAATCAGACTTTTGCATCGCGGTTCGAACCTTGTGATTGGCAGGGATTGTCAGCCACCATACTGACGCTTTCAGCTTTTGCATGACGCACATGTCTGTATTGGTTTATTTTAAAGATAATATTTATGCATAAAGCAGTATTCGAAGCGTTTACAAGCCGTCATTGTGCGTAATGCATAATTCTCGCCTCCACTCTCGACTGCTTGCCAGATCGCCCTCGTATTTTCTCTTTAGAAATTAATTTACTTCCCATTCATAGACAAGGCGTGGTGGAATATGACTTTTTGTATGGAGGTGTGAACCGTGGGACATGTGTATATGGGTTTATTTTAAAAATAAAATGTATTCATGAATTAGATATATATATATATATATATATATATATATATATATAGATATATAGATAGATAGATAGATAGATAATCATCCGGACTATATATATATATATATATATATATATATATATATATATATATATATATATATATGAATAAATGCGAAAGTTATTTTTATTTAATCTGAACTATATTCAGCTGTACCTCATTGAATTATAAAATAAAAGATGTTAACATACGATATATATATATATATATATATATATATATATATACTCACAGGTAACCTCACTAAACACTCAACAAGGCTATAATCCATTTGCATTTTGATTTTTAACATTTTTAATAAGTTCACATTCAGTACGATTCACTTATTATTTTACTCGACTAATTTATTATATATTTACGAAAAAATGATCTTGATATTTATACCTTAATTATTACAATGTGTAATCTCATTTAAACCGATTAAATGAATTAAGTTTAAAATTAAAAAACATAACTTCCCGTTCATTTTTTTTATTCGGGTACGTTTGCGCACGCGTATATTGATATATAGCTTGGAATTACTTGGAATACTTACATTTTACAATTAAAGGTTGTATTTCAGGCAATAATCAACAACAGTGTTCCTGTAAATAATTAAATACATATGTTGATAATTTTTAAAACTAAAGTTGCTGGTATTTATGTTTCTGTTGCACGAGAGCAAAGGTAGGAGCAATGGCAATATCCTACGTGGAGAAATCCATCTCTTTAAAAAAAGACACCCTCGATTGAAACAAAAAAGTGAATGGCATCGCCTTAGAAAGAGGTATCATTCACTAAACGAGGACATGAAATCTAAGGGCAGCATTAGACAGATACTGCATTTTGCTCCTTGCTAAAGAACCAATTGAACATACTGATGATGATGATGATTATGATGATGATGATGATAATGATGATGATGATGATGATGATGATGATGATGATGATGATGATGATGATGATGATGATGATGATGATGATGATGATGATGATGATGATGATGATGATGATGATGATGATGACGACGACTTTTACATTTCTAATAAAAAAAATCACTGCTCTAATCTTTCTTTCTCTTATAATAAAGGCGAAAATGACAAATTAACCATTTCGAATTGTTCACAGAAGTAATTGTTCGAATAATTGCATTTATTGATTATTTTAGTACAGCAGGTTGCACAGCTGCTATGAAGGTCAATTAACATGTTTTCCAAGTTTTGTACGGAGTATATGACTGCTGGTGACAGTCTTCGCTATTCCACCATCTGATCGTTTCTTCCTTGGAGAAAGGTCCTTAAGAAATCTTTTTTACATGACGACTGATTTTTCGGAAAATTACACTTAGAGAGGTGATTTTACCCTTTTTTTAATATAATTTATTTTCTTCCTCAGTTAGTGATTTTGAACCTGACATTGTTATTAATAAGTAAGAAACTATCACCTTTGGCCACCATGGAATGAGAAAAAAAATAATGACGAAAGAAACTATTCCCAACAATATGTAAATTAATCAAATAATGGTATCATAATGTGCCATACTTTCCGTAAAACAATTGCTGAAATTGGTTAACAGAATAATGAGTAAATGTAATTTGTATTAGAAAGCTATTATCGCTGGTCGCAGTGTAGTAAATGTCCTGTTGTCTTGGTGCAAACTTCTTTTTTTGGTAGTGTAGTATCTTTTATGTCACCACAATACCATATTCGCAAACATTAAATTATCGTTATATGGGGAGATGCTCCATTTTGGAAGAGTATTGCATTATATGTTCTGTTGCCATGATACCATCACACTAGGCATTACCACCTCCTTTGTCCTGGAGAAGTTATGCTCTTCATGGATTTACCCCCTCTTCTGCGGTAGTGTTTTATATTTTCGTTAATCATTATACATTTCTGCCAGGAATTACATCCTCTGCTTGAGGGTGGGAGAGTGTATAGTATATCTTTGTATCTCATAATACCATCCTCACAAGACTACTTTCTCCTTTTTTGGGTGAGGGTAGTGTTATATTTGGTTTGATTAATGATATCATAAGGTAATAACTCTTATTTGGTGTGGAAAGGCGTTATTTTTCGTTAATAATTATATTATCGTCTCAGGCATTACCTGCTCCGTTGCGAATCAGTGTAGTATCTGTAGGTTCACAATGATACTATCGTCCTAGGTTCGCAAACATATTTGCTTGTATATATATAAACATGATAGTTCAATTTTAAAATGAATAAGCTATGGAAAATGTCAATTTAAAAATTAAACGTGACGAAGAAAAATAATGATACTTTAAAGTAAAGCATGACATACCCCCATATCATATGAAAAACTGACTGAAACACATCCTAATACATAGACGATTAGACGGATCTGAAGTAAGATACGTCTAAGATAAATATATATATATATATATATATATATATATATATATATATCTTCATCAAGTTTTGTATGTTTATATGTGAAACACATATGATAAGTGTAAGGGATCATAATGTTGATCATATTTAGTTTCATTTAGTTATATGCAAAGGGGGTTGAGGCCCTTCATATAAATTCAGGGAACTCCAATTTTGTTCAATTCTAATAATAGATAAATATCATCACCTAATAAATATTCCCGAAGGTAACTTTGTTTGTAGTATTTTAAAATGATTTTATGGGATATAATATTGCCAAAATCTCTCCTTTGAAGATAAAAGTATTTCAGATTAGAATTGAATTTTACCTCTAATCATTCGACATGAATAAAACAAGATACCCTGAATTTCAATTCCTTCTAAAGATCCCTTAAGCTTATGCCTAAAATGTTAGACATTTTCTAGAATCACATCATGTAATGGATTTACATCTAAGTAAGAATAAGTATTCTACGCATTTTTTCTATCGTTATATCTTGATATCAATCTTCGTAAGAGAAGATAGAAGTGGTGCAAATGTGTTATATTTAGGGGAATTAATTTAAGCCGCCCTGGGACGGGTATTCTACAGGTGTATTATGATATTTATTTACATGCGTATATTCAAACTACGCGTTTAGCGACAGAATTACTATTTACAACTGAAGTTTGACAAACGATCGGAAAACGGCCTTACAGACAAAGCCGCCGAATGAGCAGTTAGCGCGTATCTGAAATGAAGAAATCACGCACACAAATGTTGATACGTTTTCTCCCGCTTAATCACGTCTGCTTTATCGTTTTCTCGCTTCAAATTTCTTCTCTTTTCGCAAAAACACCGTTGGTAAAAAATGTCTGTTAGCGTGTGGCGAATTCCGTCTGAGTAATTTTCTCACAAAATGTAATTATATGAGAATTGGAAGAGACGCACTTCAATAGGGCAGTCAATGACAGATATCAAACAGACTTTCACAATTGTTAACCTTAGGCTATAGAGAGAATACTCTATTATATATTTAAATATTTCCCCACATAATATATATATATATATATATATATATATTATATATACACCGTTTTCTCTCCTTAAATCCACAATAATCTATGCACAAGTACACTATGTGTCTTGATCTCTTTATATATATATATATATATATATATATATATATATATATATATATATATATACATACATATGTAAAATTGAATGTCTGTATGTTTGTGTGTGTGTGCCATATAGAAAAAATGTTAGAGAATATAGATACAATATAAAAGTGTATTCTTATGTAAAATTCACAGAATAAGTTGATGGGCGTATTCCCGGATCTATCAACCCACGCCTTAGGGTTCCATGGGGAAGATTTCATCAGGGGCGAGGGATTTTCAGTTATTTGTAATCATATTTTATAGTTATTTTAAATTGCTGAGTCATATTGTAATTTAATTACGTAATAATTTGAAATAACTTTTAATTTTATTTAATGTTTCTTTGCGTCAATTCTATTTACATGGAGGGGTAAGAAACTACGCCCAGGGTCCGCAACTAGCAGCCACTGCCCGCCACTCTGTACGTACACAAATACATGTACATTTTATAATATCTTATATAAGAAAAGTAGTCAGTGTTGTCCTGCAAATAATACCTCAAGTTCATAAAACAATTTATGGTTTTTATTGAAATTTATTTGTTAGAGGATAGCTAAGGAAGAACGATAACTCACGTTTAAAACACAATTTAGATTTTTAAAACACGGTTAAAGAATATGCATAACATATAAAAGTGTATTCTTACGTAAAATTCACAGAGTAAGATGATGAAAGTATTCCCGAATCTATAAACTCACCTATTGGGGGTCCAGGGGGCATATTTCATAGAGGGGATTTTCAGTTATTTTGATTATATTTTATAGTAATTTGAAATGGCTAAGTAATATTGTAATTTAATTACGTAATATCTCAAGTTCATGAAACAATTAATGGTTTTAATGAAATTTATTTGTTAGAGGATAGCTAAGGAAGAGCGATAACTCACGTTTAAAAACACAATTAAAATTTTTAAAACAAGGTTAGAGAATATACATAACATATAAAAGTGTATTCTTATGTAAAATTCACAGAGTAACACGATGAGAGTATTCCCGAATCTATAATAATCCCACCCCTTAGGGGTCCATGGGGCATATTTCGTCGGGGGGGGGGGAGGTCCTTTTCATGTATTTTTCATTCTATTATATAGTAATTAAAAAATGCTTAGTCATATTTTGCATTAATTACGTAACACTTTGAGATAACCTTTAATTTTATTTAACGTTTCTTAGCGTCAATTCTATTTACATAGAGGAAGGTAAGAAACTATGGGAAGGTCCGCCACTAGCCGCCACTGCCCGCCACTCTGTTCGTGCACAAATGCATGTACATGTACATTTTATAATATCTTATATAAGACCAGTTTGCTTTTTAACGTTTTATTTAACGCCTCTAACTTTTTAGTTTGTTGGTATTGTTTTTAAATAAGCGACAAACGCTAATCAAATTATTGCTACTATTTTACGAAAGACAATTATAGGAAATTACAACATGGCCGCCAGCGATTAAGTCATTGCATTCTAGTTCGATTTTAAAGTCTTTAAAAAATAAAATATAATTTTATGTCGGGATCAAAAATACAATGATAGAATAATTAATAACTTTCATCCTAAATGTTTGTTTGTTTACATCACATATTTCTTTGAGAAAATCCACAGTTACATAAAATACATATTTAGTAAACAGAATTTAAGTGAATTACATTATCATAAGTTTTTAACAGATTTAAAAAAGAGAAGAATCATATGGGAAAAATAGAAAATAGAGGGTTTGAGGCGGGAAGGAAATAATGAGGACCAGGGAAAGAGAGACGACTAGAGAAAGAGGAGAGATTGAAGTTTTATATAAAGATGTTACACACACTCTTTAATTCCTACTACTTTGTTTTTTTTTATCTCCCCGGGCAACGCCCGGTAGCCCTGCTAGTATATATATATATATATATATATATATATATATATATATATATATATATATATATATATCATCTCTGCGCAAGTGCTCTCTCTATCTCTCTCTGTCCTCTCTCTCTTTCTTTCAATCCTTAAAGAATGTAGAGACTAGCGTAAATTCTTGGAAGAAAACAAATATAGCGACAGCAAAAAGTAAATTGACTTACAAGCAAAGTAAATTTCCACCGAAAGACTTTGGACTAAGAGTTATTTTTTCCATATAGTTTTAATGGTTGAAAAACTTCCAAGACTATATATATATATATATATATATATATATATATATATATATATATATATATATATATATATATATATATATATATATATATAAGTCGTTCATTTAAAATAATTGGTGGTCAGTATTATTACAATTGAAAATCGAAGCCTTTATCAATGCAAGATTAATTACTTTTTTTTTTACTTTAATCTTATTAATTTCGGAATAATATTTTATCATCAGAGTTGATCAGTATTGTGCCATTTTTTCAACAAATAAAAATCAACAAACTTTTTTTTTGTTTTTTTGATGTAATTTTCTTGTAATGGGTGTTATCCGCGGAGATTTATTGGCGGTTATGAATTCAAATTCTAGGTGTAAAATGGAGACGCATTGGCATGCTCGAAGTTTAGAAAGATAGGTCTTTCATTTAAAGCATTAAATTGAAAATAGAGGCCTTTATTAATGCCAGATAAATTTATCATTTTTTTATTTCTTATTTTTACTGTAATCTTGTTTATTTTGGAATACTATTCCATCATCAGAGTTGACCATTATTGTGTCATTTAAAATAATAAAAAACAATATCAACATAATTATCAACATAAACTATCAAAATAATTATTAACAATATATAGATGAATCCAACTCTTCCGGCACTCAAGATAAAGCATTATATACTACATATATTTCTAATTTCCTGAACCACTGAGACCCTTTTCCACAGCCCCAATGGTACCTTATAAACCCGTGTTGACTGAGTCTCGATGGGATCGACACTGGGTCCATAGTGCTCTGAATTATAATCTAGAAACGAAAACGTTAATATCATTTCTAACCCTCAATATACGCCAAGAATGTCCGCACCACCATTTTATTAACTGGAAACTTAGATAAATTAACCTTAATCAAAAATACATTTTAAAATAATTCCGTATTAAATTGCACGCACGAAATAAATATGAATGAGAAAATTCCCTTCCTCGACAGAGAAATACAAGCTGACACGGATAATTCATCACCTAACAGTACAAAAAATTTACAACCAAATGTTAAAGCCTACTTAATTGTAAAAGTGAATACCCTTAGAGATATACATAGCCGTTGTGAAAAGTCATATCTACCGAGCCTAACGAAACTCATCAACTAATAACGTAGTTTTTATTGCACGTGTCGACATCAAACAGACGCTTATTAGTAATAACTTCCAAAACCACATTGTCGATCAGCAAATTAAACTCAAATAGTGTTTAATTTGCTGATCGACATCACAAAACCCACCACCAACAACAACGACGACGACTATGATGATGATGATGATGTATATATCATTGTATATTAATGGAACCAGATGCACCCTAATTCTCAAGTAGAGAAAAATAAAATTAAAAAATAATAAAAATTATAATACATAAACATATTTCTTTTTCTGACGGACACTCTAAGCCACGTTGAACCATTTAGTCTAAAAAACTGTAAAACAACTAATTTATTAATAAGAACTAATCGTGCGTCCGATAACAGTTTACTAAAAACTATATATGTGTTCAAATGCCAAATGAGAGAATATATCTCCAAGAACAGTACACATATCGGGATAATTATAATATTATCCCTCGCCACCTTAAATGCCACCTCTCCCACTATAGCTCTATTTACCAACATCTGGTAGACCATGATATCCCAAAAATGTTTTCATGAAAAGGTTAGTAGAAAACACTGCCATCGTCGCGGTTTAAAAATGCAACCTGTGCCTCCCCATAATCGAAGCCTTAATCTTTCGAGCTAACCAATACTAATATCAACCAAGCCCAATACAAAATGTAAGATGGTAAGGTAAAATACTTAAACACACACACATCGAATTACAGCGCTGTATGTAACTGTTCAAACCTATCCTGTACCGACAGGCTATGTTGCAGATGTCACAGATGTAGGTGGTGTCTGGTTGCGAGAGATCTGTTGACGCCATCGCTCGTCTGTGCTTTTTCTTCTCTTTTCGGTGGTTATTTCTCCTCTGCCCATCTCCTCAAGGCCACGGTGTTCACCCACAGACTACCAGCTTGTTGAGTCGATTCCACCTGCTACCAATTTTCGTAATCAAGTTTTATTTTAAAACTTTTAAATTATGATAGATGTAGCCTATTTTACCGCTTTTAACGGGATAACTGTGCGGCTGGCATAGTTTATTAGTCGCTAAATGTGTCAGGTTGCCGGTAGTATGTATTAAGTGTTTTATTTTATTTTTACTTACTTTTATTTATTTATAGTTTAGTATATTTTATGTATACTTATGGGGGGGCTCTATATTTGAGTAGATTACTTGCGATGTAGTGGCTGGATGTTGAGGGAGTGTATAGCTTCATCAGTGAAAGTGTTTATCCAAGGGATATCGAAATGTGTTCACTATAATTGCAAGATGCATTTGTCTCGGATTCTTGTATTTAGTTATTTCTGTTAGCTTTATCTAATTTCTTTTACGATTTTATTATAGGGTATGGGTGTAACGGAGTGCGTTAAGTCTTAGTTATATTAAATTTAATAGGATTTAATAGTTATATTTTTACACATTTTACTTGTAAGATTCATGCATTCATCATGTTAGATATTTTAAAAAGTATGATGAGGTATCTAATTAATATCATATTGTATTCGTAAGATATGGCGTTTAACTGGTATATATACAGGGTGGGCAAAAATAAGGGTCCTATTTTTAAAAATTCATAACTTTTTTATTTATTGATTTTTTTTTTTTAGAATAAGTAAAGGACCCCTTCCGAAGCAAGCATGAGCCGTATTAGCCCTAAGGAACGTACCCTCATTTAGAAAACATTATTTTTGCTTAAAAAACTCAAAACAGTGTAAAAAACAATACTTTAGTTTTTGTAAGTTTTAAGAAGTGTTTTTCGGCTAAAATTTGTTTTGTTTATTTCAAAGAATCTCGGAAGGGTCAGTCTACACACACATAAAGTTTGGTGAGTTTAACTATTATTTTGTGGAAGTTATTCAAATTTAAAGATAGGACCCTTAATTTGGCCCACCCTGTATATATATATATATATATATATATATATATATATATATATATATATATATATATATATATATATATATATAAAGATAAGAATAAAGGGTATCCGACGTGATGGGAAAATGAAAAAGAAAAACAAAACGAGATGTGTTTTATGTGTACATCAACGTTTCGTCTTTATTTATAAGACTTCATCAGCCACCTGTTCAAATATTCCAGCCTCCTTCTTCCCCACCCCTCCAATCCCTCACCCACTGTCATCCACAGTATTCCCGCTCATCCTCCTTTTTCTCTTACAACCAGCCACATTATCCATGCTCACCCCCACCTTTCCACTCTTCTCCAGTCAGTTTCATAAACATTTACTTTCATTCCTCACTACTGACTCCACTAAGCCCGGACTTCAGCCGTACTATTTTCTCCAGTTGTGGCTATTACTTTCCTCCCTTCTTCCCATAGTGTCAACCTTATATGTGCACGTACTTGCATGACATTTTTCTTCATATTATCATCCTGATGAAGTCTTATATATAAAGACGAAACGTTGATGTACACATAAAAAACATCCCTTTTTGGTTTTCCTTTTCCATTTTCCCATATATATATATATATATATATATATATATATATATATGTATATATATATATATATATATATATATATATATATATATATATATACACACACACACTTGAAGAATACGTAATAGTTGTGGCATAATTTAAAGTATTTGCACGATGATGAAAATCATGATATAATTATACTAAACGTTATGTCTAAAATCCTTATTCAAATTTTGATAAAAATCTATTACATCATCTTATTCTAGAAAATGTCTAAAGCATGTGTTAAGATTTAAGCGAAAATATTTCAAATTAAGGAATGCCTAATAAATATAGATTATATTTAATGCAAAGCTGAAACAATTTATCTTTACACTTTTAATATTATTTATTGTTTTTATGCATCTCTTTCTCAAGAGATATCGTGCAGCTTGTGTGTTTACATCCTCTGATCTGTTCCGATAATTGCAAGTTTATTTTCATAGTATATCTATACATACATATTTTCATGCACATGAAGTTAGATATGTGTATATACTTATATATTGCTATTTACATGATTCACTCTTGAAATGGTGTACAGATCCATATGGATTTTCGAACAGTCTTATGCGTAAAGGTGGAGGATGTGGACTATTTTTACTTTCGAATGTATCAATATAAAAGAACTTTAACTAGTAAACTACCTTCGAGATGATCAGTTTTATACACGTACTTATTTTTAAAATACGCTAAAAGACACTGACTTTAATATATTATGAACGAGTCTAGACGACGATGCTGCTCGCATGATTGGATGTTACAAAACCATTAGTAAACATATATGAAGCTGAAATGTGTATTTAATCATACTAAATATAATTATTTCACATTGACAGACTTTTTATAGTTCGTCTGTAGTATAAGAAGAATTGCACAGAACTGGAATACTAATTTATTCTTACAAGACAAATTCGTTACGCAAACTGAAAAATATGATATATAATATTAAACTATATTTTTAATATTTTACCTACAGACGAGGTCGTGTTGTGCTTTCGTCAGTTCTCAGTGGATAGAAATAACAATCTCAGACGGTCACGGGGTGCAGACCTCGGTTCACAGAGACACCTTGAATATGTAAGCAGTCGCTTTATCCCATTGGTCATAGGCGGTTGTCACATGATCACAGAAAAAAGTCATATTTACTTAGAGAGCGGCGAGTGTAAATATCAAGACATTCAGATAGAACTCAACCACAGAGTCGGAGTAACACACTGAAGCATTACATGAATGTCTTTTTTAATCTCTCACGAGTGCTCAAATTTAATTTTACTTAAATGGGCATCTTATAATATATATATATATATATATATATATATATACGAGAATTGTCTAAATGTATCCGACCTTTATTTTACCATGCGAAATAGAGACGATAAGGCGGCGCCACTCTACACACTGAAAGAAGGTACCTTCATGCGCATGTGTGAATTTCATCACCGCCTGCATGTGCGTTAGTCGTTGTCTTTTGGTCGCTGAGTGAGGTGCTACACAACGTGTTCGTATGATTACCGATTCTCTTAAGATGACTGAACGTGTTGAGCAAAGGTAGTGCATAACATTTTGTCAAAAGCTTGGTGATTTTCAAAGCAGAACAATTCGTAAGTTTCAGCAGGTGTCTGGAGAAAATGCGATGGGTGTAACACAAACTAAGGAGTGGTTCAACCGATTTAAAAATGGCCGCACATCAACAGAGAGTGACCAGTGTTTTAGAAGGCCCAAAACTGATCAGAGTGCAGCTGTTGTTGAGAAGGTGCGAAATTTGGTGATGGTAGATCGTCGTTCCACCGTGCGGGAGATCGTCCAAGTCCAGATTCCGCACGTGCAATTTTACGTGATGATTTGCCCATGCACAAAGTGGCTACGAAATTTCTGCAAAAGTTGTTGTCGCTCGAACAAAAAGACCTCTGTTTTATAGTTGCTAAAGTTTTTCTGGAAACCGCCAACACTGATTTTGAGTTTCCTAATACCGCGATAACTGGAGATGAGTCATTAGTGTACGGGTACGACCCAGACACAAAAGAACAGTTATCGCAATAGAAGCATTTCGAGTCTTGTAGGCAAAAAGAGCACAACAGGTGCGAAGCAATATCACGGTGATGCTTTTTGTCTTTTTTGATAACCGTAGAATTGTGCATCACGAATACGCACCAGAAGGACAAACAGTGACAACAGAGTACTATTAAGATGTTCTCCGTTGTCTTCGTGACGCAGTTCGGTGCAAAACACCAGACATGTGGACGGAAAAAAAACTGGCAACTGCATCACGACAAAGGCTCCGCACATGTATCTCAATTGATCCAACATTTATTGGCCAAACATCGAATTATAGTCGTTCGTCAACCTCCCTACTCTCCAGACATGGCTCCTTGCGACTTCTGGTGTTTCGAAAATCGAAAGCGTCACTGAAAGGTTCCAGTTTTCAGACTAAAGAGGCGATGATGCGGAACGCGACGGAAGAGAACAACACCATTCCAAAAAAGGCTTCCAGATGTGTTTTCGGCAGGTGATAGGCAAGCACAAGCAGCCTACTTTGAAGTTTATTAAGGTCCCAACTCTCAGTGGTATTTGAAATATTTTTTCTGGTTGTAGGTCGGATACGTTTAGACAGGCTTCGTATATATATATATATATATATATATATATATATATATATATATATATATATACGACGGATGAATTTACATAGAACTACTAATAAAGGCTGTGTCCATGTTATAAACCACTTAAAAAAAACCTGTAGTAAATCGTCTTTTTCAATACAAATTATTGAAAAATTTAAAGATAATAAATATGATAGTTTTGGTAAGGTAGATAATAATATACTTATAATGCGTCAACATAAAGAAAATGTAATAATCAAAAGAATGCGAGTAATTTATCTATATGGTCTAAATATAAAAGGAAAAAATTTACAAGACGAATTAGAAAATGTAGGGCGATTATATCCAGCTTTGCCTCGCTACGGCACTAGAGATAGAACACATGTAAATAGAAACAATAGAAGATCTGCCGTTTCATGCGAGGAATTCTTTTAAAAAAACTAAATATATCATCATGACTAATATTTCCGAGTCTTTTAATTACATTAGAAAACTTCTTAAGAAAACAAAGAAAAAGGCATTGAAAAACATAGCATCTAAAATATTATTACACTCGGATATGATATATAGGACAGAAGAACTTACTCAATGGTATGAGTATATCATGGATATAATCGATACAAACTTATACAAGCCACCTGTTGAGGGTATGAAAAATAAACCTCGAAATGTTTGTGTAGTCTTGTATGAAAATAAAGGATTTGATGATATAAATATGCCTAAAATATTTAATAATCAAGAAATAATTCAGTCACTACCCAATAAACTTAAAAAGGAAGAACAGAATCCAATAGTAACATATATGTTACTATTGGATTCTGTTCTTCTTTTTTAAGTTTATATAAACTAGGGCAAACTCTACGGAATAAGGTTTTTAACTATAAAGAAACTGTAGAAAATTTAAATATAAATAATAATAAAAAAATGTGTATACCAGAATGTGAATGTGAATCCTCCCTTTTATGTAATACTGACATAGGGCATATAATTACCGGTAATCTAGCGATAGTTAAAAATTCTAAATTAAGAAAACTCCTAAGTAAAGGGCCACACTATAGAGAACCTAAATGTTTAAATTATGCGAAATGTGTTAAGGAAATAAATAAAGCGTTAGATAATTTCACTGCATCCATGTCAAAATAGCATAAATTATTACACTCTACATTTGACGCATGGAAAAATAATGTACTTAGATTCGTAAATAAAAAAGTAGAACGTTTAAAAGAATTTAAACACCCTAAAAAACGAATCCCCTCCTTAGAAATCCACAAATAATTATGGGACTTGAAATGCTTCAAAATAGGTTTGTAATAGTTCCTATTGATATGGCGACAAATAATATAGCTTTTATCTGTAAAAAATATTATATACAACGCTTATTGCTAGAAGTAGGAATAATAGGTTAAACTTCAGATACTTATAAATTAAGTAATAGTAAAGTAATATTATTATAAACAATACTGTTATTTGTGAAAAATTAGGATTAAAATTAGAGGAAAAGTACACAAAATTTCCATGTATGTATTGAATACATGAAATGCATAAAACACCAGTTGGCGCCCGTTTTATTGTTGCCTCAAAGATGTGCACCACTAAACCTTTAAGTAAGGCTGTATCTATAGTCTTTAAAATAATTATAAATCAAATAAATAATTTCCATGAGAAAAGTAAATTCTATAGTAATATAAACCTATTTTTGGTGGTAAATAATTCAGATCTAGTAAAAGAAAAATTAGATCGTATAAATTCTCGTAAACAGGCTAAATCAATCTCAACATATGATTTTAGTAAATTATATACAAAAATACCACATAAAGAACTTATTAAAGAATTAGGTAATACTATAGATTTAGCTTTTGCAGGAGGTGAATGTAAATACATAGACTTTGCAAAATCTAAAGCCTTTTGGTGTAAAACTAAAAATGGTAAGACAGGTGTTTTCAAAACTGGTCTTACGACGCTTATAAGTCACCTTATAAAAGAGAGTTACTTTCAAATAGGAAATAAAATACTACTTCAAACAATAGGTATTCCAATGGGTTTGGATACGTCACTATTTTGGGCAAATCTATATTTACATAGGCTTGAATATATATATATATATATATATATATATATATATATATATATATATATATATATATATCATCATTAATCAAAAATTAAATATCTAGAGCGTATAGTTATGGATATAGACGACATATTGACGACCGTGTATGCATTAATGATAACGAATTGTTTGCAAATACTAAACATTTCATATATCCTAAAGTGTTAACATTAAACTTTGAATATACGGGAACACAAGCTACATTTCTTGATTTGGATATTAAAATTGAAGATAAAATATTTATATATAAACTGTGTGATGAAAGAAATTCATTCCTTTTCGTATCGTGCGGATGTCACATAAAAAATAGTACCTGCCCTATGTATATTTTTACGGAAGTATCATGTCCGAAGTTTTGAGGATTGCTCGTGTTACCTTAAAATTAGTAGATCTTATGCCCCCAATTTCTGACCTAATAATAAGAATGATTAAACAAGGTGGCGATCAAAATAAAATATTTAGACAATTAAATAAGTCAATTTCTCGCCATCCCGATGCTTTTAAGTCTTATGAAATTAATAAAAATAAATTGATAGAGCAAATCCAAAGCTATCTAAATAAAAATAATGTAGAATATGTATAAACGTATATATATATAACACATATACTAATTATATATATTTAAAAAATACATGTATATATATATATATATATATATATATATATATATATATATATATATATATATATATAGATACATATATATATTTAATTTTTAAATATTTTTAATATACAAATAAAAATAAAAATACATTGAACTTTAAATTCACCTAAAAAGTAGTGTAATGAATTCGTCTTAACACTTTAAAATACAGTAACATTTGTGTAATTAACGGATACATACTATTAGACACAGACGAACAACACAGGTAAGGAGGACATTTTTTAATAACTAATATAACTCTACTGGGAAGCCATGAAATAAAATACTGTTTTGTTTTTAAATTCCCAGAACAGTTTTTCATGGTAAACAACTGATGATCCCTTCAACAATGTTAAGACTAGTGTAAATTCTTGGAAGCAAACTAATATTGTAACTACAAAGAATAAATTGACTTACATGAGTGATTTTCTACTTAGAAGTAAAATATTTTTTTCCGTATATAGTTTTAATGGTTGAGAAACTTCCGAGAGAATATATATATATATATATATATATATATATATATATATATCAAGTAAATACTTACATACATCGATGTTTCATTCTTACGCAACGCAATATTCAGTGTATGGATATTAATTCACGTCGGTCGGAGGGCTTGAACCCGGTCTTTACAAATCGCCACTGATTTGCAGTCGGGTATCTTTCTCTATCGGCCAGCGAGAATCCACATGATAATTAGGAGGGATTTAAATCTATAAACGCCAGATGAACAGTTGAAAGTGATTCAACAACAAAATCTAACGGGGTCAATATCTCGATTTTAAGCCATAGTAGTACTGCTCGTTTATAAATTCTCTCGGCGTGCACCAATCCTAGTAAAGGGGGCTATAATTATATTTTTTAAGAATATATATACATATATATATATATATATATATATATGATTATTTTTATTTACACATATATGCATATAATCTGCGACACTAGCATGTCTATGTAATCAATCAACAGCTGTTATAAACTTAGATCTCATCAGGCAGAGTAAGCATCTGATATTAACCTTAGATCATATTTAGAAATATGATCTAAGGTAAAAATAGGATTTTACCCTGCCTGCTGAGATTTCAGTTTATAACAGCTGTTGATCGATAACATCAACATGCCAATATCGCAGATTTTATACATATCGGTGTAAATTGAAATAATCATATATAGAAGTTCTATTTGATATTCAGCACTTTTTATAAGTCCGGTTGAAATTCTTTGGATTACTATCCTGTGGATGTTTACCCTGTCTGGATTATATATACATACTAGAGGAATCCGTCGACCGGCGTTGCACGGGAGAAAGTACTACCTATTTCATGACGTCGAGGGAAAAAAACGGCCTATAGTTTCCGTGTTGGCGAATGTTTGGAATTTAAAAAAAAAGAAAACAGTGGCCGCGTAGAATGGGATCGAACGCTGAAACAGTCGATCATGAAACCTGCCTTCATAACCACTGCGCCACAGTTTCGACTTAAAAATATATGTAAAAATAGGCTAAATCATAGGTAAAATGAGAAAGAACGTAATCTGATATTCGCGGAAAATCATCGGAGTTAACGGGAGCGGTCATTAATTCTTTGCGTATTGCTTTATATTATGTAGTAAATTAATACCAGGCAAATGATAAATAAGGACGGACTGTTTTGTGAAAAGTAAACTGTGTTTATTAGTTCCCGGTGTCGATGAGTGTAGTAACAGTACATAATTGTTAGGGAGAAAAGATTTTGCTACCACCTATATCGAGTTGGTTTTTTGGAGAGTCGTGGATGGCGGGCCAAATGTAATATTTAGTATTAGCTGGGAAAAAAGGATAACAAATGTACTAAAACACGCTCGAGTGAATAAGTGTAATGTAATGGTGAGTTTAGTAGCCTGTGATGCATGTGGTTATTTTCCTATTCTCCGAGAAGGTACAGGGGAAAAATCGTCTCTACTTTATATATTAGATATTAGAAGAAGATATATATATATATATATATATATATATATATATATATATATATATATATATATATATATATAACTGGTGCGTGATACTCTACAAGTATTACTATTACTACTGCTATGAACATTAACATACACAATTGAATTACTATCCTGTGGATGTTAATCCTGTCTGGAGCATATATATATATATATATATATATAT
Organism: Sepiola atlantica; assembly: GCA_963556195.1. Taxonomy (NCBI): domain Eukaryota; kingdom Metazoa; phylum Mollusca; class Cephalopoda; order Sepiida; family Sepiolidae; genus Sepiola; species Sepiola atlantica. Next base: position 190,613,619 of record OY744520.1, on the reverse strand, counting down.
ATATATATATATATATATATATATATATATATATATATATATAAACTGGTACGTGCTACTCTACAAGTATTACTATAGCTACTACTATAAACATTAATATAAACAAAAGATTGATCAAGTAGTCGGGTTAAACGTTTAAATGCTGTTTGTTTTAAATATGCCACATTCCAACAAAATGCCTATTTTATAAAATATTAAACGAAAACGTGTCAAGATGCAACTCGTGTTTCATCTGAAATACGTCTGTGGGCAAGTGTGAGTAGGTATTTTTATGATGTTGCATCAGCAGGTAATCAATATTTTAGATGATATTTTTTTTGAATAGAATTTTAAATATAATTGATAAAAAGTTTAACTAATTCTGAACATTTTAAAGTAAATACTTTAAAGTTATTCATAGTTGTTAGAAATGCCTTGTCGTAATTTATTATCTTCATCATAAAGGGTGGATCGTGTTTCTGGATTGGAGCTAGATAGAAACATGTGTACATATATATGGAGAAAGAGAGAGAAAGGAAGGTAGAGATAGATAGCGAGAGAAATTAATTATTTGAAAAACAAAACGATACGCTACTAATTAAATTTAACTCTTACATAGTTACACACACACACACACACACACACACACACACATATATATATATATATATATATATATATATATATATATATATATATATATATATATATATATATATACTTTTTTCGTCTTAACAAAACTTTCCTCAACGGACACTCCTTCAACGGACAATTACCATCTGGACAAACCACATATCCTTTTTACACGAACTTTTTTCACCCCATTTTTAATAATATTTTAATATTTTTCAAATATTTGAACTTTGCTTTTTCTACAGCCAACTTATCTATCTGTATTTCTCCTCTGATTATAAGATTTCGACTTTGAAAATCCTTGGCTTAAGGAAAGAATAATAAACACTGGTTTATTACAGAATACACCTTGCAAATTTGAAATGAAGTTGGACATTCGAACATTTTTATCACTCTTATTTCTTCTCTCTCTCTCTGTCTCTCTCTCTCTCTCTCTCTCTCTCTCTATATATATATATATATATATATATATATATATATATATATATATATGTGTGTGTGTGTGTGTGTGTGTTTGTGTGTATCGAGGCAGCATTTTTTCTCTAACGCATTAAAAATCTAATACATTAAAAATAACCGACAATTATATATATATATATATATATATATATATATATATATATATATATATATATATATATATATATAATAACCGACAATTCGTGTCTGGATATTTTTGTATGGAGCCCTTCCATTTTCAGGATTAAAGTCCTAATCTCGGATGAGAATTGGCTGATGAATCTGCCGTAATTTTCTTTTAGGCCCAAGGTACTTTCTGACCCATCTGGGGCCATTTTCAGCGGGAATAATGTCAATGTAAAGACCGTGAGTGAGTTTATAGTAAATTTTGGCGGGAAAATTGAAATACGGAACTATATTTATTTAGTATTATAAACATTTAAGTATATTAGTACTAGTTTAAAAATTTATCCTGTTAATAACCGTTTATTTAAATTTTGATGTGTAAAGCTTCTAGTATATGGAGTTTTTGTATATTAGTATTGTGTTCTAGGATGCTAGTGTTGTCTACAATAAGTTTTTTGATTTGCGAACGGGGACAGGAATGTTCGTTAATATATATATAATTTTCAAAGTCATTTAGTCTTTTAAAATCTTTTTTCGAAAGATATTTGAAGCATAATTTTGTTAAATCACAGGAGGAGTTACCACTTTTGACGATGAAACAATTATTTTTGAAAACCCTAGGTTTAAGTGAAAATTGACTCTCAGATGAAAATCTATCTTGGAGCTTGATAGAAACATGTGTACATATATATGTAAAAAGAGAGAGAAAGAACGGAAGAGATAGATATAGAGAGAAAATAATTATTTTAAAAACAAAACGATACGGGACTAATACAATTTAACTCTTAAATACTTATGTATATATATATATATATATATATATATATATATATATATATATATATATATATATATATAATTTATTTAGATAATGTATATTACATATTTCAGCAATGTACCGCGGTTTCATCCAAAAGGGCAGATTTAGACATCTTTAGTAAATCTTCGTGCCCAGTGGAATGTCTAAATAAATTATATTAGTTCTCTTATAAGATCGAGCACTTTATTTGATTTATTTTCATATACAAAGTCATTTCATCTTTAAAAAACTTTTTTCGAAAGATCTTTGAAGCATTATTTTGTTTAATCACAGGAAGGCTTTTGACGATAACACAATCATTTTTTTAAAGCAGAGTTTATAATAAAAATTGACTCTCAGATGATTTTTTTTCTTAGAGCTAGATAGAAACATGTGTACATATATAGAGAGAAATAGAGAGAACGAGGTAGAAAATAATTAATTGAAAAACAAAGCGATTGAGTACAGTCTAGATTTAACTCTTAAATAGTTATATATATATATATAATATTTGTTATTGTTGATTATCTATGTACGTATACGTCTCGTCCTTTTTCAATCAGATCTCAACAGCATAGAGATAAGAATATTCACTACCGGTCATGCGATTCGAAACCCTGGACCACAAGTATTTTTCAACTCCAATCCGACGTCGCTAACCGCTAGGCCAATTGTAAACAGCGAATAAATTATGATAATGTTAACACTTTATCGGCGGCTTGACGTCGAGGCACGCTACTTCTATTAAGGGAAGGAACGATGCATAAAGCAAGTGACGTCATGCTGTGTTAATACTACCATTATAGTGCTCTACTTTTTTGAGGAGCGACAAATAGTAAATGTGTGTTAAAGTTTATTATCTATGACGTATACGTGTCGTCCTTTTTCAATCGGGACTCATCAGCATAGAGATATGACTTTTCACTACCGGTCATTCGATTCGAAACCCCGGACTACAAGTATTTTTCAACTCCAATCCGATATATATTTAAATAAATTGTTCGTGGTACAAAATTTAATAACGGCGAGGAATACGGACGTTTCCGAAATTTTTTTTTTTTGGGGGGGGGGGGGGTTAGATAGAAATTGAACAAGTATAAAAACGAGAGGAAATAATTTTTAAAATTTCATGAATCTACTAAGCCGGCTCTCATCCACACTCATCAGAGTATTAACGTGGAAGTAATTAACGACTAAAAACTTAAATAGATTTAAAGGAAAACTAGTGACAAGTTTAGGAGAAAAATGGGGAGGATATATATATATATATATATATATATATATATATATATATATATATATATATATATATATATATATAAATCCTTTTCAAAGTCATTTAATATTTACAAAACCTATTTCAAAAGATATTTGAAGCATTATTTTGTTCAATCACAGGGGTGCTTACACCTTTTGCCGATAAAACAATTATTTTTGAAAAACCTCGGTTTAAGGGGAAATTGATCCTCAGGGGAAAATTAATAAATAACTACGTTCAGTGTTTAATAATATTTTTCTGCTCTTACATATTCATTACTAATGCTCTATTTACTGTATTGAGAATCGTATCATAAATTTCACAGATATATCTTTATAAACCATTTTTTAAGTAAGCATTGTTATATATTTTTTTAAATATATATATATATATATATATATATATATATATATATATATATATATATATATATATGTGTGTGTGTGTGTGTATATATATAATTCCAAAAGTGTTAGTATATGATTGGCGTTACCTGAGTCCAAGTTTAATATCGTTCGACTTGCCCTACACTTGTATAAGTCACACTGATGATTGTTAGTTCACATGAAACATATATGTGTGTGGATCGTATGGATATATTTATAAAATATATTTATTAAAGCTACGTTCAAGTTCATCACTTTAGGAGAAATGTGAAACCTTTCTTATGAAGCAATATTTCGTAATTTGTATCCTGTTAAAGATCGAACTATTAGGGATACTTACTATATTCATAAATACTAGCGGAACCCGTGTAAATTACACGAAATGATGTTTTTAATACTAATTATCTTGTTCCTAACCTATACATGTTTGAATAAAATATGATCATATATATGAAACAATTTACAAAATATCTTTATATACAATATTTCTAGTGAAGGTAATATTTCAACAACTAAACCTTACTTTGTAAATGTTTTCGATTAAATTAAATTTGGCTCCAATTCATGAATATTTATTTACTCCTCTTCAGGAGTTAGGCACACGGTCAGTTTTATCTTACTCCCACAAGTAAGATGTGACCCACGGTCGGGTCGGGAAAGTGAGGTTTGAACCCTCAGCGCTCGAGAAGGTCAGCACTCTGGCCATTAAAAATTGCCTGGGCAGTCCCGTTGGCATTCCCCGGTAGGAGCGCCCCAGGCAGTAAGCAATAAACTTACTCCTCCCCATAGAGGGGATGCGAAGCCTGGGAGGGTGAACCTCCTAGAACTCCACAGGACAGACCCATAGACCGGCGTAAATCAAGCCTCGAAGGCCAAGACAATACCAGTCTATGGAGTGCAGTATCCATCGGAACAGATACTACACTTTGATCTTAGCCAAAAGGCCAAGCCAATTCATGAGTAGCATACAAAGATTCGGAAGGTCGTTGCTTTTGATGTAAGCAAAATCACACACACTATTGTATTAATATGTGTCTTCCCGGGCGTCCCCTCCCTACCTCTCTACTCCTTACCCTCGAGATGTAGAAACACATCTTAGAGGTTGGTTGGGATCGAACTATAAACCAGTCGGGCTTAAGTCAAAAATAAGCCAAAGGGAAATACTTGAAAATGTTTCGAAAATTAGGCGAGTTGAATGTTTTTCAAAATCTGGGTGCGGCACGCATGCGCAGAGCTTTTGCAATAAGCGTGACACACGAACACACACGCTATCGTATTAATATATAGATAATATAGGATCGATTTGTCTGACATTCACTACGACTGTTACAGTGGCCGAATGGGTCAGAATGGTGGATTCGATTTAATCGGGCCCAAGTTATAAAATATTAGACCAGGAGACAACGATATAAGTCACGCTGATGATTATAATGAAAATTAAACATATACGTCTGTTGACAATAAATATAATCATATAATTATACACACACCCACAGATACACACACAGATATATATATATATATATATATATATATATACATATATATATATATATATATATATATATTAGTTTTAGATTACTATATACTGAGGGCGCAATTAAAGGTTTAAGAGCACATATATATATATATATATATATATATATATATATATATATATATATATATATATATATATATATAATGTCCAATTACGCCTTGAGGAACATAATATATACATATATATATATATATATATATATATATATATATATATATATATATATATATACATATGTATGTGTGTATATATATTTATATATAAATATATATATAATTCTTATAAAGACGTAATTGAGCGCTCTTTATATATTCCTCCTAAACTTATATATATATATATATATATATATATGAAGAGAGAGAAAGAGAGAGAGAGAGAGAAGGGAGAGAGAGAACGAGGAGGGATTGTTATATTTGTCCGCAGAGGTTCATAAATGTACATCTATTTTAGTAATAAAATGAGCTGGTGCGAATTTGGTAGCTCATTGAATTTCCGCAATTCAATTATCTCCTTAATACCAAAACGCCTCTTTGTGTGCGTATAGGTAGTAGTAAGACGATACGACAACGACGGTGCACTGTAGCGAAACACATTGAAATGAGCTCCTAAAAAATAAAATAAAAATAAAAGATTGGGTAATGAATGACGTGTTCGCATGATGTGTCATGGAATACCGATGTTGTGCGATCCGCATTTATTTTGAACTAGAAAAGAAAACCGGGCAAATTGCAAATCTAAATACTTATTACTTAATAACAATGCATTATATTTATATAAATCTTCCACTTCATAATAAAGACCAATGTGAATTTATTTGTGTATTTATATTTATAAATACTTTTATGTACATTAACAAAATTATCACATTTCTTCCAGATTAGCTGTTTCTCCCAGCTACTTAATCAACAAAGAACGTAGCAGATATTTTCACTCTCCTACAATTATCTACTCCCACGTCACTCACATTGACGGGAAATTCCGTTAATAGTTATATTGTAGCTTTAATCAGTGTAATTATTATTATTCTTCATTCTGTGTATTCTCTGCAGAATACACTAGCTTTTAACTATTAATACAGATCGCCCCTTTCGCAGATAAACGGAATATGGTTCGACTGTTTTGAATGCTTGTTGTAATACCTCTATAATGCATTCTCTAAGAAGAACATTTTTTTCTAATTTAATATTATTCGCATAAATAGTTATTTAGTGCTATACATGTGTTTTAAACTCTTTAATGTAGTAGTTGCAACTGATCAGAGTAATGGCCATACCTGAAAGAAGTGTACAATTACCATGGGCAGATCAAACAAGAATTGCTTTAATAACGCTGATGTGTTTTGTTGCGGGTAATTTTCTCTGGTGGAAAACAGAATGATAATTTACAATTTATTAAACACATTATTTTCACATATTTTAAAGTTATGCGTAGAGATTAAGACAAATCATGGCCACCTCATATAGTATAGCCAACTTTCAAAAGATGGGATTGTGACTAAAGGTTTACGGAAAGGTTTTCACATTTTGTGTATCAGAGGTTTTAAAAGAGCAGAACAAAACTATTACGATGACTGTTACTTTTGTTGTGTCAACTTGAATTGTGTAAACACAATTGTTAAAAAAACATGATCTTCATGCATAATCTATAGCCAGTTATTAATAATGATTTTTGGTCGAGTATGGATATGAGCTCACACTACTAGACGTAACAAATGGCGACATGTTATCTCTTTAATGTGAGGAAATTGAAAGTAATACTGTTCTAATCTCACGAAAAGACATATAAACGTTAAATTAATCCGTATCTGGTTTACAAAAAATCTAACCTGATTAAAATAAAATAATCTGTATTTTTAGTCAGCGTAGTCAAATTATCTAAAATAACTCATTAACTTCCTGACAGCAAAGTATGTGTTGATCAGTGCTATCTTTATTCAATTAGGATTGTCTTGCTAAATTTCACTAATTTTGTTTTCTATTCATGATATTCCAATGTTTTTCCTTCATCTTCAGACTATTAACTTGATTTTTTTGGATTTTACCTTTGTAAGGTTCTACTGTGTTGTGAACTTTTCCTTATTGCTTTGTGTTTTAACCGTTTTATTTTTGTAGTATCTCTGTATTTATCGTTTCATGTCTAAGATTGTCAATTCAAATATATAGTCAGTTTTCCTCTCAATCAGGTCATAGTTTCTGTCTTTAGAAATCTATCGTTTTCAAATATTGGATCATTGTACGATACCCGATTCGTTTAAGAACTCTCTCCAATATAATTAATAGCTTTTATATGAATCATATTATTATTTCTAAGTGTATTTTAACTCTTTAATTTGTTAGTTGCAACTGATAAGAACAATGGCTATACATGAAACAAGGAATATGGACACATAACACATGAATTGCTTGAATAACGCTGTTGTCTGTCATAGTTGTGCGTACTCCTCGCTGGTGAAAAACATACTGAAAATTGACAATTTAGTAAAAACATTATTTTGCATATTTGTAAATGTTCATCGATATTAGTATAAAACATTGCTACCTACACCGTATGCAAAGCTTCCCAGATAGGATTGATACAGTGGACTACATGTTTACGAAAAAGGTTTAGCATTTGGCGTGACAGAGGTGTTGAGGGAGCTGTGAAAACATTTTTATGACCGTTACTGGTGTTGTGTCAACTGGAAAAGTGTACACATAATTGGTACAAAAATATTAGTTTGATGTATAATTTATTGTAACGTTTACTGCTGGAGAAAGGGTATGAGCTGATACTATTAGATAAAAATAAATGGCGACATTTTATCTCTTTAATTTGAGGAAAGTGAAAGTTATAAATTTCAAGTTTTAAGGAAAATCATTCAAAAAGTTGAATAAATATGTATTGACCAGCGTTATCTTTATTCAATTAGGATTGCCAAAATAAATAGAACTCTTCACTAATTTTGTTTTCTATTTCCAATGTGACAGTGTTGTTGTTTTTATTTTCGGACTATTAACTTTATATTTTTGGATAATACTTTTTGACAGTTCTACTGTGTTGTTAACTCTTTCTTCTTGATTGATGTTTGACTGTTTATTGCTTCAGTTGTGTCTGCTACTCTCAGACTATAACAGAACACATAGACATTATTCAAGAATGTTCATCATTCAAGAATATTATGCGTGCATATTCATCGTACAACTTATTTCAGGGATCGCAATTGCTTTAATAAGCTGCAACTAATGAATACAATTGTTAAAATAAATTTATAGAATATATAACTTTACCAATTGAGATTTCAAAATAAAGTTACATCAAGCTAAAATAAGTATATTTACAATAAATTGTTTCTCTATATAACATCAGAGAAATCACATGAAAAATGGGTCTCAAGTGCTAAATAGCTCTTTTTGCAAATACAACCTCCTGATTGAATATATATATATATATATATATATATATATATATATATATATATATATATATATATATATATATATATATATAATAATGCAAACTATACAGGCTAACTTAATATGATTCATGTAAAAGCTATTAATTACATTAGAAACAGTCAAAACGTGCTTAAAAGCACATTACACAGTCCTCTAACACAAGAAGACGATCGTACAATATGGCAATATATATAAATGTTAATTTTGAAAGAAAAATAACCGTAACCTGATTGTGCCAAACTGGCATTATATTTGAATTACGCGGCTTTCAGTGACCCAGAATCACCGACTATTGGCCAGATAACAGAGCAATTGTTTGTTTACAAGTGTAATATATTATTACTACACATATTTATATATATATATATATATATATATATATATATATATGAAGATAAACACAATATATCATTAAACGAATATCCGTGCAGGCAAAATGTGTGAATAAGACAAAATGGCAAAACTAATTAAATACAAGAACAGAATATAACAAACGAGAGATTTATCGGTTTCGTTCAGATCAAGTAACGTTTTTTTTAAGACGTTCGTTGATTCGAACGAAACCGGTAAATTTCTCGTTCTTGATAAGTTATTCCTGATTTTAATTTGTTTTTACTTTTTTTCTTATCACACACAGACACACACACACACACACACATATATATATATATATATATATATATATATATATATATATATATATATATATGAAATACATCTAGACCTTCCATTCCAGAAAACAGAAACACAGCAATATCCTCTATTTAAGAAAACAGAAATACATCAAGCCCTTCCATTCCAAAAAACTGGAAGACTGGGCCAACCAACAACGTGCTAAGTATTTTCTAGGTGAATTATCCCAGGAATATATAGATAAGGAAGGCTCTGTGGACTGGCTGAAAAGAGGATCTCTCTATTATGATAAGTAGAGAATGATAATGGCTGCCCAAGATCAATTCTTGATGACCAATGCATTTAAAAAGATGTGTGGTCTCAACAACAACAATAACAAGTGCAGGTTCTGCCACACATAAGTAGAGAGTGTGAGCCACCTGACATCCAGTCGTAAGGTTCTCCTGGGGGATGGCTATTATACAATGCGACACAACGGAGTGTGAAAATATCTTCACTTGACTATTTAGATAGCCATTGTAGCAGAAAGTCCTGGGAGCATATACCAGAAAGAACAGTTGGAAATAATTTATACACCATTCACTATGATTATGCAATCTTTACAGCTACATCTCTCAACTACATATCTAGAAAACGGAGCTGTTAAACCTGACATCGTAATATGGGACATAAGGGAGAAAGTAGCAACCCTAGTTGAAGTCAATGCCCCAAATGATGCAGGATTAAACAGAGCTGAAAGGGAAAATATTACAAAATACCAAGGTCTTATGTACGAAATGTAAAGAAACTGGAATGTTAGGAAAATCTGTATTATACCAGTAATTATCGGAGCAACAGGACTAATGAAAAAGAATTTCAAATGCTATCTGGCGAGTATACCCGGTGAACCGAGTGCAAGAGAAATACAAACAATTGCACTTGAAGGGATCGGTTAGAATCTTTAAAAGATCTCTAGGCTGAAGTGTCTGAAATAGCCAGTGAATGTTTGGAAAGGATGACCCATCTCCAGGAAAAACGGAAAGAAAAGAAAAATTTAAAAAAAAGAGAAATATATATATACATATATATCATATGTATGTATATATACTATACATAGATATCTATGGCAAGTAAGCTACACAAACACGTTAATGTTACATCCCCAAATGATATCACTCAGCAAAGGCGTGCATGTAAGGTCTCCGATTGGTTTCATATCTAATAGTGTATACTTCATTTATCGGATTCGTTGGTATTGCTTAATGATTAAGCTAGTTTTGAATAGTCCTTTTATCGTGAGGTGTATTTAGCAACTCCTCACTTTTAAGTGGCTCAACTTAAAATAAATTACTTTGGAACAAAATAATTTATTGATTCTATTTAGTTTGTAAGCTGTCGTCATTTTTTAAAAAATATTTTTAGTTTTGTTTCTGATTTGAATTTATCCACTTCAGTTTTTATGTATTTATTTATTTTATCTCATTTTCTATTCATAATTGTTCATATTTTTAAAAACTTTATTTAACATAGTTCACCCCAAACAAGGCAGGCCGCTACTGTAGACGTAAGGGGCTACTGAGAAAAACGAAAAGGGGAGAAGATTGGGGAGGGGGATCAACCTAAATTGGGATCTACGCAGCGAGATGTCTGTTGATATTAGTTTCAACTTTCTGCATGTCAGTACTGTCGGGGAAACAGGGGGCAGGGAGGGAGTGTCAGAGGCCAGCAGCACGACGAAAGAAGCTATTTGTGTAGAAGGCTCTCCGGCATCTGGGGACCTCCACAGTGAAGGAATGAGATTTAACTGATTATCGAGTTAGTCTAGTGAATTTATGTCGAGGGGATACCAGAGTAGCCAATTCATCGGAGCATAATCCATTGAAGTATTTGTAAAACAAGCACAAGGATGCTATATTGCGGCGATGGGACATGGACTGGAGCTTGGTTGACAGTGACGGACCTATTAGGTTGGCGACTCTTTTTTGGACCTTGTCAAGGAGGGAGAGACTAGTAGATGATGCCCCAGCCCAGATGTGACAACAATACTCCATGCATGGGCGGATGGTGGCTTTGTAGAGATACAGGATAATGTCAGGTGTGAGGAGTTTACTAGCACGGTAGAGGGAGCCAACTTGTTTTGCTACAGCCTTGGCAATGTATTCAATGTATTTATTCCAATTCATGTTACCTGTGAATGTTAGGCCGAGGAGTGTGAATGATGAACTCTCAGGTAGGGTGGTATTTGCCATGACAATAGGTGGTTGGAGAGGTTTCTTGTAGTTATTGAAGAAAAGGAGCTTTGTCTTTGCGGCATTAAAAGTTAGCAACCATTTATGACCCCAATCCACTACAACCTGGATGTCATTTTCATATTATTATTCTAAAGTAAAGTTTATTATGTGTGTATAATTAATTGGTATTTCCATTTCTATGATTTTTTTTATTAATAGAGATTTTTCAACCCGACCATTTATATTTTATCGTAAAACCATTGTTTACAAGAGTCGTCGGATTAATTGAGTGGTCTGTAATTTCAATTATTGGCAGAATCACCCATGTCGAACAGGTCTAACACTAAGTGGTATCACAGATGAAACGCGCCTAGGTCAACCTTCATCGATTTCGTATGCAACCGTTGGTATTTTTTGCGCTCTACTGCGGTACTAAAAACTTGGAATTGAAGCACTATCTTCATAATCTCGATGAATACGTTCTACTCAACAAATAAATACACGAAAAAAGACACCACCAATTACCACGATACTTCTGATTCTAAAACTTCGCTGCCAGGGAGTGAACAGTTTAGGTCACACGATCTTAAACGTAGTCAAGAATAGGAAATGTTTGAATAACCCTTGTATTTATTTCCTTAACAGCGAATATACATACATTTAGAAAGCGAGCGAATAATAGCGAGAGTAAAAGCGAAGGGGACGAGGGATAGCTGAATTGTTTATTTGAAGGCATAACTCTGGAAGAAACGTATCCATTGCTAAATTGAGGATGGTGAAATACAAAAGCAAAGTTTTGTTAAAGACGCCACTATATGGATATATATATATATATATATATATATATATATATATATATATATATATATATATATATGGGGTTTGAAGAAGTATTAAACAACACTCATATATATATATATATAGATAGATATATATGAGTGTTGTTTAATTCTTTTTCAAACCCCATATATATATATATATATATATATATATATATATATATATATATATATATATATGGATAGATATATATGAGGGTTGTTTAATACTTTTTCAAACCCCCATTTCAATGAAATAAGAAAAACAGTATTTGAATTGTAAGCCTAAACTCCTTCAATGTTCAATTATGCATATCCTATAAAAAGCTTTTTTTGTAGGTTGTAAGCCAATTCCGTTACAACAAGCCTTTGTATAAACTAGGACCGTGAATTTAAAAACCTTTTCCTAAAGTACTACAATTACAACAACTTCAAATGATGATAATAATAAAATAATAATAAAAACATCAAAAATAAACTAGAAGAAATGAATAAACACCCGTATGTGTTACGAGTAAATGGCAATATTGTAAGGTCTTCATTTATTCTTAAACTAAAAAAAAGGTTTTGTTAAGGGAATATAATGAGTGGTGTACATTTTCATCTCGTTTTCTCCTCCTTATGTTCATTCACTCTGAATAAACGGAAAACTTGAGTCTCATCACGCTTGTAATATTCTTTCAGATAAGATTCATAGGTTTGGGTACAAATAAAACATTGTATCAAAGTATAACACAGACGACATAAAAAGAAAGCTTTTTCCGCTTCATGATTAGGTGACATAGTTGTTATTCCATTTAACAAATGGCCAAGTGAATGCAATCAGTAGAATAAAAGATATCCTTCAGTTATTTCGACCATATGTTTTGAGTTCAATCCTAGAGTGAATTTCAAATTGATTGCGGACGAGTGATGAAACGAGTTTAGCCAAAAAAAATTTCACCAGGCTACGGTTTATTCCCGACACCATTGCTACCATTGCGTCTACACTTCTGTATAATTTATAAATCAACTGTATGCTTATATTGCAGAATCGAGATTTTTATTGAATGTCTTTACACCCAATAGGATCAATATATATATATATATATATATATATATATATATATATATATATATATATATATATATATATATATATATATATATGGGTGTGTGTGTGTAGTGATTTTATATGTGTTTCCAGGATATTTATTCAATTAAATTATGCTCTTCATACAATAGTGCTCAATAACAAGTACAGCTGTTTAATAGTATTTTTGTATTTATATAGCATTTTCAATTTTTACGTGGTCTGATGAATGAAATTACAACTGTAACATGTATGCACATGTTTTGCTTATAATATTGGTACAAACAAAATAATTTGTACTATAAATATTTATATATATATATATATATATAAATGACAACCTAGAAATATTCAAAATATTCAAATTATATAAAATGTCTCACGTGAGCAATATTTTGTTGAGAAAACATTGTTTATCTTTGATGCATTTTGATAACTGTTATATTTCAATGCGTGTGGCATATGTTTCTTTTTTATGCACACTAATACTAATGAATATGTGACAAAGCAGGCCATAATATATTCATATCTTGCTAAAAAATGCTAAATCATCATTCTTTCGTAAGGCTTAAAACCGGATACCCTTCTCTCTAAATCACTCAAATTATTTATTAAATGTGATCAGTTATATATACAGGGTGACCCAAAAAATGTTCCCACGAAATAAATTGAATTTAAAGAAAACGAGAAGGATAATGAGAAAATGCATCGACGTAATCATTTAGAAGTATATTTAGAACCAAAGTGACATATCAAAGTTCTAAATAGCTTTGCTTTAATTATTTTCTCAACTGGTTAGGGTTAGGGTTAGGGTTAAAACGCCGCACTAATTCTTAGTCTAAATTAGCACAAGCAGAACAACTGACTTCATTCAACGAGTCTAAATTTGGATAGGAACGAGTTAAAACTTCGTTTTCTAAGATGAACCAAATTACGAAGTCCATGGGATTGATGTCGGGACTTGTAAGGCGGACACCTTATTTTGTGTGAAAAGCTTTGAAAGTCATCCTTGCACCACTTTTAAGTCATATTCGACGTGTTGGCTGGCGCTACGTCTTGAGATTAGATGAAATGGGTTAAGCCAAGGAATGACCTTTTCCCTCAAAATATTCAGATAAACTTGACCAAAAGAGATGTCGTCCTATCCGATTAAAGAGAAGCCCTGACCACGAGTGAAACAGGCTTCTGTCGACTAAAGTGGCTCTTAACATTGACAAGACCCCGTAACTATTGACATCGACTCTATCATTCTGCATGTTTGTTGGTGTTTCTATTAAAAAGAACAACCCATCAAAAGCAAATATGTATTCTAGGCAACAGGATGAGTAACATGAGTACATCATTAATATTTTTGTACACTTTAATATTCAAGATTCTTTATTCCATATTTTATTTTAATCCTTAAATGATTTTTATTCTATAAATTGTCATAAATGTAAGACTAAAACGCAAGGGGTTTTAAAAATTAAATTGCCTAACTGGTGTCTAAAAAATATCGATCAAATTTAATGCAAATTTAAAATATTAACATTTTTTAAAGGAGGTTGTGCACATTGTATGCCCCCCTCATCCTAAACACGCTTAGAACTACTCTAAAGACACTGAAGTCTTCGGAATATTTATTAATTGATGTCTAATACCTGTTGTAAAAATTACAAAAAATCAGATTTATCGGAATTTTTACGAAGAATTTACCCCCTTTATATTGCCTTTGTATTAAACTCACTTACACTAAATGTAACCCATATAACTCACTGTTATGGCTCGTAGATGTGATCTAAAATTCGTAATGATCGGTAAAGTAGTTTAGGAGTGAATCTTATATATATATATATATAATATATAAACATACCTATCTTTATATATAATATATCATTAAATAACACCCGGGCCTTACTAATCAAACAACAACTTTATGCCAACATTCAACTTGAGTAATCAACGTAGTATCTTTATAGAGTGATACACTGAGTCTAACACTTCTGTAAGAATTCAATGATATTTTTGTCGAACGATTTGACTTTGGCCTCATTTGTCGATATCGCTTTTTATTAAAGCCAAGTCTCTTTCCCTGTAGCATGCTTATGATGTCTATCAGGAGTCGCTGGGGTCAGGCCTGGGGAATAGGGTGTAGAAGCAATTCGAAGTGAAGTCATGTACATTTGCATCGTTGCGATCGATTTGTGATACGTTGCATACTTGTTATTTTCCACTTCATATGTGGCTGTTTTTCTCACTTGAAAGGCATCAATAATGCTGTATAGCATTATATATTGATGGCTCTTCCTTTCTTGAAGTAATCGATGAACACAATATTTCGTGCTTCACAAACTGTGGAAGCTCAAACCTTGCCTGCTGATGTATACGTTTCTGGTTGCTGTAAGCGGATTTTAACTACTGCTCTCTACTCAGCTGACTACGAATTTGACCCCAGACTCAAGTGGTGGGTCGATGTTTCATCCATTGATTACCGATATTTTAGTCATGTGCTAGCGACACATCGGCATAATTCGCAGGTAAAAATACCGAAATTGTAAAAAGAATGAAAATTAAACAGAGAATCGAAAGATTGTCAGAATGTCACATAACGCATGAGTCGCCATTTTCAAGGGAGACATACATAAACAGAGGTTGAAGAGAGTCCGCCAGAGAAGTCTATCATAGGTCCCCTTTTATTAGGATGTGAAATCGACGGTACAAATGATGTTTCTATCTTCTGTAATACATTTATTAATATATATATATATATATATATATATATATTTATATATATATATGTAATTTTTTATTATCTATGTACTTATACGTTTCGTCCAAAATAATCGTGATTCATCAACATAGAGATATGACTATCACTACCGGTCATGTGATTCGAAACCCCGGATTACAAATATTTTACAACTCAAATACCGACGCCTGAACCACTAGGTCATGTCGATGCGTTATTGTTTATTATCGACTGTGAGACAAACGCGGCACCCACTTTCAAAACAACCTTGTCATTGACAAATATATTTAGCAAAATGGTGAATACACTGCCTTCTAATATCTTCAACTCGTTTGCTACGTAAAGAAAATTAAATTTACGACCGGCCAACACGAGTTTATGGACTTTTTTGTCATGTTGTCCTAGACAATAGCCGAATTATGACGACATGAGTGTTGAGCATGATATGTGCCTGTACGACCGCGTTTAAAGTCAGCATACCACGCCATGACTTTGTTTTGACGGTTCAATTTCCGAATAAAGCTTAGCAAGCGTTCTTTGAACAATATTTTCATAATCAAAAGCCATGCTTTATCAACACACGAAATTCAGATTGTTCAATTCTATTGAAATAAATAACTGTAATTTGTAGACTAATAATCTGATTAGGCTCAACTCTTAGCACTTGCCATTTAAAGGTGTACACTTTGTAAAAGTCATATGGCGGATGACTTAGCGGCGTCATCAATGTGTAAGGCCCGAGACATATTAATGTTGATTAAAATCTATACTTGTCTATCTCTATATTTGACATAAATATTTTATTTATTTATCCATTTACATATATGGTGTGTCTTAATACGACTTATCAATGGTGCTTGATCAGACTATATCGCCGAGATACCAGACTAAAGTTACCTTTGACTTCATTCCAACTTCTTTTCCCCCTTTGGCCACTGATAACTTTACAAAATTGAAAAAATGTATACTTATATAAGATTCAATACACTGTATATAGTCCCTGGTTAGGAGAGTTAACGACGCAATATTGTTTTAACTCAAAAGCTTTTCACATATTTTCTTTGAATGGAGCAATTGAATAATTTTACAATAAATATTTGTATACATCAGCATGCATATGTCTCGTCTTATACATTATAATTAATTACAGCGAATAAACAACTGCTTGTGTTTAGCTTTTAAGCAAGATCCATGCATTAAGCAATTTTCTGAAAATGAAAAATTAACTTGTTTTCGAAAAGCTTTTTTTATTACTCAAATTATTTTTCATCGTTGATTCATATTAAATTCAGTTATACAACCGATATTAAATCATTATAGTTGATCATTGATTCCTGCTCAACATTATATGGGTTCATGTTCACGTCCACATGTTCACACAGATTGCATACCTCTATCTGAAAATAACATTACAGCTGATTTAAAGTCGAGACAAATAAACATGTTTAAATTTAGCCGTGCAAATTTTATTGCTGACCGTGACTATTCATGATCGAGTATTGCAATGACCTCTATTTCTTAACATGTGTACAGTCTATGTTTACTATATTAATCCATTCAGACACACGGATGCATACATGCATATATATATATATATATATATATATATATATATATATATATATATATATATATATGCATACACTAGTATCTGTATAAATACATAGTATATATATATATATATATACATATAATGAATAGTGTTAATAAAAAAATATAAGATTCGTATCGTTATTTATTACAGTTAAACAATTCAGAGAAAACAACGTTTATATATATATACATATATATATATATATATATATATATACATATTTTAATCTTACATTAAATTAAAGATAAATGAATTATCGTTTAATCATAAACCATCGTGATAATATAAAGCTCAATATATTGAATAGAGCAATCAATTCTAGAGATGAAAGATGAGAATACAAAATTGTAAAAATACAATATTTATTAGAACATCAAAAGTTCAGAGCAAGGAGCTTCATATCCTTAATCCATGGATTTTCAAAGATAAACTCTTTTTATCAGAGGATAGAGAGTAACCGACAATGTAATTGAAAATATTGTCGACAACATTTTACTTTGAAAATTTTGCACAAAAAAAAAATAAATAACGCCCAAAAGGTACATAGACCAATGTTGAGATGAGAATGTAGAGTCAGGGTGCACGCAGCAAGAAACACGTATAAAATAAAAGAGCTGTTATATTGGAAATGATTGTTTGAAAAAGAATAATACACAAACACATATATATATACGTTAGCCATAGTGTGATTCGAAATCGGGACCCGAACGACTGACGTCTAGCACTCTACAAACTGAGCTACGCACATCTTAGTGTTAGTGGGAGAAATTATATCACATTATAAATGATATTAGGTTATGTATTTATATGTATGTATTCATCAACGTGTCGTCTTTATTTCAAGATTACCTCGGTTTTTGATATTAAGAAATAACACACAAGTACAAATATATGTATTTATATATAAATATATATATATATATATATATATATATATATATATATATATATATATATATATATATATATATATATACAGGGTGTTTCAAAAGTCTTGGGAACATTACAAATGCGTTATACAACGTTATGTTCCCAAGACTTTTGAAACACCCTGTATATCAAAGTCCCAGAAAAAAGTTCCACAAAGTGAATGATCAATCCAGTCGAAGATAATTGTTTCATCTATCACTAATGTTTCCAGCCTAGCAGGTCAGAGACTAGTCTTCAATGTCATCTACAAGGTCATGCAAGGAAAGCCAGTAATTTAACCGACGACAGTTGAGGATAAATAGACTGTAATCATCTGCCAATTTACATATAATTTCAACATTTAGAAAAATATACGTATTTATGGTTGCTCTATTGTTTGGCAAATATAATGTTCATGAAAATAAACAGAAATGTATATCCTTTAATTAAACCGACATATAAAATGCTCTAACAATGTGAGTTTTGTTATTTTTGTTTTTTTTTATTTCTAGATGTTTTAGGCACCATTCCGAGGGGGGGGGGGTGTTTCGTTCCGATCAGTTACATAAATAGAAACACAATTGTATGTTGGTTGCTTACACGTTAACGAGACGGTCTGTCAAGGAATGGATCTTTTTAGAAATAAACATTGTTACTGGAACCAAATGTCTATTTTATATATATATATATACAGGGTGTCTCAAAAAAATGTACTCACTCTTAGAATGGCAAAATGTGCAGAAGATGTCGAGTTTGACCACAAAATTGTGTGGAGCGATGAAGCAAAGTTTTCTCGTCATTCTACGAGTGAGTACATTTTTTTGAGACAGCCTGTATATATATATATATATATATATGTGTGTGTGTGTGTGTGTGTGTGTGTGTGTGTATGTGTGTGTGCGCGCCTGTGTATGTGCGGAGATACACACGCGCGTTTAACTACCTTTTCTGTGTCTACCTCATTTATTTGGTAGGTGAGAATTATCACAAATTAGAGTGATCTGTTGTTAGCTACCACAAGATCACTGACACTTTGCGTTTGTATCGTAATTGCCTATTTCTGTTTCTATGTATGCATTTTTCCTTCTCTGTCTCTCTTTCAGTCTCTCTGTCTTTCTCCTTCACTCTCTCTTTGCTTCTCTCTCTCTCTCTCACTGTCTCTGACTATTTCAGAGTCAAGTACGTTTATCTCTTTCTTAATTTGTGTTACGTTCTATTCCTAGTCCACGTAGTTTGACCACGCAACTCATGTTTTCTCGCATGGATTGCCTGAGGCTTTTTCTCGAGTTCAAACAGCGACCTTACTTTATCTGCGAGTCAATGCGTAAGATCAATTGCTAATCTATTACGAATAGATAGTTGGTATCTGCCTTTCTGAAACTGAATATGTTCTATCTGTACTGAATATGTTCTATCTGTACTATTTTAAATGCTCAATTTAGTTTACTATATATTAAAGACAAATCTATTATCTAGCAAAGCTTAATTAAGGCGGTATTGCCGTATCTGTTCTATTTTCATTATACCTTCCTCCCAGACATTACCGTATCCTTTTATTAGGATGAGAAAGTAGTGTAGCATCTTTTATGTTATCATGAGATTATCCTCCCAAACATTACCTCCTCTGTTGTGGAGAGTAATGTAATCTGTTTTCTTTCGTCACGATGCAATCTTCCTAGGCATTACCATATTTTGGAGAAATTAGTATAGCGTATGTTCTTTTTGTCATGAGACTATCCTCGTATGGTTTTACTCAGCGCAGTATATATCCTGTTTTTATGATACATTTCTCACAGACATTATCTCTTTTTGTGAGGCTAGTGTAATATATGTTCGTTTCTTACGATACCATCCTCCCAGGACTTACCTTCTCTTTTGGGACAGAAGTGTAGTTATGTTTGTTCATGATTATGTCATCGTTCCAGGCATTGCTTCCTTCTTTAGAGTTCGTGTTGTTAATGTTCGTTCGTTATGATATAACTATCAGAGGCATTACATCCTACTATGTAGAGCAGTGTAGTATGTGTTCGTTCATTATATATACTAGCCAAATCATGCCACTTTTGGTTTCATATGTTTGCTAGTATATGGTACAAGCGAACATATACTACACTGCCAGTTAAAAGAAGGCGTATTGCCTGCGAGGATGATATCATGAAGAAATAACTTATACTACACTGGCTCCTCTAGACATAAGATATACTCGCTGGAAATATCCTACGACGAACGAACATATACTACACTACTCTCCTCCAAATAAAGAAAAAGATAATTCATTGGAGGGTAACTTCATGAAAACAGAACATAAACTACAATAGCCACCAAAAAAGGAGAAGTTGATTTCAGAGGGAGCATATGTTTGCGAGTATATATGAATACCATAAGTTTTATTTAGGCCTCCCGATTTATAAAATCGGGGGACCTATGTTTTAAGGCATTTCCGTCCGTCCGTCCGTCCGTCCGTCCGTATTTTTCTCCGCAACCATCAATTGAATTTCTCTGAAATTTTGCATGAAGTTGTAACTTTGGTCAGGTTAGAAAGTGACGTTCTCCGATTTTTGAAAAAAAATCTGGTTAGCCCTCTAGGGCGTTAAAGGCCCCGAAATTGCAAAAAATGACATTTTCTGCCCCATAACTTTTCATCCATCCATTCAATTTCTCTGAAACTTGGCCAAAATGTGGAGGCAATTGTTCCTAATAGTAAATAAGTATCACTGATATATGGAAAATCTGGTTCTGCGCCCCCAAGGGGTCAAAAGCCCCCAAAATTGCAAAAATTACTCTTTTCTTCCATAACGTTTGATCCATCCATTCAATTTTTCTGAAACTTGGTCAAAATGTAGAGGCAATTGTTCTGGATATAAAGTGAGCATCCTTGACCTAAGAACAATTCTGGTTTACGCTCCCAGGGGGGGGGGCAAAGATGCCCCAAATTGCCAAAATTTATTGCATTTTACACTCGCCACATCGAGTCACATACAGAGGGGGACCACGCATGCGCGGCTTGTTATCTTTACAATTTTACAAAAAAGTGCATAGTATAGTAAATAGTAAAGGTCAACATTAGGTGGGGGCGGGCTCTATTCTCCTAACAAATTTCAGTCACCAAAATACCACATTCATTTTTTGGGTTAAACCTACTTTGCATTATCCCCACTGGTTAAACATTCTTTATTTACAATGTATGTATGTACACGTTCATTGGTGGGGGACGGGTGGAAAAATGAACGGAGATTGCTGAAATATAAAATGCTAACTGTTATGGTTAGTAGGACCCTTGCTAATCTATTAAGGTATGAGCTGCTCGCGGTTTTCCGGTTTGTTTAAACAACCGAAAACAAGACAGTTTCTAGGTGTGAAGAATAAAGGGGATTATTGGTTTATGAAAAAGAGAACATCTTGATTGGATTCAGTTGCATGAATTTTGTAGTCTCGCCCAGTATAGATACAATTAGGTACATACACATATTGCACATATTATCGTAATTATTTCACTTCTTCTCCTTAAAAGATCCCCCTGAACGAATATTTTAATCGAACCGTAATCTGTTTTCGTATATCGATGGAAACGTCTGAGCCTTACATTTAATAAACACGTGTCTGAAATCGAAATGAATTATTTGCTTTCACGAAATATTCTATTAAGTAAAGAGTTTCGGGAAAACATAATTAAATGCATCTTAATTGAATTGTTTTCATTGGATCTATTCAAGCTGTATAATTTAAGGATACTTGTAATTTGCATGCACTCGCTCGAATTACGGAGGAAATATTGACATAATTGCACACAACGGTAATAGCACTTGAATGATCATCCGCTGCGATAGAGATAAAACGCGAATGCTATATTGTATTTATAACCCTTCTATGAAATTAAAATGCCAAAGACATAAAAACGAAAACAATCACGTTTCATGAAAGAATGAACTTTCCAATCCCATTCGGCAGAGCTTTTTCCTGGAATAATAGGAAATAAATATTCCCAGATTTGAATATAATCATCCATGCGAGCAATATGTTTGGAGAAATAAAAGACAGGAAAATAAATTTAAAGAAAAACAATGCACACTAAAATATTTGCGCTCTGTCAACGAGGACTGCTACTATAACTATTAGTACTACTACTACGACTATTACGCCTAATACTACTCTACTACTACCACTACTAGTACTACCACTACCACTACTAAGAATAATAATACTAATATAATCAATTATCAATCGAGATTTGGTATATGTCTGTCTGAACCGATATGATACCGTTAGCTCTATACCTGAAACCGAAACTATACTAGTGCTACTTTTTAATGCCACATTCAGTTTACTATACTATTTCAAACTAACGCACTATCTCTTATCATAATAGTACATTTCTGACTGTCCGTGACGATTACTACGTCACAATTTAAAATTGATGCCGAAAGATATTACGGCATGAATGAGAATTAACTTTCTCTGTGAAATTCGTAATGGGATACTGGAGGAATAAAAAATAATGTAAAAAAACGAGGAAGGGATAGTCTCTAATGATAAAAAAAACAACATGTCTACCACTGGAGCTGTGTTACGTGGTATACTTTTCTCCGGTGATGCCGCTTTGAATGCAAAAACGTGCTTGACACCTGCATTTTTAGGGTAGTAGAGTTTTCTACAGCAAAATCGTTTTCAATACTGATCTCTATCGCTGAATGGTCTTATCCATCGCGTGCTAAAACGCCACTGGGTACTTCTATTACCCCCGTCTTTTATGGCTACCAAATAACGTTGGTAACATGTAGGGGATATATATAAATACTGTTGTTTCAGTGTTTACTTATTCTTTATCACATCGAGGTTCGATACGCTAAGTAATACCGGACTCTTTTATTGCGGCGATATTCTACCAATCGATCTCGGTTCTGGTTGATCACGTCCGTCACAGATACTCCCGGTTAGGAGTTGATAGATCAGTTGTTTTCCATTCGGACTATCAATATTCGAGCTGGATCAGAGGTAGCGCATACTTGACTATTACTCTTAGGATATTTTTGCATCTGTAGTGTGAGCTGTAGAACAGCTGACGATGGCTAGTCGCCCATTGTAACATGACTTCGGCTAACAACAAAAAAGAAAAATGAATAGGCGAAATTGACATGGAAACAAAAAAACGGAAGACTGACTCATGTATATGAATTTCTGAATCGTTTTATTTATTTTAGGGGAGTACAAGATTAATTGAAATTGCCAGGAAAGAGTGTCACTGCATATGGGAACGATGATGATTTTATCCTGGGCGAATGTTGATATGTATTTCGTCGTCTGGATTCAGATAAGGTGGTATACTTGTTGCTGCTACTGATACTGGCAGTATTGACACGGAGTCGTAATTGGCTGCACCACCATTACTGCCACCACATCGGTCATATTTGACGCTGAGCGTGATTGTTGATTGTCGACTCTGATGATGTTTCGTACAGCAGTGTTTGGAATGCGGCAGAGGTGTTGCTGTGCTGATGCCGTATGCCATCGCCGAACACTGAGGACAGAATCGAACAACTGCTGCTAATGTTGTTGGCACTTTGTCGTCGATGTTGTGTTTCTATTCCGTCGGGCAACGAGTCTTAGACAAAACCCGAAGTGACTGGCGAGTGTCAAGAACACACTTTTGTTTATACAACCCGATTGGTGACCCGATTTGTTTCGCAAACATAGAGATACGTGAAAAGAGACGATATTGTGTTTTTTCTCTGCTACGTTTGCTGAAGTTGTCGAAAGATCAACATCCGGTGTTCGTTAGAAAGCTTGACAAACAAGTCTGGCTAGACAAGCAAATGATTCAACTTATATTGAAACGCTGTTGTATCTTACAAGCAAAGCTTCTATCCATTGCTCCCTTGGTACACGCCTTCATAGGCAATCTTATTGTTTATACAATGTATATCAACTATATAATGGTCGTTTTTAATAAGAACTTATCTATGTATGAAAGTGTGTATGCGTTGTCCAACGATTGAGTGTGTAAAAAGACAGTATTCTTGAAGTTGCAGGTTCAATCCTCAGTACTGGCGATACTAAAAATAGAATTAGGAAGTACTTATAAATTCTGCCCAGTCATGTCTGCCGGTACGAGATAAACTTTCCCCGTGGAGTAAACAAAGGATTCCGTTCGAAATTCCGTACAGATACCTGAGTTCGACAAGATGAACCTGAAGACGGTATGAAGTTACATCGGCCGAAACGTTGTGAGAATAACATCCAATATTAGTACAGTATTCTGCATAATTTAAATAATACTAGTCATAATTCCCCATCTAAAAAAATCCGAAACTTAAATTGTCGAATACATTTCTCTTAAAACCCTTCTCTCTCTCTCTCTCTCTCTCTCTCTCTCTCTCTCTCTCTCTCTCTCTCTCTGACTCTATCTATCTATCTATCTATCTATCTATCTATCTATCAATCTCTACTACTTCCTTTTGTCTGACTATATATCTCTCATTCACTTTTTCTCTATCTAGTCTTCTTATTGCTCTCACTTCTCTCTCTCTCTCTCTCTCTCTCTCTCTCTCTCTCTCTGGCACAATATAATAGAAAAAGAGAAAATACTTCTGACTGATTAACTAAATAACTACAAGTAAAAACAAAAATAGTAACTGTTGATCCGATATCCACATATCCTTCCCAGAGAAAGAACCTTCAGTTGTTTTATCATAACTAGATCATATTCAACCTGAATTTGACGATGTAAGGTTTACTGCATATCTATTGTACTTTCTGACAAAACCAGAATTACGACATTCTCACAGGTGATAATGGATCAAAATAATCGTATAAAATGAGCCATGTAATAGTTTGCAATTTGTTATAAATTACTTATTAGAACATTATCGCAAAATATACTATTAGTATAGATAGGTATTTGAAAAGAATCTGATTGAAAATCATTTGGAAATTGAAATGTAATTGGATGAAACCCAATTAATTCGAATATAAATTAAGCAACACAGGAATCAATGAAGTAATTCAGGAAGCTGATGTCGGAAAATACTAATGATATATTAGATTTAATTCTATCATTTTTTGTCAGGTGTATTGAAAGAAAAGAAAAGTATTTGTTAGCGGAATGGAAATGTGAGTTGACGGCATAAATATATTATTTCAAGAATATGTAAGACTCAATTCGACCGTGATGTAGGTCAAAAAATTGTGGCTATGCGTCACGTTTGGAATGCGACTGATATGTTTGCTTATTTCAAGTGGTTAACTAAAATGGACACTAGCTTTATATTATAAGTATTCCTATTTTTAGACTATTAAAAACAATTACAGAAATACGTCACAGACTGAGAGAAGACAGAGTAAAAGATTAGGACAGACTTGACCATCGAAGGGAGCAGACTATTTAGCTTCCCAAAGTTTGGGGTTAGGAGTTGAATGCATCTGTAAACCA
Source organism: Sepiola atlantica (assembly GCA_963556195.1). Classification (NCBI taxonomy): domain Eukaryota; kingdom Metazoa; phylum Mollusca; class Cephalopoda; order Sepiida; family Sepiolidae; genus Sepiola; species Sepiola atlantica. The sequence continues at coordinate 190,587,615 of OY744520.1, read as the reverse complement.
GTAGTGTAACCTGTGAACGTCGACATTTAAACTGCAATACATTGTAAAGCATATAACATATATATAGATGTTGTTTTCTTCTTGTTTCTTCATTTCTGCAACACCTTTTTCGATTTAAAGACCTGTAAAAGACATGGGACAACGTTACATAGACAATTAACTGTATGACTGTTATTTACTTTATATATATATATATAAACATATATAGATATATGTATATATATGCACTTGTGTGTTATTTCGTCAGACCAATCACCCAGATGAAGTTTTGAAATGAAGACGAAACGTTGATGAATACATAAATAACTTTTTTCATTTTCTTTACATATATATACATATATGTATTGTAAGCATTACTGTGTGTGTCAATTACAGGTTTAACTATTGGGTTAATTCGCTAATAAACTCTAATTGTAACCTATTCCAGGATTAGTCAGTACGATATGTACTTCTTAGTAACTCCTCAAAGAATGCGTATTAACTGATTCGGAACCAATAATTGTTTTGTTGACATTTACATTGTTTGAAGTAGTTTAATTGCATGCCGTAATTAATTACATATGATTCTACATTGGAGGGGTTGTTCTTCTCGTTACTTGTATAAGGTTCGTTTAACTTTAATGACGTTATGAGTTTGAATCACATCATCAGGAGAGTGGGATGAAGGGAAGTAGAAAGTGTAAAAGCGAGAAGAAGAGTGAGAGAGAAACGAGAGAAAGAAAAAGAAAGAGCGAGAAAGAAGGTAAGAGGGGGGAGGCAGACATAATTAATGTAAAAGTGAAATAAAAAGTGAAAAAGGGAGAGGTAAATAGAGAATAGGCGGAAGGCAGATGAGAAATAGTGAGAGTGAAAGAGGGTTAGAGAGAGACAGTGAGAGAAAGAGTGAAAGAAATAGAAAGAGAGAGAGATGGATGGTCAGAGAAAGAGAACCAAACACGAGCGAAAGAAAGAGAAGGTGAAAAAGAAAAATAGAGAGATACAAAGAAAGGAAGAGTGAGTGAAAAAGACTTAGAGAGAAAGAATGGATGAGAGAGAAAAAGAAAGAGAGATTGGTTAATTGTCCGCGATACTTCACGACATGTACGATTTTACAAGATCATTTTTTCTAAATCTCTGATAATAAAATATTTTCTGAATATTTATTAAATACATTCTTTTGAATCAAAATGATAGTAAATGTGTATCGTATACATATATACAAATCAGGAAAACTCCGACTGACAAGACAGGTTCTATGTTGGCTGTAGGGAATCGAACAGTTTAAAGACCAAGTAAAAGCTGCAAGGTAAACGTAGCATCAAAAAGAATCCCCAAGACCTCAATACCAACATCACAGACCAAGACATACTCGCCGGAAACAGGCCTTGATGCGCCCCATGGTGCCTAGTTCTGCTAACACCTCCAAGGATAATCATAGACGGCGTATCATCAAGTCTGCAGAAACAAGAAAGCAAGTACATAAACCCGCTGAGAAGAGCAGTCTCATACCCTAAATCTGTATGTGGCCTGCTAAAATGTTTCGTTTCCGACCACCGCTATCGTAAAGGCATCTACATAGACACCAGAATTCATCGACCTCAATCAACAAATAACGGAATAAAATTGTTGGCCAGTGTGTGTATTAATATCTATATTCATATTACATAACGTCTAGATTGGTGAAGTTAAAGAAGAAAAAAGTGTTTCTTCAGATTAGGACCCACGCTAAAATCTACATGGTGTTGGTACTTTCCAGATGTTTACATAAACTACCGGAAAGTACCGACGCCAAGTCAATTGACCTACATGCGTCCAAAAAAACTTTTAAAAAGCGAGGCTGGATTTACAAATTGGGGGAAAAATGTACCAATATTGAAAGCAAATTAGTAAAGCAAAAATAACCAAATGATACATTTAATCAAATTGTATACAATAAATAATGATTTTCTTAACGTAGAAATAAGAATGAACAGCTGATTAATTATATTTTTAGTGTGTGTTACTTAAAAGTATGTTTGGTTTGTAATCAAGTAAAGTGGCATCGTTAGCGTTAGTTTTTTTTTACTGAAAATTAGGTTTCGTCAGGGTTAAGCATGACAGATTTTTTTTGTCTGAACATGATTTCTTTTGCAATCAGTTTCTCTTCCTGACAAAACAAAATCATTCCTTTGGGAGACGCAACATCCAGTGATAGCTCGTGAAAATTCCTCGAAACACTTTCGCGTCTCTATCAGTCACAATCTTGACATGTCGTTTGCTTATTTTCCCTCAATTTGATTGTCTACTTCGGTATTACCGGCAGTTTACGTAAACATCCGGAAAGTACCGACACCAAGTCGATTACACCGTGGGTCGTAATCTAAGAAAAAACGGAATAAAGAAAAGAAAAAAGAAAGCGGACGTCTCAAACAAGAACGTTTGACGGAGAAAAGAGAAATAAAATACATAGAAATCAAAGTAGAAAAACGAAAGAAAAGAAAATAAAGAAAAATGTGTCATTATGGAAATTAGACAGCGCGGAGTGGGTTGTCTGACATGCTATTTCCTTTCTGTTTTTTTTTCTGAAGACTTGACATGATTTCGACCGGCATATTTTAATCGCAATCCTCTGTGTGACAACACACACACACACACACACACACACACACACACACACATGGCAGTGGTCGATTCTACCAACTGCTAATCGCCGCTTGCTATATATTAACTTTTCTGAAGATAACAATATTCTCAAAATCATTTTCTTATTTATTTTGCTTTGTGAACACCTCTAAAATCAAGCTTATTCTTCTTTCACCACCAACGCTCTGATCCGTGTTTTACCATAATTAAAATTAATGGATTTCTCATTGAAGAAGCCTCTTGCTTTGATAAGTTCTTAAGACTGACTTTCACTCCAGATCTAAATATGAGAACGTATATACAGACTATTGCTAAAGTTGCTAGAAAAATGGTTGAATAGTTCCACCGCTCTAGAACATATGTGAATCCTGATACAATCTTCTACCAATATAAAGGCCAGATACGTCTTTATATGAAGTCCTGCTGTCAGACAGGGAGAAGTTTCCCAGAGAGAACTCTTTCACAGAGTACAACATTGATTTGGGAATCTAGCGGGGAATGATATCCTCTCTCCCCGTCAACCCCTTTCTCACAAAAGAAGCGTTGCTAGGCTGTCTCTACTTTATCCTTTATTCCAAGGAAGATGCTAAACTGCCCCATAATCTTTCGTTCTTCCTCGTAAAACATTCACACCAACAACTCGGAAGGAATATGTATTTCCTTTATTCATCTAAGTTCCAAGAGTAACGCGAAAAAAGCTTCTTTGTAATTTATTCCAGTCTGTAGAACATAACTCTTTTAGGGATGTTTTTTTCTGCTGATTACAACTTGGTCATTTTCATATCCTTCTTATGAACCATCCCAATTAGTATTTGAACATAGTTATCTCAATTAGTTTGCCTACATTAACCTTATCCTCGAATGGGTTCTGCCCTTGATCAATGGTGACCCATTTAAGAAAAAATTAGTAACGAACAACAAATATACATCGGCAAAGTACGAAACGAAGTACATTTATTTATGTCATGAAACAGTAAGTATGAATATGGATAAGCCGCTGAGTGGCAATGGATTATTTCAGTATGTGCAGATTCGTCTTTACAAATCTGATGTCATAAATGGCCTTTTCTTCTCTCTATCCTGACACCTAACGGCAATGCCAATAACTGAGATGGCCTGGCCTTGATCTCTTTTCTCCTGAAAGCAAAGAAGATAACGCCAGACCTTGCGAACATTTTAAAGCTACTGGATCTATAATGGGTTAACAAAATAACATTCACATAACATCTCGTTTGAATTACCTACTAGACACCATCCACGAGTGCCTTAAGTCTCTCGATTAGCAGGAAAACATGTCGTGAGGATATTTCACCCTACAAGTAAACCCTGACTAAATATTCAAAATAACATAGTATTCGAAACCCAAAATAAGATTCCCTCGACACGGTTATAAACTGGTTGATACAAAGGATGGTTTACATCTATTCATGTTACCTCAAGTAACAGTACTTATATGAATACTCCACCAGACCTGATGAATTCATTTTCTTGTATTCGGAAGGACCAAGAGACCAAAAGAAAGATATATTGTAACGTAGGTAACTGGTGAATAGGTGAGAGAATAATAAATGTGTTACACTTTTTTACGAACTCAACGTTTGACAGGCAAAGCAGCACTTCAATAAAACACTCGAACATATATGTACTTCATATAGAGATCAAGAACAAGCTCAAGAATGGCGGTCCTCGATTTTTTAAAACAACCACTCAAGTATAATGAAAATAGTTTGATCTTACACGAATTGTACGCACATGTACAGATCACAATAATCTTATCTCTGACTGTCTTATTTCATTAATACTCAGGCAGTTTCTTCAACGACCTGTATCAATAGCAGCTACTCCGTGGATGTAATAAAGAGTTTGTTCGAAATGTTATACATATGCCATAGTTTGACATAAAGTTCGACGAAACTACCTGAAGAAGGTCGGTAGTTATATCGGCTGAAATCCTGTGACAATAACCCACAATATAAGAATGCCGCTCTTAATAATCCAAATAATAGGTTTATAAGCGTCTTAATATAAAGAGTCCCCACAAAACGTAGTTGAGAAATTTACAAGGTAGTTCTTGTAATATTGTACACAACTTAACTAGGGAAAGCATAAACAACTGCATCGCTTTAAATACGACTAACATTACGTAAGATAACTGGTTGTTTCTACTGCAGCAAAATGTTGTACTAAAGAATAGAAAAAAAAAAGCTACCCTGGGAGGTGCATCACTAGTCGAGTATTTATTTACTCCTCTCCAGGAGTTAGGCACAAGGCCAATTGTTATCTTACTCCCACAAGTAAGATGTGACCCAAGGTCGGGTCGGGAAAGTGGGGTTTGAAAAATGTCTGGGCAGCCCCGTCGACATTCCCCGGTAGGAGCGCCTCAGGTAGTAAGCAATAAACTTACTCCTCCCCAAAGAGGGGAGGCGAAGCCTGGGAGGGTGGACTTCTTAGAACTGCACACGACAGACCTATAGACCGGTGTAAATCACGCCCCGAAGGCCAAGACAATACCAGTCTATGGGGTGCAGTATCCATCGGAACAGATACTACACTTTGATCTTAGCTAAAAAGAAAAATTAGCTAAGAACGAACTCGTCGTTTATATCGGTAATGACACGTCAGGCGATCGGCAATAAAGAACCTCCCTAATAAAGAAGTTATAGCAGAGAGTAACACTTTCTATGACCGAGCCGAGACATACGAAACATATGAGGATCTGATAGTTCAATTCTCTGCCACAATGATGCCAATGCGGATCTTGGCTACGATCACATTTTACAGGCATCATTAAATCTGGCGAATAGCTAGATGGGTGACCAATTGGAAATATCAGGTTGTGCATGTAAATAAACGGCCCTACTGGCTTTTCAAAACGAGGTCTAGCTACTAATCTGACAAAAAAAAAACAACTCTGGATGTTCGTATTATTTCGGGCCGCTCAGACATTATTCAGCGGTAATAGATCGATTTCATAGTTTTCAGACTTTTTTGTTTAAGGTTATACTATAGCAAAATAAGAGGCGGTGTGCAAAAATAAAATTAGACTAATACATTTCCACGTGAGATTTAATCTAAGTTGAGTGGAAGTTTCTACTTCGAAATCGAGTCTGAGCTATGTGACGTCACATTCACAAGAAGCTGTTAAGCTGATGTGTCGAATTGGTTAAATGAACTTACTTTTTCAGCTAACCGGCAGAGGGTTAGCAGGGTGGTAAGGATGGCTACCTGCTTGCCCATGAATGGTGTGTTTAATGCATATATATATGGATCCTAGAAAGCTAACATCAAATTGCATGTGGGATGTGTCTTTCTGAAAGCTCTGATTGAGAAATAGTAGTAGAAGCATCAGAAGAACAAGACAAAAACGATGTGAGAATTTCAGCTCCTCACCAGGAATTTACCAACCTTATCATGGTGGCACCGTGGATGCACAATGAGGATTTAAGAACGCACTCAGTACGGGACAATACAAATGCATTATTTCTTGTATTAAGTTACTGTTACGCATGTTATATTGCTCTTTGCTTCTGTATCATTGTTTTTGTTTGAATATCACTATATTATAACCGGATCTTGTATATTTTGTCACGGACATTGATGCTATCATGTGGAAAATAACACCAAATCTGAATATTCCCTTATTACCGCAGATTGGTTCGGTGGGCTCATGTAGGACAGACTTGGAAGTAATATAAGCAACGCAGTAGAAAAGTGATTAACTTTAATCGGTTGAATGCCATGAAGACGCCATCTTTATACACAGAGGTTCATTGAGACCGAAATGAAAATCTTAATACGTGAAATATAAGAATGCTACTCATTTACGTCGGTCATACATTTGTTTAATTTACAGAATCATATCTGGATGAATAGAGTACATTACAATAAAATGTAACACTCCAACAGCAGGCACTCAACATAATTCAAAGAAAAGTAAAAGAAATAAAGTCAATTTACACAACACATGAACAAATGAGTATTGATAATTTAATAGACTACTTGTGATCTACTGAGTCACAACCATCACCACTGTTAGTTCGATTCTATTTCTTTTGCAAAATTCATAAACCTTTGTATACCTAAAAATATTCCATTATGTTTATTCATAATATAGAAGTAAATTATTAGCCACAGTAGATTAAAAAGCTGTGCAAATCCGGAGTTACCCTTTTTGGGCCTATAAATGCAAAGATAAGGATTGCGTCCCCTTAATTACTTGCCGCTGCCGTTAGGTGGCTGGCCGGTGAGAAAAAAAGTCATTTTTATTATCTATATCTAATTTGCGGTGTGTACGAACACACTAGGTATATAAGCTGAAAATAGAGAGTGAGTCTTTAAATGCTCACACAGACATTAATAAATATTAGGGAGTGGTTGAATGACATAAGGTAAGAGAAGGCAAGAAAATACATACATAGATGATATAAAAACGAAGGGCTTGCTTATTTAATTATAAATTACGATTTATTAGAATTATTAAACAAAATCTGTTGAAAACATAACTACACTAAATCATATTTTAGAATGTACTTTTTTATTACAGTATTTTAAAAAGTTTAAGGAAAAAAAAACGTTGATAAATTCACATTTAGTTCCATAATTGGTCACTAGGTTGTAGTGAATCATGTACAAACGAATATAAAAAAAAACATACCAAACTTTATAAAGTTGAATATCACATACTGCCATGCTGATATCTCTTTCAAAATAAAATGGGAAAGATTATGTAATTGTTCATTTTGTTAGATTCAGAATCTAAACAATATATGAAGGGTTCAAAGACATATGCTCTCGGCACTATCGATAAACTTCGTATTTTGTAAGACTTGTTTCATCTAATAGGTATCTTAACAGCAAAGTTAATATCCTTAAAACAGGAATGCAATAAATATGCTTTGGTTGTTTTCTTTTGTTTTACGGCAGATCAACACTTTTCGGCTTATTAAATGCCGAATAATGTCATTTTCATAACAGTTTTTAAGCTTCAAGTTTTTAAAAATATTTTCAAATGTTTATTAATGGTGTCTGGTTTTGTTATTTTGTTTTACGGCATATTAAACCATTTAGTATCATTTTATGCCGAATCCGGTCATTTTGGTAACATTTTTAGAGACGGGGAAGGGAGGGGATGGGGACATGGAAGGGGGAGTGTGAGGGAAAGAGGGGAAATATAGGGTTTTGTTTGTTTGGCTTAGAAGAACATGATTGAGCTTTGTAAAGAGAAAAACAGAACAGTTAAACATCAATGTTTGGTGAATTTTGGGTCAGAGTAGCCGATATCTTCAGACAGGCTGATCTGATAGCACCGGAAAGATGCTTTCTATCTTTCTAGAATATTATGGAGATTAAATACTTCAAGCCGATATAGAACGATAACTTGCATAGGAATGTATTAAACAGTAATATGAAAAAGAACAGGATAAAGACCACGTCGAAAGGTGGAAGTGATTTATTGTCCAGTAAGGTGAGGTATGATGTTGTGATATATATATATATATATATATATATATATATATATATATATATATATAGAGAGAGAGAGAGAGAGGGATATAAATATATATATATATATATATATAGAGAGAGAGAGGGGGGTATATATATATATATATAGAGAGAGAGAGGGATATATATATATATATAGAGAGAGAGAGAGAGACAGGGAGATATATATATATATATATATATATATATATATATATATATATAGAGAGAGAGAGAGAGAGAGAGAGAGGGATATATATATATATATAGAGAGAGAGAGAGAGAGAGGGATATATATATATATATAGAGAGAGAGAGAGGGGGATATATATATATATATATATATATATATATATATATATATATATAGAGAGAGAGAGAGAGAGAGAGACCGGGATATATATATATATATATATATAGAGAGAGAGCGGGATATATATATATATATGGAGAGAGATAGGGATATATATAGAGAGAAAGAGAGAGAGAGAGAGAGGGATATATATATATATATAGAGAGAGAGAGAGAGAGAGCGAGCGAGGAGTATTAGAAGGCTATCATAATGTGTTTATCCGCTGATAAAACACATTAGCGCGTGTTCTTAAAATATGAACCTTTACACTTGTATAAAATAGTATTAGTAACATAAGACATGTCGTGGCACTCAACAGGCAATTCTAAAAAAATTACGCCCCCTTTTCTTACATTTTGCTCGAGAAATATAAATATTAATATGAATGTTATTAAAAGGACGACTATATAAATATTTGAATCAATAAATTCAAGAGAATCAGACTGACTACTTCGAGTGTACTGATTCGATCCTGCCTACATTTTTTTTTTAAATGAAAACGAAGAATATCATTTGTCTGATTTTACATTATGATAGAATGTAAGTTAAATACATTTTACATATTTTATATTTAGTATCTCACGTCTGTCTGTCCGTCTCTTGTTCTTTCTCACCATCACTTTCGCTTTCTATCTATACATATATATATATATATATATATATATATATATATATATATATATATATATATAATAAATAGGAACGTCTGTCTACCTGTATTTTTATGTTTTCGTTAATATGAAGACCCACAAGGACGTTAAATACAAATGTTTTACTTGTAGAACCTATCCATAAACATGAGAGAAATACTCATGTAACATGAGCTGCTTTCTTAATGAAGCTGAATACCCTTTTCCTACATTTAAAGTCATCTATTTATAAGCATTAATTAAGGACTATTAACATACATATGAATAGCTTAGTGGTTCAGATACCAGGCTGTTACAGTAAACCCTCCTGAATATACTGTTGTTGCTTATAATTTTATTCCATGAGCGAACAAAAAAAGCCAGTTAACCCTGCTAATATATATATATATATATATATATATATATATAGTAAGATATGAAAATATATATGGCAATGAAGCTACACAGAGGTTCCAGCATATAATCTTCAGGCTAAAATGCATGGAGTTATTTTTGTCGGGTGTTTTTATATACACGGCTTGCTAGATAAAATATCAGATTCTTTGTTGTTCCCTCAGCCAATCGTTGGGCTTTCCGCCAACAAAAGCTTTGTTGGTGACGCTCCCTATATCCTATCCTATTTTTTTGTTATCAATGGATTTGCCTATATCCTATTTCTTTTGTTGTGTTAAAATAATAGGTGGATTTATTTTAACACGTGGTTCCTTGTATTTCTACTGTAAGTTTTTATTTTTAACTTGTTCAGTTTTTTTCTTTTCTTTTTATCGTAAGCCTAAGGTATATTTATTTCTGTGTGAACAGCTGTTTGCTATTTCACTTCTAGAATTTAATAGATTTCGGGGATCTTTAAAATTTAGAATTTCAAATTTTTCATTCAGGCATAATCTACACGCGTCGTCTAAATTTCTACATGTACTGGCCTGTCTTACTATTTTCCATTCAATTATTGGTGAGTGCCCATTTTCTTTAAGCTCCAGATAATGGTTTGCTAGTGCTGTTTCAGTTCGACGTTCTCTGGTTTTAAATGTGCTTTTGTGGTCATAGTATATGGTCTTAAAGTCTAGGGATGTTATACCCACGTAGTATTTCTTGTTAGTTGGTCTTTCGTTGGCAAATATCGTTGCTTGGAATACAATGCTTTTGGTTAGGCATTTATTTTGTAGTGGACAAAATTTACGATTGATGCAGTTACATCTTTTCTCTTCATTGCTAACATTTTCGTTTCTATTCGGGTGGTTATTATTAGTGTTTTGTTTATTTCTCTTAGTATTGTTTATATTTCTGTTCTTCGTAGTGTTATTTTTATTATTTTTTCTTCTTTTTTATGTAAGTTGTTATTTTTTCCTCTCTGTTGTTCTCTTTTAGAATTTTGTTGTTGTGTGCCTTAATTATCTTCTGTAGGTTTTCGCAGCAGCTGTAGGATAGTTTTAGGTTGTTTTTATTGAATATTTTATGTAGAGGGTTGGTTACGGGGAAGTGTTTTTTCAATCAGATTTAGGAATTGTTTGCCTAGTTTATTCTTTCAGCATCTGGTTATAGGGCGGGGTATAGTAGATTATATTTCTTTTTCTCTTGTTTTTATTTTTAATTTTGTTGTAATTATTGGTATTCTTTTACTTATATGTAATTTCGGTGTCATGGTAACCACTATTCTTTAGAGCTGTATTGTAAATGTTGATTGATTTTTTAAAAATGCTTTCGTTGCTAGAATTGTTGATAAGCCTACGTTCGATCGAATTTGGGATATGTTTTATGATTGATGGGGGTGATTAGACTTTGGGTGTACGTATATTGGGTTGACGTTATCTTTTAGGTAGTGTTCGTAAGTGTGTTTACTTTAGTTTAATGTGACGTCTAGAAAGTTCGTTGTTTTTATGTTAGCCATTACTTCTACTTTTAGGCCTAGTTTTTTTCATTTCCATATTTATGATTTTCTTGAAGTTTTCTCCCTTGACTTTGTTGGAGTCTTTTATTATCGCTAATCCACCATCTTTATAAAGACCGATATCCGTATTATCAAATATATTTGTCAGTGTATATAAAATGAATAACCCCACGAGATCATATGCTCTCGCATAGCGAGGGCACCCATGGCACCATCAAAGGAGTTTGTCATATACGTTTTAATCCATTGGTCCTCGTTATTGATTAAACATGATCTCCTACATTTTTTAATGATGTGAATTTCATCCTTTGATATATCGGTATATATCTCGGCAAATTCTAGCGCGATGTTGAAGAGCTTTTCTGATATGGATGGGTAGAAGTCCACTATGTCGAATTGTAAGAAGGTACATTTGTTCTTATTTTCTATACTGTTAAACCAAACGAATGCGTCGGCAGTATTAACCCATTAGTCTAATTCTAGGTCTTTTCTTATTTCTTTGTTATATCTAGATAACATTGTTTTGCCTATTCATCCTATTTTTGTTTTGGTCTGATTAATTAAGCGAGTGCTGTGGTTATTGTTCAAGTTACTTTTGTGGTTTTTAAATAAGATATAGGCTTCCTTAGGTTTTAACTTACTTACTTTGTCGCTAATTTTTAGTTTATAGGTGATTTATTTACTTTCAGTATTCATTATATTTATGATTTTATGTTCGCTTGTATTTAGTTTTTTGTAGTTGTTTGTAATATCTATTTTGTAAAAAAATTCTAGTTTTGTCCGCTTTTAAGAAGATCTTGTTAGAGTTGTTTATGTTTTTACCGATGGTGTGTAATTGTTTTTGGAAATTATTCTGTTGTTTGTGAAATTCTAAT
>OY744520.1:190263267-190568267 GCA_963556195.1 Sepiola atlantica | reverse complement strand
ATCGGTCTGCCGAAACTATACTATTACTATATTTCAATGCTACATACAGGGAGTAGTGTAATATATGTACTTTGGTCATGATAACATAATTCACGGAATAATTTTCTTCATGTGTATTGATGTAGGATAGTATGTGTCCTGTTGTCATAATGCACTCCTCCAAGGTTCGTCTTTATTTAGTGGGGAAAGTATCCATGCTGAAGTCATGGGACCATTCTCCTAGGCATTACCTCCTCTTTTGGTGAGTAGTGTAGTATCTTTTTAATTATAATGAAAATATCCTCACTGGCATTACTTCCTCCTTTCAATGTAGTAGAGTATATGTTTATTTGTCATTATGCAATCCTAACATGCATTACTTTCTCATTTGTTCGACAGCGTTATATATGTTTTCTCGTCATACATATTTATTATTATTATATATAATAAATTATGTTAACCTTAGATTATTTATGAAAACAAATAAAGTTTTTTTGTGGATTGCATCGGTCTGTCTCGGGAGATGATAGAGTTCTGCCCCTTAGATCAGTCTTTTACCAAATTGCTGTGTATGCTGTGACTGTGCATGCCTATCCTCTATTGCATTTGCCACAGGTGTATGTGGCGTCTTCTTTTGAGAGTACTGATGCAGCTATATGCCGTCTAGGTTATGTGCTCCAGCTCCACTGCTGGTATATCCCTTCTTTACTCCTTTTGAGTATCCATTCACAGCACTTATTTAGCGTTCGCGGTCTTTATACACTAAATACAAAATTCATAATTCAACAATTAAAATATTTAAAGAAAAAAACAAATAATTGATACTGCACACGAAATATAGTAATAATTACAAAAAAAAATATTAACCTCTAAAGTATGAACAAATATCAATGTTAAACATTTAGAATGAAAACACAAAACAATGAATCTAACTGAAAAATAAACGTACTCTTATAGATAACGCACCATGCGTCCATGACTCTACGCCGTCAACGTTCGGGAAGGTTACGAAAGCGCCAGAAAGTTGACGTGGCGAAAACGAGGCGAAAACAATAAATTGAAGACTGGCATCCGATAAGTTACGACGCAGAAAATCAAACTAAAATACACATATAAACAAAAAAGAACAAACAGATCATAGCTAAACAATAGTTATTAATTAAATGTGTTATTTTTTGTTGTTGTCAAACGAACCATTGTTAATCAAATGCTTTTAAATAAAATGTTTTTTGTTTGTGAACCGGAAAGTATTAAGCAACAAATACGTTGACATTTATCTCATTTTCTGTTTTGTTTCGCTAAAAGATACCTTTGGTGGAAGAACTCAGTTAGTCCTTCGGGAGATTCAACGAGCTGACAGAGATTATAGAAATTCATTTCTTGTTATTGAACGCGATTAATTTCTTCCAAACGTTATCGGCTGCTTGCTGTAGCCTGATTGCATAATGCCTGTTGCAACCTGATTGTTGAATTGTTTCGTCAACTCTCGGAAGACTCCGAGACCTGCCTGGAGGTTGACAACGCGAAGTCACGGAAACATGGTGCTCCATCTATAAGAATACCGAACAATCTGTTTTATGAAATGAAGTATGTCCGTTATTTTTAAGTTACATCATATGATAGATTCGAATTCAAAATGCGATAAACGCTATTTACAAACTAAGTTGCATTTCAACAATCTACTACAATCTAAAAGAGTGTTTTACATGATGTACTATCGGGATAATTTATTTTCTGTATTTTAATTAACATCAGCTTTTAGTCGAAGTCTAGATTTGAGATGCTTGCCATTTTAGTGTTTTATGTTCTAACTTAAACAAATTCAATTTATCGCACTCTGCATTCGAACCCTTCATATGGGTGCATACACAGTTGCATAAGTGTTTTAGATGAAATTATACGATTGAAAAAAGTACCGGTGCGAGTGATTAGCTATGTCTTAAAAAACACCGGATCAATCAAGAAACTGCATGCTAATTAAACTAAAAATACTCGCATCACGCATACACCCACCCACAGCTATACACCCTTACACACACCAACTAAAAGTGTGTTCACTTCCCCATGTTCAACGGCCCGACGGGGTTGAACTTTATCCCATCAAATTGTCGGATAAAAAGATGGCGGCAGGCGACCACTCGACAGATACAATCAAGGAGACTTCAGAGAAAAATGTGATGGATGCCAAGTCACGATCATTAAGCCATTGTTCTGCCCATCTGCGAACTGTTTATTTTTTTATTTCTAAGCTTCAATAAAACGAAGGGACGGGAAATCGCCATCAAACGAAAGTCTTTTGTTTCATTATGTGTGTTAAAATGGCCGCCGGTGGGACACTTATAAAAATCAGCTACAATGGCAGGTGAGAATGTCATTAACTATGGTTGCAATTAATGATTTACACGACTTGAAAAATTCGAGGAAACAGAAGAAAATACAATATGATAAAAACTGGCATAGTTGTTGGCGCCAACAAATTATTTGTATTTCATATATACTCACACACATGTGCTACGTCTAGCAACACTGATATGTGGTAGATGACGATATAAATATATATATATATATATATATATATATATATATATATATATATATATATATATATTAAAAGCATTGATTGCAAAAATAATAATTGAACTCTCTAGGCCGTCGGAAAATAGATTGCAAATCCACATAGTATCATACATTACCTTAACTTATAACGAGTAATGATGGCTTAGCCTAAAACTTGGTTTCAAATCGCCCAAAGTAACTTTACTGAATATTTTTTAAATGACTAAACAGCTATATATATATATATATATATATATATATATATATATATATATATATATATATATATATATATATATATAATGCTACCGACGTTACTAAGCTCAGATCAACAAGGTTCTGTTCTTTCAAAAATGGAGAGCAGACCCAGGCGATATATACAGCGTTTGTCTTCTGTGGATCGCTATATTTTTTACACACATCAGGATTGAAATTACTTACAGGCATTTAACGATTGTAACTGCACACACAGTGTTCAATTTTAGTCAAAAACATTGCTATCTCGAGAACTTCATTGCGTCCCCGGAGCTGGGAATATTATAAGACAACCCCCAAAACGGAAAATGAAATTGCTACAGGAGTCGAACCGGTGTCTCTGAAACAAGGACAACGTAATGCGGTGTCCTATTTGACTGAGAGGCTGAGTTCAAATCGTAGGTGGAGCGCTCCACCTACGATCTGAACTCAACATCTCACTATTGGAGTTACTTCATTTTTTAACGCTTTTCCATGCTGCCTTGGCGGAATACTTTTCTTCTCCATCTAAATCTCCTTTCATTGGACACCTTATCAACGGACAATTACCAACTGGACAAACCCCATATCTTTTTTATACGAACTTTTTTTCAACTCTCCATTCCTAATATTTTTTTAATGGTTGAATTTTTGCTTTTCCACTGCTAACTTATCTATCTGCATAATTCCTCTGATGATAAAATTTCGATCTTTGAAAAGCTATGGCTTCAGGAAAGAATAATAAACATAATTTTATTACAGAATATACCTTGCATTGAACAATCGAAGTGTGAAATAAATCTAGACATTCGTACATGTTTATCACTCTTCTTTCATCTCTCTCTCTCTCTCTCTCTCTCTCTCTCTCTCTCTCTATATATATATATATATATATATATATATATATATATATATATATATATAAAGGTATGCTGGTCTCCCATTAGAAAGCGTTCAATATTGAAATGTAAGAAAATTGTTTGAAACCTAAGAATACATTTTTTTTTTAAATGAATAGTAATTTATTTAAAAGTAGTCCCAAATTTTCGACGTAATACGTCCTCGTCAGGGGTACAAGACTTTTTTTTTCATAGCGAGATGTTTATCGCTAGTAGAAGGTAGAATCCGTAAGATGTTGATTCGGTAATAGTTAAAATGTCGAAGTCTTTTAGGGAAAGATGCGCGGACACGCATTAAAGATAAGAAGATATGCTGGTCTCCTATTAGAAAGCATTCAATATTGAAATGTAAGAACATTTTTTGAAGCCTAACAATGCATTTTTTTTTTTAATAAATAGTAATTTATTTAAAAGTAGTCCCAAATTTTCGACGCAATACGTCCTTGTCAGGGGTACAATACATGTTTTTTTCATAGCGAGATGTTTATCGCTAGTAGAATGTAGAATCCGTAATATGTTGATTCGGTAATAGTTAAAAAAAAAATATCCGCGCACCTTTCCCTAAAAGACTTCGACATTTGAACTATTACTATTTATTAAAAAAAAATGCATTCTTAGGCTTCAAACAATTTTCTTATATATATATATATATATATATATATATATATATATATATATATATATATATATATATATATATATTTGCGCCAAGTTACAATCGGTAAACCCCTAACAGAGATCTCAATTATGATGTGTGAAGAAAATGTAGCAATCCGCAGAAGAAAACCCCAGTATGTATCACCTGGGTCCGCTCTCCTAGTTTAAACCTTAGGTACCCTGGTGATCTGAGCTTCTTAAGGTTTGTAACACTATATATATATATATATATATATATATATATATATATATATATATATATATATATATATATAGAAAAATTCGGATAGTAACTTTACAGAGTTTTAAAAACATGTATACTAACAGACACATAAGGAACAGGCGTTGTTATATATATATTATATATATACAGGGTGATTCTTAAGTCACTTCACTTAGCTATTTAAAATGATTACCATATGAAGCACAAACATACTATGAACTTCTTATAATTGTTTTCTCACTCTCTAATTACTGCTATTTGTTATTTTAAATTTGTTCGTTTATATATTTGTTTCTATATATATATTTATTTCATAATCCATCAAATATGCTACAAAGAGTCGTAAATTCCTTGCAAAAAAGAATGGAGCTAAGCAAGTAGAACGAAGATGGAAATTTTGAAAATTGGCTGCAATTTTAAACTCCCATAAATGAATTTGTTGAATAAACATTCTGTTTTGTATTACCGTTTTTTTGAACTTCAGAATTTCAAAAATAAATAGCTAAGTGACTTATGAATCACCTTGTATATATATATATATATATATATATATATATATATATATGTATATATATATATATATATATATATATATATATATATATATATATATATATATATACCCTTCCTGTCAAGTCTCTAATGCAAACAACTGGTCTATTCTAAAATAGTCGCATAAACATGTTAGAATGGTAGCACCACTTATCACGTATTATCTATCGTAATGCTGTTGGTAATGTATCTCTACTTGAAAGTTGGCAACGCCCTATACTGTGACTCACTGTAATGGAACAAGTTTGTCAGCAATAGCAGAGTAGTTTAAATAACAACACACATTAATCAAGAGATGAGATAGTTAGTACCGAATGGGCTATGCTCAATTCAACATTCCTGCTGGCGACGCATGGAGTGACCTAATGTCTATTTGTTCCAATGTTTACAGTGATTATGAAATGTAATATATACAGTTATTCTGTCGGGTTTTCAATAAAAGACTCCATCGTCGGCAGATGTTAAATCGATATTTGATTCTGACTATCGATTTCTTTCTTTTCTGTGTTTACGATGTTCTCTACACTATATCTGTGTGATTCACCTAAAGTACATTCCGAAAATAATTATTTCGGAAAGAAGACTTTTACAATGGAGAACATTTAAATAATGACTTAAATGGTTGACACTGATAGGGCGATAATATCCCTTTTAACTTAAAAGTAAAAATATAGGCATTTATATATGTAGTTTTTTCCCCTCATCTGCTAGTGACTTAAATATAATTAATTTTCATTTATTTAAGCATTTAAACTGAAAAAAAAATGCTGGGTAGGATCAACTAATTTCTGTCTCCATGTACCGAGTATCAGGCGAACTTCTTTGTACGGTCTTCCGTCGAACATATTGCCGACAGACTGCTTCTCCGCTGATTACTACTTGTTCCTCTTCAAATCCAATGTTAGCAAATTTCTGTTATGAACCGTATCAAAAGTAAACGTATCCAAACGCAGTTCATACAATTGATCAATGTTTGTACTGAACTTTTGGCTGACTTTCATTCTCATCTCATTAAACTTTATCTTCGAGTATATATTTGCATTTACAATCAATGACCTCGAAAGTAAAAACAAAATAATGTCAATTGCACCCCAATCCTCGTTACCTTTAATATCTATAATATCATTGCTTCAAGTCTACAGTAAAATTAATAGATGACGTTTTTGACGTCGATTCTGGCGCGAAATAAACTCTCTGAATGTCGCATTTAAATCGTGTTGCTTCTAGCAAAAAACTCTATCTTATGGGTGTGAACAACTTAAACGCGGGGCGTCATAGATTAACCTGATTCTAAAAACAAATGCCAACAGCGAAATCACTTATATCGCAAAATCTTAACATGCTCATCCATACGAATTCAGTTACGTTATGGGAAAGTCAATTCCGTTGTATAATGTATTAATTTATTAACTTTTTGTATCAGATTTGACAGTTATTTGTACTTCTTATCCTTTTTATTGTAACCGGTACCTGACTGGCTTAATGGATACCGACTATGAATATGGAATCGACTAAACCGTCAATATGTAATCGTATTTTCTAACCTTCACTTACAGTGCAATTGCATTGAAAATACGGCATAATAACGTTGACACAGCGGTTCTCATTAGGCAATCGAAGTTAAGCAATGTTATCTTAGTATAATCGGATCGGTAACCCTTTGCGAATCCTAGACGTTGTATGTTGAATAACGGCGAAAATACTGCAAAAACAAACGACGTTAACATCATCTCCTTTGAGCGAGACACATGCGACCGGGGACCGCTTGTAAATTTAATATGTCTTCGATAAAACTTACTTCGATTGAAGCCGACCAAATCCGTCCTGATTACATACCACAAAATGGCAAGACGACTAGAAAATGTTATTGAACAGTGTAGTACAATACTTTTTCCAGTAAAATGGCAGCTTTTTTTTTAAGCACTGTTATTCCTTTGTGTTTGGGTATAAAAGAAATCAAACATGCTTAGTATACCGTAAAAAGAGATAACCCACATTATTTCGAGAATTAAAACAGCACAGAAATGTGACAAGACGTAATAAACAATAATAAATAGTATTTCGTAAAAATATGGTCGAAAAGGGTTTAAATTCAAATAAAAATATTTAATAATATTTGTGGTAGACAAACTATGAATAAATGAAACGTGTGTGTGTGTGGTGTCGTTGACACACTATACACAAATGAAATGTATTTGTTTTTTGTCGGACACAAACTATTGCTAAATAAAACCCCTTTGTTCTTAGTCATAGACAGACTAGTTATAAATTACATGTTTTGTGTTATTTGTCGTAGACAAACTATAAATATATGAAATGACTTCAGCCCGCATACACGGTGTCTAATTCGTGATTTACTTTCCCATACGCAGGTCGTATTTGTTGACTGAAACGATGAAGACACATAATGCATGGCCGACGATAGCACATCCCAATGGTAACAACCATACTTGTGTCGAGAAAATATTCTTTCTCTACCCATGCGTTGCTGAATATGAAATATGTAGAATATTAAAGTTGCTCATCTTTGAGCCACAATAAAACATAAGTGCAAAAGCTGTTATGTTTTTTGATAAACGTTTCCCCAATGAGAGCGCGATGCTCATCTGTCCATTTCATAGATGTAACTGTAAATAAAGTTAAACAAAATAGCATAGTGTGTATATTCAGAGATAAAAACGGTGTTTATTACTTATTCTAAATATAAGTTTCTATTTAGTTGCCTCCTCGGAGCTAGACTAGGTCAGTTTTTTATTGTGCGGGAAAACTAGTTTCCCAAAAAGGGGAACTCAATCGGGAGAAAATAATAAATTAGTTCAGATTTTAGAAATGTTTCCTTCACTGACTAAAACATAACAGGTGTATCGCTTTTATCCTAGCCCGAACGCCGATAAAGTTGGTATCTTATATAAGTTACCGATGTATGTATATAGTGTATGTAATCGTATCGACTTTTATCGACTTTTAGAACCTAAAACTCTTAGTTTGTGTTCAGTTCATTGGCTTATTTAAATTTACGAACGACTTGTGCGCTATTGTCGATCTCGATAGTCTTGTAACAGACTGAACGTACGGTAATTACCGCGTCATCCTAACCGCTTTATTTTAGAGCGTATACAAGAAAAAAGTGAATCTTGTAGACACTCGATCTCAACTCTTCATCCCCAATAGGGAGAAAGGAACCTTGGCGGGCGGGGAAGTAAAAGTAACTGTTAAATTGTAACGGCTTTTTAGGTTGTTTAAAGCAGCGTAAGAGTGGGAGTGTAAGAGAATGACTTAAATAAATAAATAGTGTACACAATAAAGAGATTATAATGAAAAGCAGGATTTAAAAAACGAGAACAATTTACAATGTATATACGTTGACCCAACGTCTCAAGATCGTTTAGTATTCATGTGAAACTCAGAGGCCCGCGTGGGTTATGAGAGTCAGTTTCTGGTGTTATGAGGGCCGCACTTCTACAATTATAATTGAAGTCGTTTAGTAAAGAGTATTGCATGATATTTTTATTTAAATTCAGAAACATGCAATAGTTGTGTCCTATTAAAGAAGTGCATGTAGTTAACAGAAAAATAAAACAAATAAAATTAGCATGAGATATAACTCTGTTCTTTAGTTCAATATAACGAACATTTTAATGGCAACATACATGCGTCACGTGTATTTATATTAGTGATAAGACGATTCCAAAATGTTTCCCGATTCCGATAAAATTACCGATGTGCATCAAAATTCATGATTCCGATACAATTACCGATTTTTTTTAAATTAAAAAAATATTTAATTATGCATCTGTTGCTATTTATTAATTTTCGAATAACTGTGAAAACCCATGTAATATATACACTGAGGGTGACGATAGACTCTATAATAAATAGTCCTTTTTATTGTGGATCTATGAATATTTTCATGATGGCCGATCGTAGAGAAGAAATCAATCTAAACATAAGTAGAATGTATCGAAGTACTTTTATGTTTTTTTTTATCGTTGTGCGTCCAAAGCGGTTGGCATCTTACAACATCTTTCAGCGTCTTCTATGAATCTATTACCTGTCAACATTTCCATCTCGGAACACAGAAAATACTTTAAATATTTTTTGATATTTTCTCGCCAAAACAAGCGAAGGGATGATTGTCTATAGGACGGTGTAAGAGAAGAAGTGTCAAGTGTCAGGAAGGGCCGCGCAATTTGTTAAGTTGAGTTTAGATTATGCTAATAACTAACGATATCACATCCGATATAAATTAATGATGTCAATACAAAAGAAAATGAAAGGATGAAACATTTTGTGAGTTTCGTCTAATTGTACGCATTATAATCTCCAAATAGTAACATAGTCCGCAGTTTCATAATTACTTTTGTTAACCAAGTTTTAATCGAAATTTTACTCGTGAATATGTTTAACTGCCAAAATGTAAAACATACTTCCATCGAAAGGGGAGTCATCTCTTTTCCCAACTACTAGAAACGGGGGAACGGTGCTCAGTTGTAGATGAACATGTTGTGGGGTTCGTCTCATTGTACGCATTATAATCTCAGAACTGTTACATATTCCGCAATGCCATAATTACTTTTGTCAACTAAGGTTCAATCGAAATTTTAAGCGTGAATATTTTTAATTTCCTTCCACCATTTAAAATATACTTGACGTTAAAAACGAAGGTGTAATCTATTTTTCCAACTATTTAGAACAAATAGAAAAATGCTCAGTTGTGAATAAACTTTTTGCAAATTTCGTCTCATTCTACGCATTATAATCTTCGCACTGTAACATATCTCGCATCTTTCGTTTTATAATTATTTTGGTCAACTAAATTTTAATCGGAATTTAATCGTGTATATTTTTAATGTCCTTTCAACATTTCAAATAGACTTCGCATTAGAAATTAGGGGTTAATTTCTTATTTTATCAACCCTCTTCTCCCTTCCTTCTTTTTTACAATTACCATCTCAGAAAACCACAATTATACCTCATAGCATTTAAACCTAACATTGCCTCTTAATTCCCCCTTCTTCTCTTTTTCACAGCGACCAATAACCAACGGGAATTTCTTCTTCTTTTTCTTCCATTGATTTTTCTATTTCAAGACGGTGTATAACGTTTTTTTCTCATCATTCAGTTCCGTAATGTGGCTGTTTACGCGTCTGATGAGACCCATATAGGTCGAAATAAGTTATAATGGAGACAACCTTAATGTGTGTTTAGTTAATTTTCTATTAAATCTATATATATATATATATATATATATATATATATATATATATATATATACATATATATATATATAGAGAGAGATAGATAGATAGATATAGAGCGAGAGAGAGAAGGGCAGAGAAGGAGACACACACAGATAGACAAACAGACAGTGACAGAGACATTTCGAGACAGATTCACAAACAAAGGAATACAAAGATGACAGAGACAGTAAATACACTGAATCTAGTATTCCAATCATGATCATGAATGTCTAACGTGACCATTGTTTAAAACTATATTTTATTTATATACTTCTTAGCCTTGGGTGGATACCATACACTTCTCACGCTTACTTGGCTCTCTGTGCTATCAGACACCTGCATGCGTATTTCAATACCCACTTTCATGAAATAGATATATAGATAGAAAGATGACACATACATTAAATACACTCAACTTAGTGTTCCACTGATCATCGTCGCTGTTTTTCGTGGTCAGTATTGAAAGCAAAATAGTATTATTAGTCTGAGAAAAATGTCTGAGAAAAATGCCCTGAAAAAGACCAGGAACTTATCAGGCCATTGTGGGCTTTCTGTTCTATTGGATACCCACTTGAGTATACCCTATGCAACACTATAATTGATAGACATACTGATAGACATGGAAAGAAAACTCGGCGTCCGGCGTTTTTCGGATCGATATCTTATTAATCTTTCGATGTCTCGCAATCAAATGTGTTTAATGACTATCGTCTTATGAGAGGGTTATCTCCCCCTTAGGATCCACTTTTACGAGCCGAGCGCGCACATCTTGCATTGATTCAACAACGATGGAAGATGTTCATTCCCGTTCAAAACTGCGAAGTTGTGGAGTGGAGTGTGTGGGGGCTGGCATTATAATGATGAGCTCTATTTCGCCGTTGTTCTATTTTAGACAGTGAAACGCCCGTCCGTCCTGATGCGATAGCAATCTTAATTTTAATTGGTTTTCCGATTTATGATCTTGTAAGATGACTTTCGGGAAATTTCTGTTTGGCTCACAATTGGAGAAAATGAATACACGCTATAAACTAGGGCGTAAATGGTGTTTTCCGCGCCGGAAACGCGAGAGAAGAAATGATGATATACTCACCGTATTTAACTTGGCAAATATCAAGCTGTAACCTAACTTCAAAATGAGGAACACCTGTTTAATCGTGATGAAGAGACGTTTGTCATTATGCTTAAATAGATTAACTTCATATTCAGATATCTTCTATCGCTGGTCTGTATATACATTCATGTGAAATGAAATCATATTCCAACGATATACGAATGAAAAATATTGTTTTAATGAACGCAATTAGGAATAAGGATATGGAGATTATTCTATGTCCGCGTTTCGCGACCTCACCTACATTCACATTTTTCTATTAATGGTTCACCGTATATCAAAGTGAAAACGCTACACAAGAATAAGGGTTAAAGACGCTTTCCTTGGACGATTGACAAGATGATCGGGAACAATCATTGGAATAGGCAGAATATTACTTAAGAAGAATTGATTATCAAAGAGGCTGTAGGGAGTAGGAGGGATCACCTGATTTTAGACTCTGTCAATGCAAAACATTGCAGCGAGCGGCACCTCCTCAGATATGACAGCAGTACGCAATCTTAAGACGTATCTAGCTCTGATACACGTTAAGGAGTGCGTCAGAAGAGATGTACTTCCTAGAGCAGTAGAATGACCGAATCATTCTTCCAGCAACCAGAGCAACATATTTTATGTAAGTCTTCCGTTTGAGGTCAGGACCACATTCATTCATTCAATTCATGCGAATCAGATGATTCTTGTGTTAGCATTTATTTCCCCAAACCTTTCTCGTCAAATGTTTTTTTTAGAAAGACATCAGGAACTTACCGGAAGAACCACGTGAAGGTTACCAACATCCCTAAGTGAAAGTGATACCGTGGAACCGACTGTATTTGAACTTAGAACACCCAGGTCATCAGTGCATGCCATTATCCACTTAACCACCGTCACCTGCCCTGGACTGGACTGAAGGTGAGGCATAGGATTATTATATATATATATGTACATATATAAATATATATATATATATACATATATATATATATATATATAACATTATAAAAATAATTTATTTAGAATGTTTATTGATTTTGCAACTTGTGTTATTTCAATATTTTTAAAAATGTAATCTTACAATGAATTATTAAAATAAGTGCTTGTTTCGTTTCGTACTTCCATTCCGTATATCGTTAGGCCCTACTACCGCTCTCTTCGCGTTTATTTTCTAGCTGTTCAGACTTGCAACATATTTACACATTTCACACATATTTTCCTTCGATTATACGTGTAATATAAGTCAATTTTAACTGTAAATGGTTCCTCATTTTATATTATTCAAAAGAAAACACGACACCATTTTCTATCGCCTATACATAATTGTTTTATTTAATTATGTTCAAGAACTCCAACTTCACAATTACCAGATGTATAGTCACTTAATCAAGAAATGACTATACTCTTGTAAGATCACCTATATTATTTCGTTCAATAGCTTAATTGTTTACATTCTACAATAAAACAAAGGCGAATAGAAGATCCAGCGTTAGACTTCTAGCTATTTGATTATTTCATTATATATATTTAAGTTTATAATTCATCGTCCGATCGGCAAAGCAATCACAATCTACTTCAATGAATCCCAGTCAAAAGATGAAACACATGTGTAGGTGGATAGAAATGTAATAATATGTATCGGAATATTGTTTATTTCCTTTAATACTAAGACGAGTGCTTTAAGAGAATTACAAAATAAAGCTGTCAAATTGAAATGCGTAATTCTAAGGTCCGACCAACGTGTCGTTGAACACTGTATCTGTCAGCCTTCTGTATGTGGGTCCTTACTTAGACTTAACTTGATATTAAGTCTATTCTTTCAACGGGGCAGGTTTGGTGGCCGCATCGTTCTATGCGTTCAAACAAAACTTAAAATGTTTACTTAGGTCTGAGAGTTTCGATTTGTGTAACCGGCAGAGCTATTACCCTACACACCGATAATTCCCGGTAAAAAGAGTGAACTACATGTGTCTGTGGATAATAATTTTATAATATTTATCTGTCTCATATATATATATATATATATATATATATATATATATATATATATATATATATATATATATATATATATATATATACATACATATATATATATATATATATATATATATATATATATATATATATATATATATATATAAAGTAATACAGGTATAGGAAACATCCTCAAAATAAACATCCAAATAATTTCTACTGGTCTTATGAAGAGTGCCTAATATCAAATAGAGCATTTGGTATATATATATATATATATATATATATATATATATATATATATATATATATATATATATATATAATTGTGTATTTCTTATTTATACAGATGTGTACATGATCCGCGACACTGGCAACGATTAACAGCTGTTATAAACAGATTTTTCATAAGGCGACAAGAAAATAGTATCCCTTCACTCAGCACATATTAGATTTAGTGAGAGAGATAAACTTCTAAACAAACATATAGAAACCACAATTAATTGTAGGCACACTAGATAACACCTTCTCCGTAATATATATTTGAGCTCTTGAACCAATTGTTACCATTAGATAATACAATAAAAAAAAACATAATATTATTAACCCTAACATAGCCGACCATTCTATAATATCTACCTTATTCTATATTGTCAATAATACTGGCCCCCTAAAACACGGCAACTCAAGGAATCTGTTGTAGATAAAACTAGAGAGCATATATATCCACCAACTAAAAATTCATAACACAGTTATCCACTTATTATATGTTATACTATTTTATTTTCGGTATGATTATTACATTAAATTGCTCAGTTATTATTACAATTATAGTAAAAATACGTTATTAGTGTGGTTATTAATACCACTAATATGATTATTAATGCGGACTATTAGTATTGTTTCTGTCCACCATTTTTATTATTATTACTATGATTATTATTATTATAATCATTTCCATACACTGATCTTTATTATTTATTCTATTCGATTATTACTATAACTTATATTGATTTACACTGCACCCCATTATTATGATAATAAATACTATTATTATCATTCTTATTCTTATTATTGCTATTATTATTATTATTATTATTATTATTATCATTATTATTATTAGTATTATTATTATTATCATTATTATTTTTATTATTGCTGTTATTTGTACTCACTAGGAGTTTTCACACAGATCATCGTCAGTGATTGCTCACCGACAAAACCCAGTAATATTTCCTGGAGTCTGAGTTACAACAAGCATCTCCAGATTTCCAGTATTCTTCACCAATTTGCAATAACGATACGGTATCACAACAGCCGCTTACCATTGATTTCGCGCTGGTAAAGACAATTGGTAGTCTCTGGGATTTGGGTTGCAATAAGTCTCCCCAAGGTCCCAGCAGTATCCGCATTTTTACAGTGGGGGTCTGGATTATAATTATTATTATTATTATTATTATTATTATTGTTATTATTGTGGTTGATATTAGCAGCCTTATATCATGTCAGTAAAACGTTAGTTAATTTTTAGTTACTCTTAGTTTATTTTATTTTTATTTCATATTCTCATCATTTTGATTACTTTTATTATTGTTATTTCTTATTATCGATAGTGACCACCAGATCTTATCTCTAATTAATAAAAAAAACATGTATAAATTAAAAAAATGAAAATAAAAATAGATTAAAATATACATAGTGAAAAATCAACCTTATTAGATCTAAATGGCTACACCTACCCTTCACCTCGAAAAAAAGCAAGACGCGAGACAAGTTTTCGCCCTCCCCCTTTTTATATCTCGCATAAAATGACGCTGTCGATTAATTTTAATACACGTATTAATGCGCGTATTATCCAGAAATTAGATAGCCTTGAAAGTGTGCGACGGGTAATTGACCACTTTTATATTTAACATGAGTTCACAAATGAATAATTAAAATTTTCGACCGTTTCAATCCTGATCATGTGACCCTCAAACATTTTGAATTTAGTTTCCTTTTCCTTCTTTTTTCCACTTCATTATTTTCAAATATGTTCTGAGAGAAGGATCAGATTTTATTTCCGCCTGATAAAATCTCAGTTTCAAACAGCTGTCGATCGATAACATCGACATGACAGTGTCGCGGATTATATATATATATATATATATATATATATATATATATATATATCTGTAAAAATAAAAGAAATAATGATCGGAGTGTTTTTGCTTTATAAGATATGTTTATCATTTTCAATTTTTCGACGACACACTCTCCCAAAGACTCACCTTAAATCTCTCTGACATTAGCTCAATTTGCCGCACTTAAAAGGCAAGACTGACCTCCTTTCTCAACATAGACATATCCTAGTTAAAAAGGCTAAAATAATACACCAAAACACAAGCATAACAAAATAAAAAAAAACTTTCTTGAAGCCCTTTACACAAAAACTAAAAATCCCACAATCAGTGAATAACAAAGGTCGTCACAACATTTTACGTGTCTAACCTAATAATTACCATCACCAGATTCTTAGCAATTAAGCTATCACACTTTAAATTTTGCACGCACTAAGCATGTAATCACGTTCGCATGCAACATCTCAATATTACAAACGCTCATTTCAACGTTGTAAATTACGATCAGTTGAAAAACTCAGCAGTAAATATATAGTAGTAAAAACACTACGACTAACATAGCCTGATCATTATTTTATGAGTCGAATTGAAATATTGGCGAAAAAAAGAAAAATGGAACAAGTAACCCACAGAACTTACATAAACTAATTTGATTGAAATACTAAATGGGCTATTCAGAAACTTTAAAGGAAAATCTCATCAAGCAAGAACACTCTGTGTTATTTAACTATGTTCGCCTAATTTTTATCTCCTTCGCGCTCTCTCTCTCTCTCTCTCTCTCTCTCTCTCTCTCTCTCTCTCTCTCTCTATATATATATATATATATATATATATATATATATATATATATAATCCAGCTAAAACATCCACAGGGTAGTAATCCAAAGAATTTCAACCGGGTTTATAAAAAGTGCTCAATATCAAATAGAGCGTTTATATATGATTATTTTTATTTACACATACATGTAAAAAATCTGTGACACTGGCATGTCGATGTTATCGATCAACAGCTATTATAAACTGAGATCTCATCATATTTCCAAATATGATCTAAGGTTAAAATCGGATCCTAACTATGCTTGATGAGATCTCAGTTTATAATAGCTGTTGATCGATAACATCGACATGCCAGTGTCGCAAGTTTTGTGCATGTCTGTGTAAATTAAAATAATCATATATATATATATATATACATATATATACATATGATAATATATATATATATATATATATATATATATATATATATATATGGTTTAGTTGAATAATCTCAAATGTTATATGTGCTAATTCTTCTTTGTCTACATTTTTTTACTAATGCGGCATCACTTAAAAAGAAATGGAGCCACTAAAGGGCAAGTGTAAAAAAGAGTGTAAGTTGAACGATGAACGCAACAACGAAAGGTGAGGAACAATGGATTGAATTACTTAAAAGGAATACATTATTAAATAACTTGGATCAACAAGTATTTGCTTACATTAATATCGTTAACGACCTTGTTGTAGTAGATTGGAAACCTCACCCCATAGTAATTAATTACACATATCAAATGTTCTAAGAAAACAGCTTTGTTCATAGAGATTCCGTTTGGTATTCGTAAGAGAGAGTTAGAGAGATAGGGGAGAGGGAGAAATAAGTTATTTGTTGGTGTATTTAGGCGAGTTTCTGATGTGAACGTTATCCAGGGATTAAGGTTCAGTCAAGTAAATACCATGAACATAGCAACACATCTTCTATGTAGAAAGGTGCTGTAAGGAAGCGGGGAGATGAACCCCCACCCTCTAGATTACTTAATGTGTTATATAATTGCAAGCCAAAAAAAGTGATCCAAGCAGAACTTCTGCAGTTATTACAGCAGTACTCCATTTTAGAGCGTATCTGGTTCTTATACGTTAAAAGGATTTTGTCATAAATGAAGTACTTTCTGAAAATGTAAAATGACCCAACCGTTTTTCCAGTGAACTTATGTTATGTAAGTCTTTTATCTTAATCTGTAGTGAAAGACAGTCATAAGATATTTGTATATTGATATATGCATATCAAGATAATAAGTAATGCATATATATAGAGAGAGATATCGTCTATATTTATGATCACAAAATGAAAATAAACCAGAATATTAACATCCTTAGCAACAGTAACACATTTTACAATAAAATAGGGACGAATAGAAAGTTCAGCGTTGTACTCCTAGGTATTCTATTATTCTATTATACGCATTTAGTGTTATATAAGTTCAACCCGTTTACATAATTTCAAATGTTATATTTTGTTTTGATTATCATCAATACTGTGTACATAACTAGTACGATAAGTATAAGAAATAAATATTGGATTTGTTTCACATTTCAATTGTTTTCTTGGTTTCGCTGACATCACCCTAAATCATATGATTGTCAACCACAGGTGCATACGTTACTCATCCTGTTGCGTAGAATATATATTCAATAATTGATAATTATTAGTTCAATAGTTAATGATTTTACCAAGTACATACATATTATTGATGCACATGCGCGCGCATCGATCGTTTAAAAATAATTACTTAATATAACTCAAAATTAGTCTAGAGCAATTTCTTGATCTTTTAAATTCTTTGTATTTTGTGTTGATGTGGCGTTTAGAAAAAAGTATGTGCATATGTCACTCACCGGGTTGCCGAAAAATATTCCAATATCGGTAATGATCGTTTCATTAGTTTTGAAGTTTATCTTCCACAATGAAATATATATTCAAAGTGAGTCAATATGCACGCACATTATAAAGAATTTATTAAATGTATACTAAATCATATTAAATGAAACTAAATGTAATATAAGGAAGAGCAGAGTTTATGAGGTTTGTAACATTACAACAAATGTTCAATTATACCGCCCACTTCTTACATCACCAGCTTTGCACGTTACACCAAATTATTCACGGCACATCCAAGTTTATCACAGGAAACTTAATTTACCTTTGAAATGATTCGATCTTTGAGCTCATTTGAATTGTTAGGCCGAAATCTTTGGAAGACGCGGGCCTTCAGCATGTCCCCAAAGTAGATGTCCAGTTGGCTGAGCTCAGGCGACCTTACTGACCACGGTGTTCCGTATCCTCGGTCAATCACACGATGTTCTTTAAGTTTTGAAGTCAGAAAATCTAAAGCAAACAACGAATAGTTGGGAGGAGCTCCGTCGTGTTAAAAGAAAACAGTCGTCATTTTACGCTTTCTCTGTAACTGAGGGATTAGATGATCGCGAAGCAGGGCGGTATAATTCACTCGATTAATTGTCGCGTCCGAGAAGAATGGTTGCAATCGATATTCAGCACTAAATGAACATACACACATAACATTTTTCTGGATGCAGACTTTTAGATGAAACCGCTTTTAGATTTCCAACACTCCAAATTACACAGTTGTGGTGGTTAATCAAGCCGTCAAGCGAGAAATAATCCTCGTCTGACCATAGCACATCTTTTAACACTAACTGATTTTCTATGACCAATTTTTGTGAAAGCAAGTCGTTGTGGTTTGTCTGTATCATTGATAGATTGAACTATGCTGATGCGGCAAGGCTGCATACTTTTGTGATGAAGACTCCGTGTATCACTGCGTTTAATCCATGTAACACTGGCTGTGATTTCAGCAACACTTCTTAAACTTTCATGATCAAGTTGACTGTAAGAGGTTGACTGCCTCTACAACAGCACCCACACGATTTTCCTCAAGTGACAACCTGTCGCTTGATGGTAAATCATGGAGTGTTTTTGTGCTCTCGAATTTCTTAATCACTCGTGTCAAAGTAGATAAAGAAAATGGATTATTTCGCTTAGCTTTTATTTCTCATTGTTGCAGCTGCATTTTCATCATTATAATAATACAATTTACTAGCTCTAGTCTAGTTTCCAAAACATGTGGCATTATGTAAATAATGACATGTAAAGTATAAAAAAAACATCACTTATACAAATATATAAAAAATGATGTTAACTAATATATGATTGGTGGAATAATTTTGAACAATATAAATTTGCGTGCATTTTGACTCACCCTGTATATGCACATAGATGTCTATTAAGTAAGCATTTTCATTGTAAGACACCACTATTGAATATGACAGACAACTCATGTCTGGATATCTTTGTCAGGATCCTTTATTTACCGAATCAGGTATTTGTTTCGGTGGGGAATTGGCCGATGAATCTGCCTTAATCGTTGGTGTCCCAATTACTTTCGAGTTGATCTGGGTTAATGTTAAGGGGAATCAGATACATACGTTAGTGGTTGTATTAATAGTTAGTTTTGGCGGGAATCATATTATTATTATGGAACTAAAGTTAGCTTTAGCAACATTTTACAATGATATCGCTTGTATTAAAGTTGATTCAGTTGATGTTGTGTTTTGGTTTTGATAGTACTGATCCTCTCAAAGATATCCATACATAAGTTGTCTGTCATATTCATCAGTACATACACACACACATATTTGTGTATATATATATATATATATATATATATATATATATATATATATATATATATATATATATATATATATATATATATATATGTATATCTAGGCAGCATCTTCTCTTGCAGTCAAGTAGTGTTGAATATGAGAGACAACTCGTGTCTATATATCCTTTGGTAGATGATTTTAATAGTCTGAATTAGGATCTTAGTTTCGGAGGGGAATTGGCTGATCAATTTGCCATAATTTGCATTTGTCTCCCAAGTACTTTCAGACCGATCTGGGTCCATCTCCGCGGGAATGAGGTTAATCAGGTCTAGACCATGTGTAGTATTTATAGAAGGTTTTTGGCGGGAATTATGTACTAAGTACGAAACTATATTGGAGCTATAAACATTTTAGAATAATATTACTGATATTAAAGTTAATTCTATTAATTAGGTTTTTTTTTTTGGTTTTTATATATAGGGCTTCTAATATATGGAGGTTTTGTTTGTTAGTACTAAATTCTAAAATGTTGTTATTCTGAATTCCGATCGGGGGCAGGAGTGGTTGTTAGTTAAGTGTTGGGCTATGGCGCTAGTATCGGACAAATGCATTGTCAATATATATATATATATATATATATATATATATATATATATATATATATATATATATATATATATATATATATATATATATATATCCTAAATGTTAAAATTAACAATGAATATATATATATATATATATATATATATATATATATATATATATATATATATATATATATATATATGCACGTACCTTATATAAATCGAGAGATTACAATAAAAACAAAAATGGTAACTCAATGTATAAACTTTGGTACAATAAAGTAAACGACTTAATATATACGGCATGTCGGTGCGTATTATGCTAGTAATGATGATAACTAGGTACGCTCAGAAAATTGTTAAATGCATTTGTTGACACGCGAGTTCATTGATGCGCATCAGCATTTTGATCAAACAGGGGAGACGAAATTGCAGAACAGTTGCAAATAGCCACAACCATGTAGAGCCTTATGTGTAACCCTACGATAGATTGCACAAATAATATTCATAGAAATATCTGCAGAGGTATTACAGAAAGGTTAATCAGATTGGAAAGTGAATATGGCGAATAGAATGAACTAGCCTAAATATGTCCGGTACAACGCCGCGGTGATTTAAACAGAAAATTGGAATATTACTGTATACGAAGCATAAACCAGCCTACTTAAGATTACAGACGTCACCGCTATGGCGGAACAACTGACGTGGATATTTCTCAATATTATGGTTATGCTAACGGTACGCTGTGGAAATTCAACTATGGGTTTCACATCAATCAGCATAATTTACTATTTATCTATTTTTCTACACCAGCACATAGAAATCATCAGAAATAAACACATTTATTATATAAAAAGCAGCATTGACTTTTTTCTTAAAATATAAATGAAAAAGATGTTACTAAGATCCGACACTTCAAACTGCGAGTTTCGTAATGAAAATGTCATGCTATAATGACGTGCGAAAAAACAATAAAAAGACTCTTTTACACTTCAGCTTGCCAGACCAATGAAAATATTACATATAAATACATGTAAGATGAGTGGTAGAATACCCTTACAGAGTGTTCAGTTATTAAAAAAAATAAAAATAAAAACGTAGCATGCATTAATATTTTTATTACAGAAGATCAGAACAACATCGCTACCGTACGTTTCAAATCTTAACAAAGAGCACATATAAAGGCCTCCTTTTCAGACTCCCTAACGCCTCGCTTTATGTCTACCTTCACGGACATCGCTGTTTACGCAGATAACAAAAATGATAATTTTAACGTACTAACTTCGGGAATATTAAGTGTATATATATATGTATATATATATATATATATATATATATATATATATATATATATATATATATATATATACGGCATGTAGGGATATGACTATTCACGCAGATAACGCTTAAACAGTCACATGCGGGAAGGCATACATGAACAGGGATGGGTAGAGGCCGATAAAGAGAATGTTATAGGTTCTTCTTGTTAGGATTTGAAATCGACGTTACTTATTTTGTTCCGATCTTCTGTAATACAAACATTAATAAATATCTATATATATATATATATATATATATATATATATATATAGAGAGAGAGAGAGAGAGATAAAGAGAGAGAAAGATAGAGATAGTGAGGGAGAGGGGGAGATAGAGGGATACATATAGAGATAGATAGATAAATAGATAGAGAGAGAGAGAGAGAGAAAGAAAAGAAGGGGAATAACAGTTGTGAAAATACAAAATTTCTTAAATCTTCAGTTGCTAAAAACAATGGATTCATTTCCTAAAACCATGGCTTTTCGAAGAATTGAATTCTTATCATCAGAGAAATAGTAGGTAAGAGAATTACCAAAGTAAAAATTTGAAAAGATAACAGATAAAATGTTATTTGTGAGAAACGGCAATGATAAAAGTTGAGAGTGTCCAATGCAAAGAAGATAAATTGAATGCATATGAAAAACATTCTACCGTAAAAAACGTCATTGAAAATGCAGCTGGAGGTTCAAAGGTAGTAAGACCTAAGCAAATTGTAACTGCTATAGAATGTAAGAAAGTGGATCAACAAAGTCACAAAACCCCGGTCGTTAGAATGTTGCCAGTAAGAAAGTGTATAAAGGTATGTGTGTATCAGAAGCCATTTTAATTAAACTTCCATGGGCTTTCAATATACAGTTTTATGGATCAGAATGAAAAACAAGATAACATGAGGTGGTTCTAAGAACCCAAAAAATGAAGATGACGATAAAAACCGAACTTACAATGCAGAAGTTTAACTCCGTTATAAAGATCGAAATTTCAAGCACGCCGAATAAGGAGGAGGGGTTAAAATAGAGAGAGATAGCGGAGTGGCGTGAGGAATTATGTCAGTAAAGTAATATAAAGGAAGATGTAAATTGGCTGCCTTAATACCTAAAACTAGATTGTTTTAATTTTAGAAGAAAATAGTGACATCATAAATGTGTAACAAGCGAATGAGAATTGTGTCAACAAAAGTTGAGGGCGATTACTATAAAGATAAACATCATATTTTATATTCCTGTTATCATATATATATATATATATATATATATATATATATATATATATATATATATATGTATATATATATATATTCGTCTTTCTCCAGCTTTTTTGTTCGTTTGCCTTTTGACACCTGAAGATGATTCGACGAAGAATCAAAAACGTTCGTAAAACCTGTGAAATCTATGGAACATTTATTTTTATTTTTTTTTCATACAAAAAAGACCATTAGAAAAATTGAAAAAATAAATGGTATAATGAAACAGACGCATTCTGTTAGTTGTAACAATAGCTCATTGGGTAAAACTAATTCGAGCTTCCGGCACTTGACAATGTTTACATTGAGATAAAACTTACATTCATTCAGCGTAGTATGATAGCGCAGAGGTAGGTACGTCGACTGTCAGCTCGATGGTTGAGTTACAATCCCAGCTTGAGGCGCTAACTAGTCTAGCCGCACTGAAGAGCTGTGATACAGCGAAACAGTATGTATGGGGATGACTATATATATATATATATATATATATGTGGGTGTGTGTGTGTATGTGTGTGTGTGTCTGTGTGCATGTGTGGTAATGTGTGTGCGTGTCGGCCAAGATATATGATGATGTAATATTTGACATGAATTGTCACTACAGGGAATTTCATTTCCTTATTATTAACTATGCTTCATTGCTCTCTCTAATCAATCACGCCACAATAACAATACACATTCATTACAAATAAACACACAAATTACCTAAAAATCGCATTGAATTATACTTAACAGAAATAAAGAAAGCTGATGTTACAAAGATGCGTCGATTAGAACTGCGCATTCTGCGATGGAAATGCTATTCCAAAATCCAGCTTGAGAGTAAAACGAACATTTTGTTTAAAAACTTAAGCGTGTCAAACTAGTAAAATCATACGTTAAACTTAACACTAGCAAACTAACGAACAGCACCTCTTATAGAACTACATCTTCAATAAGAGTTGTTTATTCATTGAGTGTGATTATTGAATATATCTACCTCTTCTTCAGAAGATTAGATACAAGGTAAGGTGTGCTTCTGAAAAGCCATCGCACTAGGGTAAGCGCATTCTGGCCTACAAGAAAATGGCTGAACTGCCCCGTCAGCTTTTCGAAGTAGTAACACCTAAGTTAATTAGTAATAAAGACACCCCTCTTTAGAGAAAGGGTAACGGCTTGGAGAGTGGATCTCCTAGAACAAAACAGTACCATACCTCAGCCCTACAACAACACAGCTACTGTCTGACTGATGTTCAAGGACGTACTATCTATTGTATGCAGCTGTGTGGCTATTGGAGAACATGCCAGTTACAACTAAAGCGTGGCTGAAGGACAGAGCAACTAAACGACTGAAGGAATGACAGACGGAGACACCTTTATGGATACGTGGACGTGGCTAAAAACACTGGCATTTCCGCAGGTGCAGCCATTTTTTTCCTTAATGCCATTCGGTTCCGAGTTTTTTCCTTTCCGTTTCTGTTTCTTTTCATCGCCGCCCATTCTTCCATACAGACACTAACCGCCAACATGTCTGAACAAAAACAATTGTTCCTTATATTTTCTTGGTGCCATCCGTTTTTCATCTCCCACTACTCACGAGCGAACGTAACCGAACTGATGACGTCATCCAGACGCTAAATGCCAAGAGCTGGGTTAATCGGGAAGCGTTCTTCGTCTAATTGCTTGCCACATTATATCCAGGCCGGAAATAACTTGGACAACTGAATGACGATAGAAGTAAAACACAAAATAAAACATTTATTTTCCTCTGGGCGACGCGGGGAAGACATGTTGAATTGGATGTCGAATTAAGCGAGACACACAAAACTCAAAAGACTGTTAACATTTGACGCAGATTGCGATTTTACAAAATTAAACAAAAAAATTAAATGTTGGATTACGAACGATGCAATAGCAATTCTGGTTCAGCGGATTTAGGAAAGAAGAAATTAAATTCAACACTGAGAGAATTCAAACCGGAAGCTAATTGTTTCAGTTGGAAACTAGCGAGAATACATGTCTCAGTTTATTGAAAATGAAATGTTGATTATATTAAATTATTAGATTTGGATTATATTAAGTCAGAGGTGAAGCACTGGGCCTGCCGTGCAAATATAATGTATGTTATTACAGGTTTGCTACACGTCCATGTATATTTATGTTTTGAATTAAAAATCTTAAGATAAATTGATGAAATTTTAACCGGAAGTTAATTTATTTCATTTCGAAACAAGGTAGATTACTTATTTCAATATAAATAGACAGTTATTACACTTGTGCATTGAACGTCAAGAAAACTATTTGAATTCCATAATTTTGCAAATAAATTTAAAAAGGATATTACCTTAATAAAAATATGTATAATGTTATAATGATTTGGTTTAATTAACATGAACTAATGTGATACTTAAATTTAACATACAAAATTCGAGTTCAAAATTTACATGTAAATCATATAGTTTCGTGACAACACTGAGTAACTTGTTCTAATGCAGTCTATGATATTACTTTTTAACTACTAACAATAATGCATATGTTTTGTGACATAGTTTCCGTATAGTTTTAAAAAGACTAACTTAAAAAACATAAAAAGAGTGAAATAGGACATATGTCACTTGCAAACGGATGTGTTTTTATACAAGAAACCGAAACCAGACGAATAATTGAGATTAAACAGATTATTAATGTTAAGTGAAGTTAAATGCATGATGATTCGATACATTTAAAATGTTACCTCTCCCCTATAAACTATCCAAATAATTTGAAATAAGCGAAATATTGCTTGATTGTTGGTTAATATCTATTCATATATCTCAATGTAAAACGGAAATATTTGAATTTTCCAATGAACTGAATGCCACATTTTTTGCATTCTGACAACCCATTAAATACTCCAAACACCAGAAATGTTGTAAATAATTTTAACTAGTATTCAATTAGTATTCAATTAGTATTCAATTAGTACGCTTGAAATTTCATACACATTTAAATTATTTTAAGTTTTAAAATGGGCTTTATGTAAAGAGTAGCAGGGTTACCGAGCGTTGCCCGGGGCTTTCACCTTACCCCCGTAGGTAGAAGTGTAACAATCTATCTTCCCCGGTTGTCTCGGGAAAAGCTATCTCTTCCCTGGTGGCCACCACATCACGGTAGCCCACCTCTCCCTAGCCACACTGTCTTCTCGCTCGCCCCCTGACCCCTTCAAGTCGTCCTCCCTTCCCCCTACCTTTACCCTGACCCCTCCCCTCACCCTGCCCGTCACCTTTGCTTGCTCCCTCGTTCCATTGCCTAACTTCTCGCCCCCTCTCCACGCCCAACTTTCGTAGGCAAAAGTGTAAAATCTCGCTCTTCTCAAGTTGCCCAGGAAAATCTGTCTCTTTCTCAGTCGCCTCCTCGTACCACCCTCCAATGTATATTTAGGTCACCGTTAAAAAAAATATGAGAGTCAACTGGGATCGAACCATAAACCTCGCGGTATTGGACCTTCGTTGATGCCTAGAGGATCACGGAAGCGAGTATATCATCTCCTGAAAAATAGGATAGTTGAACGAAGGTCTGAAGGTGGCATGCGTTTTATGCACGCATGCCTAGATCGTACTATCCGTTTAGGGTAATTACCATAAGAGGAAATCGATGTTTATTTTTTAATGTTTCGGTATTATGCGTTCGAACGATTGAAGATCCAGAAAATTCCAACTTTATTAATCTCGTCGATTATATAGAGCGCCTTTTCAAGACATACAAACATATACACAAGCGTGTGCCATTTATATATTAGATATGATCTTCACGTGCCTCGCCTTCTAGTCTGTCTCAGAATTATTTGAAAAATTGAAATTCTTCGACTGTTGCTTGATTTGTGTCGAATACCTATTGTTTAAAGTTAATTTGAATATGCGCTCCTAATAAACACTCAAATAGAAAGTCCAATTAAAAGTCAGTGCCTCTAATAATGCTGTCATACACAGAAATGAGAATGAAAAAAAAACTAAATAGCAAAGTCTTGTATACGATATGAAACGAAACAGGCACCTTAGGAAGATTCCCATTATTCTAGCAATCACATAATCTATTTGCCTGATGGGATAAAACATTACACAACCATAAAACGAATATACGCGGGTTGCAAAGTGCAGGAAAATGGCAAAAAATTGTAGTTAAAGGGATGATAAAATCTCTAAAAGAATAACTTGGTTGAGGTCTCTGAAATAGATGACTGTATGTCTGGCATCTTGTAGGATGTCCCGTCTTTATCTAAAGCAAAAACAAACAGAAAAGAAAACCTAAAAAAAGGACACATACATAGTTTCTATTTCTGTTTAGGCACATACAATAGACTACAGAAAGTGTGCAATACGTATATATTTTTAGTACTTTTATACGTACATAAACGTATTCAATAAACACGTATTTCTTGCTATCGGACGCCATCAGTATTGCTAACATGGACGAGGTGCGAACGACATGACGTTTTGCCCAGGAAAATGTATTATTTTTATCACTTAAACATTTAAAGTTATGCATTTCATTTTATTCCACTTCATTCATAAGAAGTTCGGATTTGACTCCTGTGCCGGTGCTTGAATCGTGTACAACTAACGATTCTGTTAAGTTAAAACATATATGTATACGGATAATAATAACTAAAAAATGTTTATTAAAAATAACAATTTATCTATAGGTATCTGCATACTGACAAACTTTAGTGCGGTTTGGCGAGCAATTTCCTCAAGCTGAGATCGAAACCCAGCCGTTTAGATTACTATTGGCGCTTCGAACCACTTGTAAACACTTGACTACTGCTGAGAGTAAACGAACTTACAATGATAACCATTCTTAAATACCGAAATCCTATTTTTTATATGAATAGCATTACTTTATATGCTAGATGCAGTTGGCGATTTCACTTAACAGAAAGCTTCACCCATGAAATTCAGCATAACCAATGCAATGTAAAGAGTAAGTATATACATAACTTGTAAGTAGTAGCCAAAACGAACAACGTATCTATTTTATTTTGTATTGTAGGTAAAAGCATGTATTGCATCTTCGGCTAGTCAAATATTTTATAATGTCGAAATAAACCGTTTAAATGAAAGCTATACATAAAACTGTTATAATTTAGATGATCAGATGAAAGATATGCAGCCAATATGTGTCCGTATTATTTAACTAGATACTTTTATACGACATTTTTTTATTTTAAAGTGTTATAAAATAATTATTTTATATTGGGTCACACGGTGATATAACGATTTTGAATATTGGGTATAGAGCGTTATTATAGGAAAATAAATAAGAAATGTTTGAACAAAGAGTAAATTATGTAAAGGTCCCATAACTTTTGAATTTTCAAATAAATATATTATTTCCTCTGAAGAAAAAGAAATTACTAATTATTGATAAATATTAAGTTGTAAAATGTTACAGAACAATTTTGAGGTATGCAAAAAGCAGAAAGAAAAATAATAACACGTTTTTCACGTATTTATGGGCAGCAGTTCTTTGTAATGCTGAATGCACAAATATATCAAGAATTGCTAGGAAAATCCAATTAGAGTTCTATATTGTATAGTAAAAGATATCAGGTTTCAAATAGTCAAACGTAAAACGCACTTAGACTTATATATTTATGTATATGTAGATGAATTATGTCTCAATATGTCTTCCTTAGCAGTTATTTCCGATATGTCTGTTAAATTCAACGTTCATTGATTTATAAGGAACCTAAAGAAATAAAAATACTATGCCAAAAAGTAAACGAATAAAGAGAATGCTTTGAATCAGAAATAATAAAAAAAGACTGATAATGTTTTCTTTATTTTTAATATTTGCAATATTCAAAAATAATTATTCTGCTTTTGCATAACTCCAAATTATTCTGTAAATTTTTTTAATTAAGAATTTTAATAATTAGTAATTTTTTGGTTTTCATCCTAGAGAAAATATATCTCTTTCTTTGAAAAGCTATGGGTTAAAGGGTGTTTTTCATGATTTACTCTTTGTAGAAACATTTGATTATAATTAATTAGTAAAATATGCATCTTTACACTTATTTTATTACTTCATTCTGGTATGTATAATATATACATATATATATATATATATATATATATATATATATATATGTGTGTGTGTGTGTATAGTTTGAAACTATTTTCATAATCTATAAAGTATATATATATAGTCTCGGAAGTTTCTCAACCATTAAAACTATATAAAAAAAACAAAAAAAAACAACAAAAAAAACTTATAGTCTCAAGTCTTCCAGTGGAAAATCACTCATGTAAGTCAATTTATTTTTACAGTTATTATATTAGTTAGTTTCTAACACTATTTTAAGGGATCATCAGTTGTTTACCATGAAAAACTGTTTCGGGAATATATATATATATATATATATATATATATATATATATATATATATATATATATATATATATATACACTCAAAAGTGAAAAAAGACCCAAAAGCCAAAGCAATGTCAAAAGAAGGTACGTAAACCCAATAGCATATGCTTTTAAGTAGTTAAGAAACTTTAGAAATTGTATTTTATTTTACATTGTAGGTTCGAACATATATTAGATCTGTTCGTACGTTTGCTAGTCAAATAGTTTAATGTGTGAAAATAAACATTGTCAACAAAATGTATGCATAACAACTATAAACGCATATTAGGAAATAACACAAGACTATGTCACTGCGCACATCGTGGATTGAGGTGTTGGTTCAGATGTACTCTTGCTGAATTATATCTGGAAATTCGACCAATCCTGATTCAAGCGAAACAATGTTAAACTTGATATAAATAGCTGGCGGGGAATGGAGATAAGGTGTGAAATTTGTTGCATCTAAAATTTCAAGGCGGCTCGTTTTGACAGTTAATGATTCAGGAAAGTTGGTAGATACTTATCAAAATAAATATGTGTATATGGTTGTTAATAAACGAATGTGTTAAAATAAAGACAGATTTGATCGATTCAATCAGCTGATTCTAAACGACTGAGAGTAAACTTAACTTAGATGGGCGACGGTGTGATGTGGTTTGCTCCCTCGGATGTACATATTTGAAAATAATAAAATCTGTTTATTCGAGTATTCTTTGTGGTAA
Source organism: Sepiola atlantica (assembly GCA_963556195.1). Lineage (NCBI taxonomy): Eukaryota > Metazoa > Mollusca > Cephalopoda > Sepiida > Sepiolidae > Sepiola > Sepiola atlantica. The sequence continues at coordinate 190,538,068 of OY744520.1, read as the reverse complement.
AACCTGTTACAGAAAATGCTGCAAGAAAAAACTAGACAAATAACTGTCAAAATATACCATGAATTTCCAGTTTGTTTTACGTTGCATTTTATCGAGTTACAAGCGGACCCATTTACAAGAATAATGACTATGTTACAAATTACGATCAAAGGTAGCACTATGAACCTTGTTTTGTGTGCGAACATTATTTTTTAATAATACTCAGTTATTTCACCAATAGTTTTATGGGTTGGGAAGGAGTTGTTTTTTACTGCAAAATTAAAGGTCTTAAATTTCTTATTGTGTTGGATAATTGCCATGTTGGAACGGACGCATCTTGAAGTGGACGTATGGCTTGCGCGATTTAGTGCGGGTGGCCCCGTACAGTCGAGTGCAGAATAGGGCTGTTCTCACGGTTGGAGCTCACATACGTGACAGGCCACCATTTGGATGATACCTTTTAGGTCGAGAGTTCAAGGGAGTCAGGCTGTGACGAATGCAGCTGCACATGGGGTTTCTGTGACGTCACAGGCTTTTCTGTGGAAAACAGAGTTTTGCCAGTCTTCAACATTCTTAGGGGACATAAATTCCCTAAGAGAATATAGGCGTGAGATCTCTACTTCCCACCCTATCGAATTGCTAAAAACTTAAATAGGAAGTAACTACGATAAAGCAGTAATTTGGTATCTCCTTCGACGTTTGTGAATATCTCCAAGCCGACGGAAATCTAACGCCTGAAATGAAACAGAATTGAAAGTTTAAAATATTGTTTGTCTCCTGAGTCGGTCATGAAGCTTTTTGTTGTAGCGGCGATGTTCACGGCAGTACAGAAAAGAAGAACTAATTCAACCACTAGACGACATCGAGACGGCGCCCCTCCGCGACGAAGAAGAATAAGGTACGAGAAATTAAAGGTATGCAACATATTCCTTTTTTGTGTAAAAATGACCAGTTGTTTAGGCGAGAACTGCCACGGCCCATTCCGGGACGGGTATACAAAATGAGAACTGCCACGGCCCATTCCGGGACCCTATGCAACAATTGTAAATAATGAGCCTAATATAACTAATCTACTCCATGCACAACATTAGAAAGAACGAATACTATTTATTAGTTTAAATTCCATTTGGGAGAATAACACTCATTATAATAAAAAAGCTAATAGCTATAGTGGTTTTAAAATCACTTCGTTATCCTGCAGTCTCCATATACACCTTTTACACTCAATCTCAATTTACCAACATCTACAAAAAATAACTGCCCCGTTCTAATTTAAGACATACTTCAGTTAATAACAACAAATAATACAGGGTGGGCAAGAAGTCACTCAAGGATCACTGAGGTATTTTTTTTATTTGAATAGATTCTATTTTTTGTCGTATCGTAATAGAATGTTAACATAATATGAAGAAGACAATGAAGATTTGTTGGCAACAGAGAACAAAAATGAAAAATAATTTATTCATTAAAGATAATATCTTTTAAATGGTTTCCATTTTAAACTTCACAAATGTATGCCCTCTCTAAAACTTTATCCATAACAGTTTGCAGTATCATACGATTACGATTAAATTCTCTGACTTTATTCCCGATGTTCCCCTTCAATTTCTGTGAAGGTTAAGGTTTCTTTTTGTAAACTTTTTTTTTTGCGATATTCCCACAAGAAAATGTCAATATTTGTCGAGTAAAGCACAGTGGCCATAGCCAAGTTTTTCATTTGTTTAATTTCTTTACAAACACATCTGAATTGTCTTCGTCATATTATGTTTAAATTCATATCATGTTAAAATAAAATACCATTAAAAATAAAAAAATATATTTAATCAAAAATACTTCAGTGACTTCCTGGCAATCTTGTATATTTTTAAACCAATTGAATGAATTAAAATACTCGAATATGTCTTTATTAAAACCTGCAAATACTATAGAAACACTAACAACATTTTATAACATGTAACGTAATACGAACCATTCTGTGACAATAATTCTAGCGTAAACACCTTTCATGGCACTACACTGGTGTGTTATTTTTATGTCTAACTGACTTTACGTGCGGTTCTGACAGCTTTATGAAATGTCTTTTTCTCTCCAGCTTTTTTTCATTTGTTCTTTCAACATTAAGATGATTCGACGAAGAATCGTAAACTTTTGTGATATATATGGAACATACTTTTTTTCATTTTAACACAAAAAGTCATAAAAAATGAACAAATTAAAAAGCTATATTCAAGCATTGAATTATTTCATGTTCACAATATTTGCTTATATATATATATATATATGTATATATATATATATTTAAGCAAATATTGTTAAACATAACATAATTCATAACACAAAAAGATCATTAGAATATAAATAAAATAGGTGTCTACTATGTTCATTTTCAAAATACAAAAGCGAAAGTGAAGAAATGTAACAGCCAAGATAAAAGTGAATGCCCAATTATAAAGAAATGCAAGGTTGAGTGCACTGTGTGCAAAGCGACCATCCATCCGGAGGATATCAGTAATTACACTAAAATCTACATCGGCATATCCACGTGTAGTTTGAAACAACGGTTGTACGCTCACTAACACTACTTCCTATATTCGTTGCAGAAAATATCTGCATTGGCTTAGCACAGGTGGATTATTTTGAATGAGAACCCCACATCGATTGCGAATTATATGCAATTCATACATTTTAGGGGGTCTAATCATAGACGTTACCCATAGTCAGAAGTAAAAATAACTATATTTGAAAATCTGTATCATAATATATAAAATAATAGAGACGAATTAATGGCTAGACACATACATACATTTAAGATTACCAGCCTATGAAGCCACTATTGACATCAATACCGTTAATTTAACACATTAGTGTCATCATATGTTTGCAATCATTAATATAGATTGATGTAGATTAGACTACGTTTCCCTTGATTCCGAGTATCCACTGTAATGGCGCACACGTAAGCTGTTGTGTCCCTCTATTTTTACGTTCCTTCATCCCAACTTTCATACCATTTTGGATGACGAGAAAGTGTAGGCTTATAAAAAATAGGTGATCTTAGTGGTGATATCACACATTTTCATAAGCCTAAACTGTGTGATGCTCCAGAATGTCTGCCGTACCTCCGATTAGTTAGTTTATGTTAGAATTACATTAGCTAACCAAATATCTTTAATTCCGGGATGTGTAGTAATTACAAAAATAAATTATCAGACATGATAAAAAACAAGGATCCACTACAATCTTAACTCATAGATAAAAAAGCGGCGAATGAACGTGAAAACCAGCTTACATTATTAAAAAGCTGATAGACCGAAGATATATATCGTACTTAAAGAATCTGACTATTTCACAAAATTACAAACACTTTTAGATCATTCGAAATTCTAAAACGTTAAAAGAAACCCCATTGATCCACTAAACACATGTACCGTAAAAATCCATAAACAAAACTCTCTTCTCCGTCCCATAATTTATCAGGTCACTACCCCCATATATCAATTTACAAACCAATTTCTGAACTAATATGTTCTGGGTTGCTAAGTACAGTGTAAAATCCACCCATGAACTCATACAGATGCACCAAACACCAAAACAGATAATAAAATTACAACTTCACCTGACGTTGAAAGCTTATTATCAAATGTTCCAGTACTCAAAAACATTGATATCATTATTACTAACATATACTATAATCCATCATTTTCTTTCACTAAAAAATGCTCTTAAATACTTTAAACGTCATTATTAATCTGCACAAACAAAGTCCTTTTCTACTACCATAAGGGGAACATCTATACCTAAATTGATAGTGTTTCTATGGGATCGGTCATCGGACCGACCTTGAGTAATGTTTACATGGCTGACCTAGGAAATAAAATATTCAATATAAAAACTAAACCCTCCATTTATGCCCGCTACGTTGATGATATCCTTATTTTAGCAGAAAATGATAAGGAAAAAACTACAAAAATATTTTCAAAATAACTCCGTATTTACATTCACTCATCCACTTAATGTTAATAACAAACTTTCGTCTCTAAATGTTCTCATTGACTCTAACAATGACGCATCCATCACCTCTACCTATAAAACCCCTACCTCTATTAGTACATGCATTTAAAGTTATATAAACGAATCCCCATATCGATATAAAATTGCAATGATTATAAATCTTTTAAACCGTGCAACGCTAATCTTTTCAACCAAAGCATATTCCTAAACGAATTAATAAAAATTCAGCAAGTCCTAATTAATAACCAATTTCCGAACTATATTGGAGACGAACAAATAAAAGTAATTATCATGAACTTAGACAATACTAATAAAAATCAGCGAAGTAATTTCTACAACATTAATCTACTGTAATGTACTCAAATGCATCCGTAATTTTAATTGGATGAAAAAGCTCTTAAAAATATAATACATCGCTATATCCGCCATTAATTCTAATAATAAAATAAAATTCATCATTAATTATTAAAGAATTAACACATCAAACCATGTAGTTAAAAATGCATTAATAAAAACCAATGTAATATACAAATGATACATGGTATACTATATCTCTGACAATAATAATAAAACTAATTCTTACATCGGTTGTTTCACTCCAACAGCACTTTTCTGAAGATTACTCTTACATCTCTCCGACACTAGCTCTATTTGTAAACACTTAAAAACGAAATGACTGTCCTCTTCTCAATATAGGCACATCCTAGTTAACAATACTAAAATAATACACAACGATGCCAACATCAAAATATTTAAAATTCTTGAAGTCTTCTACGTGAAAAACTAAACATCAGACAATCAATAATGTGATTACGAAACTAGTCACACCATTTTAAAGGGTCAAGCATAGTAATTTACAATACCAAATGCTTACCCCTTAAGCTATCATACTTTTGAATATTGCACGCGCTTAGAACGTAATCATGCTCGCATGCACATCTTAATATTATAGACGCTATTTTTCAAGTTGTAACTTACTAGCTGTTATAATGAGAAAAACTCAACAGTAAATACTCTCTCGTACAGCTACAAAGACTTACACAGCCTGAAGATGATTTGCCGAATCAAATTGAGACTACTCGCGAGACAGGAATAACAAATGGAATAAAGAATCCACGGAACTTATATACACCAATTTAGGAGCGTATAAAGTGGACAATGGTGTTACTATTGCTTCCCTTATTTTGTCCTTTAGTCCTGACAAAGGGGAAAGAATTGATGTTTTCCGGGTCGAAATCTATCAATCTAAATCTTGTTTGTTTTAAACTTTTCCATAGTATTATTAGCTCCTTACATCAACTAGCTTCATACTTTCCCAGGAGCGACTACAATAAAATTTTTTTAAAGATTTGACCGAAATACTAAGGGAACTATACAGAAAATTAAAAAATAAAGAAAATGTCTGATCAAGGAAAAATACTCCATGTTTTTAATAATGTTTGCTTATATATATATATATATATATATATATATATATATATATATATATATATATATATATATATATATATATATGTGTGTGTGTGTGTGTGTATATGTATATATATATATATATATATATAAAATAACATATGAAACTAAAAATATACTTTTAGTAGATATAACCTATAGTGAAATGGTTTAAGCTCAATATACGAGATAGAGCACTTATAAAGATAAATTAAAGAAGCGGGATAAACGTGTACAAATGATAAATCTATTTCAACTTCGATTGTTCAATGCAAGGTGTACTCGGTAAAAACATGTGTATTATTTTTTCCTTTATCCAAGGCTTTTCAAAGATTAAAATATTATCATCAGAGGAATCACATAGATGAATAAGTTGACAGTGGGAAAACCAAAATTCAAAATTTGAAAAAATACTAAGTGATGGATAGTGACAGTGAGAGTGTGCGCTTGAATATATATATATATATATATATATATATATATATATATATATATTCTTTGTAGAATGGTAGGAAAAATCCCAGCAGAGTGCTCGATTAATTAAGAATCAAAGTTAAAAATCAAAGTTAAAAATTAAGAGCATAATATTTATTTATTCTGGTACAGAAAAATTAGTACAACATTCGTACCGTCGGTTTCAAGCACGGAAGGTCTTACCCATCCGGCTCTCTTCAGCTTCTGTTGTCATCTGTTTTGGAAATGTGAGGTCACATGACACTCTTGTTGGGACGCGTTATTTGCTCAGTGTGTTGTGTGTGTTTGTTTTAATTTGAATTTAGTGTAATAAGACCGTTGAGATTTAAAACACGGGAGAAGAAAGAGAATTCAAGATTAAAGGGAATAAAAAAGGGGGGTAAAAAATTAAAAAAATATATATGAAAAAATATATATATATATAAATAAATATAAAAAAACATATATATATAAAAACATTTCAATACTAAGAATAAAAGAATAAAAAAAGAGAAAGAGTATAAAAAGGTATAAAAAAGAAGAAAAAAAGGGGGATTAAAAAAATAATAAAAAATATATATAGAGAATAAAAATGTAGAGAATAAAAAAGAGTGAGAGAGAAAGAAAGAATAAAAAAAGAATAAAAAAAGAAAGAATAAAAATATAATAAATAAAAATATAAATAAAAATTAAAAAAAAAATAAAAATAAATTAAAAATAAATTTAAAGATTAAAAATAATAATAATAATAAAAAATAAAATTAAAAATTAAAAATTAAAAATTAAAGATTAAAAACAAAAATAAAGAAAGGGTTTCTCTGAAATTCCCGTGAGCCAAATTATGAATTTGTATCATTAGCCGTTATATTTTTGAAGGTATGCGTTCTAAAAAACCGTTGATGTGTAAGAATCTCTTCCCCAGATTGGAGTGATTTTAATGAAGAAATTCGGATCTAAGGGAGGTAACTAAGTTGGAAATATGAAATATTTGAGTTTGTTAAAATGGGTTTGTAGATTAATCTAGTGGTTGATAAAAAATTAAATATTTTTGCATTTTGGTGAAAGTCGAAGTTTTTGCTCTTGGAATTTATGTGGATATAGTTTGTTTAAATGGATTTGTAGAGTAATCTAGTGACTGATAATTAAATTAAATATTTTTGTATTTTTGTGAAGGTCGGAGTTTTTGCTCTTGAAGTTTAAGTGGATATAGGTTGATGAGGTATTTGTTCGTTTTTATTGTGTTTATATTAGTAGAGGGGGGGGGTAGTTAGACATTATGTGAATCGGTCAGACCAGTTTATAAGCAATGCTTGTCTCTTGTGGACACACCCCCTGAATATTTCATCGCGGATATTTAAACAGGCTGTATTCGGGTCGATTATGGCCTTTGAAATGTGGTATTTTTCAGCGTCACATAGAGGACATCTGTTTATGGCTGGAGAGAAGGATGGTTTTCTCTCAATTATTTTCCATTTGATGGTGAAGGGTGTGTTTTCTTCTTTAAGCTGCCATATTCGGGTCGCGAGTGCCGTATTAGCCTTGTTTTTGTATCTGAAGGAGTTTCTGTGTGCGTATAGCCTTTGTTTGAAGTTTCCCTTCGTCATCCCAATATATTTTTCTGCATTACTGGTATTCTGGTCTGTGACGGTTGCTTCATAAATGATTGAATTGATTTTGCAATTTCCCTCCAGGGGGCAGTTGTTTTTGTCTTGGCATGATATACGAAAGCACATTTGATTACCTACCGCCACTCCACGTACTAATACTTTACTACAATATCGCCAGAGGTTTAAATTGAATTGTGACAATAAGCTACGGACGGATCACAATATCTTTTGATTTTAATTTCTAAATCTACTTGGTTTATGTTAGTATCTACTCAGATATATAAAAATGTTTACTTATAGATTATTATTGTTATTTTCATTTTACTCATGTTTGCAATTTAATACTCTATCGAATAATACACTCTTTTAGGTTCCAAGACCCAATGAAGTAGGTCAACACAACCCAGGCACACGTAGTCAGAGAGGCTGAGGTGTCGTTAGCATCATAACCGAGACCAGAATGGGGTCGACCCTACTGCTGAGGTCTAGAAAATGGTCAACGCCTTTTCCCAATTTTCCCTCTTCCCCCCACGCGAATCAGTATCAAGGCGACGTGAGCTTATTCTTCATTAAACAAGTCGCATGAAGTCACATTTGGCGTATCTCGGTTCGTAAAAGATGAAATAAATAATTATATAAATGGCTGAGATGTTGAGTTGAGTTTTTTTCTTCTGAACTTTATTATTGCTCTGCCTTGCATTGAAGAATATGGGACTTGTTGGAAGATGTACTCCTACAAAAAAAAAACTATGGTGCAATTCACCAAAAAGAGAACGAACATACAAAAATTGGGACCGGATGTAGTCTAGACAGCGATAGGCCAAGATCCGTAAAGTCAGCTCACACAGTTTGCGGGGGCGCATTAAAGGCAACCAATCAAATTGGAGGAAAGCCTGTTGCAAGGAAAGGAGACGGGAAGACGGGTAAAGCCGAAAAAAAAACAGGAGACAAGAGGAGTGGGTTCGCGGCATCGGTGGAGTTAATACGTTTCTAAGATTTGCTGCCGACCCAGCAGAAACAGAAATGAGATATATCCCCGTACACAAAAAACAAAAGGAGATTAACAAGGGAAAATCCTATCCGACAAAGTTGGCCATATAGACGACAGCAACAATTTAATTTCTTGATACGAGATTTCCTATATCACGTCACCTATAAAGACTATCCGCGTCAGATTTCAGGAGCGGAGGAGTAAAGTCGTATCAAGATTTTGTGCCAATCCAGCATTTTTAATCGAAAGCTATACTCCTGTATACAAGGAAGGAAAAGGTGTACGAGATAACCTAAGCTCGCCACATTAACAGAACTCCGCGACGGAACTGACTGGCTATAAAAAGGTATGTGCCCTATGCAAAAAAAGAAAAGAAAATCCAATTACTTATTTTTTAACTTTTATTATCTGCAAATTTCTATAACCCTGATCTAAACAAGCCCCATATCAAAAACTCCCCAGAGCGGAACAGAACTTTTATTTTGTCATTTTTATTTAATAAACACTTGTTATGCTTGCATACTCTCGCCTTTGGTTAATTCTTCCACGTGTCTTATTTCTGATTTTATGTTTATGCACTGCGATTCGAATGTGTCCCGTACTTTCTCCCTTTGATCGGTTTGATGCAAAGTCGTTTTACTACCGCAAGTCTTAACATGTGACCTGCGGGCCCGATTAAAACATACAGGATTACGTTTATAACATTGGTGTCAGAAGTTACGGACTCGTCACAAAAAAGTAACGTGGCCACAGTGAAACGCACGGGGATGGTTTTTGACATATTTATAACAGTGTTGTCTGAAGTTACGGACTCTTCAAAAAAGAGTAACGCACCCAGAGTGAAACGCACGGGCTGGTTTTCGACATGTTTATAACATTGGTGTCATAAAGCTGGTTTCTGAGAAAGAACATTTTTTTTTAAATAAATAAAAAAAATAATATATGTATATTAATGAAGTCCTGTTGAGGGATTTGCCACAAGGATAGCTTACTCCGGACTCACTGAAGAACAATTACTGAGTCTAATTAGAGACCAGATAGCTGAGCTATTTAGGCTCAAACAGGAGCCATAACAAGCATCAGACTCCGTCATAAGAGAAATGGCGGAGGATTGAACAATCTACTGATAGCAATAAATTCAGCGACCCCGATGCCAGCGCAGTCAAGTCATCAAACTGATTGCAATTTGCTCTTAAAGAAACAGTCTTTGCGCGACTCCATGCGTCATATTCGCCCGTTCCAACCGGGTGTCGACGTGAACAAGTTTATCACTAGCCTAAACAAGGCCTATGCTATTCACGTGCGACCAGAGCGTCAAGAATATTCCAAATTGGAGGAGCAATTTCTAAAAGTGGCTAAGCAATTGCTTATCGAGGAAATATTCCAGCAGATGGAGGACTAAGCACATGAGACAACATCATTTGATCAGTTAAATGCCTACCTGTTATTAGCACACGGTAGCTACATGTGAAATTTTCAGCATTTGAGCCTTGCGTGGGACCTTCAGCATAAGGAGGGCGAAAGGCTGACTGATTTCGCAGGAAGACTGGAAAGCAGGGTAAGGGAGGAGGCAGTCCACATTAAAGACAAGTATAAAAAGGAAAAGCAGACCGAAATGTCAGCGCATACGGTTCTTTCGTTGATGGGTGCCATGTTGATGAGCGAGAAGGTAAAGTTGTGGGCACCGAATGTTTTCCCACACGTAATGAAAACTATGGATAGACACTAAACTACTGGAGGTATCGCAAATGAAGTTAAACTTCTCCGGTGGCAAAGCCGATAGCTTACATAACACAGAAATGCCCTAGGCAGAGAAGCCCCCAGGACGGACATAATAAACCCACACCCAGGTACAGAGGAGACACAATGCCCAAACTAGCCGAAGCCAGACAAAGGCTATTCCAGCAGTAAAAAAAGCATGCATACCCACAGAAGAGAGCGATGGTCAAATATCGACAGCTGTACAATATAGAAGCATCCAATTGTGGTAGATACAAGCGAACGGTACAGTCCCGCATAACCATACCGTTTGTCGGAGTCAACCACCTGAAGGACACATTAATCCAGAGAGATTAGGCGACGCAGGAGGCAAGGATATTGCCGAATCGCTCTATCTGGGGAGAGATCCCATCTCGCTTTAGGAATTTCATAATGACAAGCCCATAATACAGTATATCCAGCGGACAGGCAGTGGTAACTAATACGTTAATCCTATAAAGTCTGGGGGTTATTATATCGACATAGTCTGACCAATATATTATGAAAAGACGAATAGGGGTCTTGTTTACAAATATTCCCCTACAGAAAAAAACTATGGTGCATTAGCCCGGAAAAGAACGCACATAAAAAAATTGGGACCGTAAAGTCAGCCCACGCACTTTGTGGGGGCGAGTGAAGAGCAACCAATCAAATTGGAGGAAAGCCTGTTGCAAGGAGAGGAGAAGAGAAGAGAGGAGAAAGCCGAACAAAACAGGAGACACGAGGAGTGGGTTCACGGCAATGGTGGAGTTAAAATGTTTCTAAGATTTGCTGCCGACCAAGCAGAAGTCGAAATAAGATATACCCCCGGACAGAAAAAAACAAAAAGAGATTTAAAAGGAAAAATCCTATCCGAAAAAGGTTGCCATATAAATGACGGCAACAATTTCCTTTCTGAATACGAGATTACATTTGGTTAATTCTAACAAGTGTTTTATTTCTAATTTTATGTTTATGAACTGTGATTCAAATGTGCCCCGTTCTTTCTCCTTTTTATCGTTTTAATGTAAAGTCGTTTTATTATCGCAAGTCTTAACATGTGAGCCGCGGGCCCGATTAAAAAATAAAGGATCACGTTTATAACAAGCTTTCTTACTCAACATTCTCTATAGAAATCACTCTACTATTCACGAATGAAATACACACACACACACACACACACACACACACATATATATATATATATATATATATATATATATATATATATATATATATATATATATTGATAATATTTCTGCATGATATGCATTTTAAAACAGCGGATACTTAAATACGCTACTGATACCTAGATTATATCTCAATTTCCCCCCGAAGACTATGAAATAGAAAGCCAAGCTCAACTCCTCAATAAAGTAGAACTAAACCCAGAATACTTTTACGAATCTTAACAAAATCACTCTATACCATTTTCAACATCTTTATTGACAAAAACAATTACACACTGATATAAAACAAACTAGTAAAAACGACTACATCTATTACTACTCACATTATTACTACACCGTCAACACCGGGTTAATAACAGGCATATATATCTGAGAAAATGTATAGGCAACCCACAATACTAAACAATCGAATTAAACAACATTGAAACCCCCCTTCACACTATAAATTAGTCCAAAACATTTATTTTCCCACGTCAGAAAAAAGGCGATCCACGAATCAAACAGACAGACAGACAGACACACACACACACACTATATATATATATATATATATATATATATATATATATATATATATATGTGTGTGTGTGTAAAGTTCGAATGCAAAACGAGATACATCCTATCCGTTTAAATTGAAAGATTACACAATAAAATGGTGAAATATATTAAATCTAGACTTCGACTAAAAGCAGATTTTAATGGAAAGCAAAAATAAATTATCCTGGTATCATATTTTGTAAAACATGATTCCATGGTGTGGTTGAGCGTTGAAATGCAACACGTTTTACAGTAATATATATATATATATATATATATATATATATATATATATATATATATATATATATATATATATATATATATATATATATATATAGTGAGGAACAATTAAGAAAAAGGTAAATATCATCTTTGAAATATAATCTATCATAATAATAATATTTCTTTCCATTACTCACTTATACACGCCTGCGTTTGTAACCACTTTTTTTTATCTCGAAACGTTTGAACCCAGCCTCATGACTTTAAATGTATCTTAATTTCAATAATATATGTGATGTGTTCAATCGGTCGAATTTATTAGATTGCAGGCTCGTGATGCTCGTCTGAATCTCCGAACTGCGTTCGAACCCGTCTGACGCCTGAAACCATCACTTCCTTCACTGATGTGGACGTCTGCCAGAAACGTCGTCTGTGAGTACAACACACTTAAATGTTTATTAATATATTCATATATATATATATATATATATATATATATATATATATATATATATATATATAATCACTACGACAATAGAACTATTGTAGTGTATACTATTACTAGAAGGTCATCAAAGTGTTAATTTTTTATGAGAGAATAAACATTCTATAAGCCTTATCTTATAAGGTAAATGTTATCTCCATCGCTATACGATGTTGAACTAAACAGCTGAAGAAGAGGAAACCATACGTGTTAAAATGTCTGAAAAGGACACGTGTCAAACATCGGTTTTGTTTGAGATGTTAATCCTGTTTGACAAGTTTCTAATTCTCCTTTCTTATTATAATTGGTATTTTTTATTTTATTTCATTCGTCCACGCATCGGTATGAGTTGTTCTGTCGGTTTGTCTGTCACGCTTCAGTTTGAATTAGCATTTTCATCGTTTAGTACGAAGTCATTATTTTTTACTTTTTATTCGCTGCAAACATGTAAGAATGCCACTGAAGCCTACAGAGGTTACTGTGATGAAGACCATATATTTGTTAACATTACATTTAAATTCCTGCATGTGTGTACGATAGAGGAGAAAGAGGGCAGGAATCGGATTCCAAAGACATGCGGTCCGAGGACAGAAACTATCAGAGTAGAAATGCCTCGCCTTTAGGGGCCTCTATGATAAAGGGGTGGGATTATTCCTATGGTCGCGTGGATTAGTCTATTTTCGTTTAGGAGTTACCAGTTAAGTAAATATTTCGGACTACATTCCGTGTATTTACTTGTAAAACAAGCACATAGATACAATACTGCGGCAATTCGACAGAGGTTGGAGCTTGGAGGACAAGGTGAGACAGTCAACGAAGGAGATGCTAGTGGTTGGTGCACCAGCAAATACATAGCAGCACTATTTCATGAATAGACGCATATTGTTCAATAGGGTGTTATAATAAGTTATAAATAACATATTGAATAGCCTGTCACGGTTACGTTAGAAACAAGATTTGCAATAGGGTGTCACGGTTACGTTATACATAGCATGTCCAATAGGCTGTCATAATAAGTTATAAATAACATATTGAATAGCCTGTCACGGTTAGGTTGGAAATATAATTTTCAATAGGCTGTAACGATTCCGTTAGAAACAACATTTTAATAGGCTGTCACGATTACGTAATACATAGCATGTTCAATTGGCTGTCATAATAACTTATAAATAACATTCAATAAGCTAGCACGATTAAGTTGGAAATTGAATGTTCAATAGGCTGTAACGATTACGTTAGAAACAACATTTTTAATAAGATGTAACGATTATGTTGGAAATAGCATTTTCAAAAGGTTTTCACAGAATGCGGATTGAAATCAGGGAGGCGCGATAGCGCTCTATCCCTTAATAGACTTAAAAAACGACCTATGCTAGAAATCTCATTTCTTTGATCAGTCATAACTCAAAAACCAATAAACGAAATTAGTTAAAACTTTGCACAACATTTTCATTTGATAGGTTCTATAAGTGTTTAGAATTTTAGCATCATTAGTCAAGGCAACCCAGAGATCCAGAAAGGTCAGGCGTGATTTTGTGTTATCCGTGTGTACGTAGTACGTGTGTGCCACCCTGTATCTCATTAACTATTTGATGGATTCAGCTGATTTTTTGGCAGAGATAGAGGTTCTAAGGTCTAGTTGATGGCATTTTAATTTCAATATACCATATACATTAGTTTTCCAGAAAATAAAAAAACTTTAAAATTACCATTGTCTTGAGGCATAGCCTTTAGAAAAGTAGTGACATTCCATGATAAATGCCAGTATACTGAAATCATATGCCCTTAATAGGGTTAAGATGAAAATTCATATACACTAAATGTACAAAAGCAAGGAAATTCCCAAATTTTTACACTTTATTGTCATTAATGGTATGACTACATATCAACCAAACCATTTCATTATCACATCACTACAGTATTAATATCTATGCATGAGTGGATGAAGTGTGTGAGGTGCGCTGAAGAAAAATTCCTACCAGTAAAATACATAGCCCTGCTGTGCTCGCATACCCTTAATGACAATAAAAGTGTAAACATTTGGGAATTTCCTTGCTTTTGTACATTTAGTGTATATGAATTTTCATCTTAACCCTATTAAAGGCATATGATTTCAGTATACTGGCATTTATCATGGAATAGCATCATCGTTTTAGTTTAGAACGGGTTTTACGCATTCTTGTACGTCTCAGATTGTAAATAAAATCCACTTTGGTTTGTCATGCTATAGTTAAAAATATAATTTTCCATCGCTGAACGCGTTGACATGATTTATCTAAAGAATGTCCGTTTATATTTTTCTAAAAGTAAGACCTAAAAAAGTATATTTGTATATCTTCGAAAATGAAAAAAAACCAAGTCACCGACACCTGAAGAAACAAGTAAAACCTTGCTCAAATGTGTTTTTGTTTTTATAGCTGATGTTTTTAGTTCGATTGTGACATGTCAGTGGTTCCTAGAATCGTATCCGATATGTTTGGACATGACGAACTAGCACTATACTTTATCATATTAGATTTCAGTTCAATTAAAAGCTATGTACATTCCGTTTATTTGTGTCATATGTTTGGATGTGTTGGTGGATTGATTTCAGGAAGAAACTTATTCTCGTGCCAGCTGAGGACAAGTGATGGCAGCGATGTTTATAGACTATTTAAACGCTTCAGTACACACATACAGACACGCAGAGACACCGACATTTTGTACTAGGGAATTTAGTAACCACTTGTATTTTATATATATATATGTGTATATATATATATACATACATATATATATGTATGTATATATATATATATGTATGTATATATATATATATATATATATATATATATATATATATATATATATATATATATATATATATATATATATATGTCTCGGGAGTTTCTCAACCATTAAAACTATATTTAAAAAAAAAAACCCAAAAACTAATAGTCCCAAGTCTTTCAGTGGAAAATCATTCATGTAAGTCAATTTATTTTTTACAGTTACTATATTAGTTTGTTTCTAACACTATTTTAAGGGATCATCAGTTGTTTACCATGAATAACTGTTTCGGGGATTTAAATATGTATATATATATATATATATATATATATATATATATATATATATATATATATATATATGTATATATATATACATGTACATATAAGTACAAACATATATATAAGCAATAATATATATATATATAATAGTAATATATATATATATTATATATATATTATATTATATATATACATTCATACACACATACACACACACACACACATATATATATATATATATATATATATATGTACATATAAAACCGAACATATATATATATATATATAAGCATGAAGAATATATATATATATATATATATATATATATATATATATATATACATTCACACACACACACACACACACACACACACACACATATATATATATATATATATATATATATATATATATATATATATATATATATATAGATAGATAGATAGATAGATAGATAGATAGATAGATAGGGATAGTGTGTATTTAGGCAAGATTTCTCATTTATGCAAACATTGTGAGAAATAACAGAATTCGTCTTTTGAATTATAACTTTTTTTATTTTTTTCAATTTTTCCGATAGTCTTTTTTGTATTCAATTCAACACAATTAATAAATGTTCCATAGATATCACGAACGTTTTAGATTCATCGTCTAGGTATCCTCAGGTGTTAACAGCTTATGAAAAAAATGCATCTGGAGAAAGAAGTGAATTTGAAAAGAACAGCAGAGAAAGGCGCAAAGAACGTTTTTCGCATTGCTCCAGGAAGTATTTGACGATTTAAATTCACCAACGCTGGATGTCATCACAGAACAAACTCGCATTACGTTAAGCATTTTAAAATGTTACCACTAGTTTCATATTTGATGTTGTTAATTTTATGTTGTTGTGTTTTTTTAAAAAATAATGTTTGCATATATATATATATATATATATATATATATATATATATATATATATATATATATATAGGGTGGCGCAAAAGTCACGCATTAGTTTTAATCTGTAACGACTTTCACATTTAATCAAATTTTCTCCTTATTTGTCAGAATATTACAGATATAAACATTGATAATTTATCATGGAAAGATATAGCACTGAACAACGAACACAAACTTATTGAACTTTACTTCGGAAACCATCGTTCAATAACCTTAACCCAAAGAGCCTATCGTCGGCATTATAATGTTAGACAATCACCCAGTCAGACCACAAGTGATCGTCTTGTGGCCCGATTTCGGCAGCAGGGTTCAGTCAGTGATCTTCCACGATCTGGCAGACCACGTTCAGTACGGACAGCGGAAAATGTAGCACTCGTTGAGGATAGCATTGATGAAAATCCAGACACCTGAACTCGAACACGAACCACTCAGATTGGGATGCCCAGAAGGTCACTTCAAAGAATTTTGCGTGAATTTCATCTGTTTCCATACACAATTCAATTGGTACAGGCATTACAACCCACAGATTTGCAATCACGCGTAGCTTATGCTGTTCACATACAGCAATTAGCCAGATAAAAAAATGTGTTTATCCATAAGCTGATAATGAGCGACGAAGCCCATTTTCATCTGAACGGGTTCGTAAATAAGCAAAACTGCAGAATATGGGCCATTGAAAATCCAAGAACCGTTCATCAGCGTGAATTACATCCACTAAAATGTACCGTATGGTGTGGTGTTACCTCGGAAAGAGTGATCGGTCCATATTTCTTTGAAGACGAAGAAGGTGTCGCGGTGATGATAACTGCACAGCGATATCAACAAATGATTGAAATTTTTTTAAGGCCAGCTGTTAAGGACAACCCAGAAATGTGGTTCCAACAAGATGGAGCTACTGCCCACACTGCCCGACAAAGTATTGCGCTCTTAAGGGGATTGTTTGGCGAGCGCTTAATTAGCAGATTTTCTGATTTTAACTGGCCTTCACGTTCACCGGATTTAACAGCCCCTGACCTTTTTTCTTTGTGGTTATCTTAAGGAAAGGGTATATGTGAACAAGCCTACAACGATTCAAGAGCTTGAAAACAATATCAGACATGAAATCCAAGAACTAGGGCCAGTTATTCTAAGGACTGTAATGGAAAATGCCCTAACTAGAGCCCGTCTTTGTGAGGCCGAAAATGGTGCCCATTTAAAGGATATTATTTTTAAACCTTACTGCAACAATATTAGCAAGTAAATATATTATTTATAAGAAAAGCCTAGTAAATTACTTGAAATGTTTTAGTTTCTATCACCTAAACTAACCAATGCGCGACTTTTGCACCACCCTGTATATATATATATATATATATATATATATATATATATATTGAGAGCATATAATTTATTTGAAAACTATATGTTACATATTTAAGAATCGTACCGCGGTCTCATCCGGTAAGTTGTCCTTTTATATTTTGAAAATGTTTATACCCAAGAGATTCGTCAGCGTACTGAATTAGGTAGAATCACAGTGAGAAGTGGTGTTATATTTATAAAAACTAGTGCGTTCCTGAAATGTCCTTTGAAAAAAGTATTTGTTGGAAATTAATTAAGGTTAATTTTATTTTTATTCATAGTTTTGTGTGTTAAGGTTTTTTATTTTATTCTACTAAATACTTTAATTATATATTTGTAGTTTTGTATTTTTATTTAACAATTTATGGTTGAAAGATCGTTTTAAGATCGTAAGTGAATTTTCGGTGTCTTGAAAATATAAAACACAAATGACGACGTTTTAATTCGTCGTCTAAAAAGGTTGTAATACTAAAGTCTCATTTTGAAAAGGATATTGGGTTTAATTTTATGTATCGAATTTACTATTTATTTTATTTAGAGTTTTGTGTGTTAAAGGTTTTATTTTTAGGTGTTTTATTTACTTATTTATTTAAGGCCGCCCCGAAAAAAAACGAAAACAAAAGGGAGTGGCGTCTAGATGTATCGTTTAAAACAGTGCCCCTTTTGTATGAAGTATTGGATCAGAGTAAAATATAATATATGGGTATTAATCATAATTAGGTTTATTAAATTTAATTTAATTATTTATGATGGTTGTTGTCTGTTTTACTGCTTCAAAAGGGTTCATATTTATGTATAACTGAGTGGCATAATTTATTAATCAGACTCTGGGTGGGATTTATTAAAAAATAATTTATTTATTATTTTTTGTTTGTTTATAATTTATACTCTAGTATTTTCTATAAAAACATGTTTTTTTAATATTTTTATAATATTTTTTTATATATATGGAGATGGATCTGAAGGGATTAATTGTGATGTAATAGCTGGGTGTTGACGGAAGATATATTTTGTTAGTGAAAGAGTTCATCTAATAAATATTTAATGTTTAAATTATTATTATTGTATGCATTCGTGAGTGGTTTATCTACCTAGTAAATTCTGTTTGCTTTATATAATCAGGTGTATGCATCTATTATAGTGTATGTGTGAGACGGAGGGGGTTACGTCTTAAGCATCTATAATTCCTTTAATTTTATATGGTTTAATTTTCTGTATCGGATTTATTATTTTATCAGGTGTTATCGTTTGAAACGAACAATTCAAACGCCCCCTTTTTATTTTATTTTTCAAGATACCGAAAATTCTCTTATGATCTATAAATAATATTCTAAACGTAACCCTACGTACATTAACCAGAACAAACGCACTTACATAAAAAAACACACACGCACATTGAAGACAGGGGCCATGAAAATATACAACAATCATAAATTTCAAAGGCACTTGATCGGAGAAATTGCATAAATGAACTCAAACAACCCACCCGAATATTACTCATAAATATAAATGTCAGAAACACGCACGCATGCTTAAAACAGCTTTGGCACAGAGACGTAAAGGGTATCAACACACACACATACATTCACAGAAGCGTCAAACTGTTAAAATAGGCCCATTTTGTAAAACGAAAAGAATATTTGAAGAGAGCCATATATATATATATATATATATATATATATATATATATATATATATATATATATATATATATATATATATAAATTTGTGAAAGTTATTTTTTAAGCATCTTTAGAATTTTAAACATAAAGAAAGAGGTAAAATGCCTTCAAAGAAATATGTGAAAGATGCAGATAGTTTTTCATTAGAATCAAAATAAAAAATCAAGACATTTTTTACTTCATGACTTTTTTATCTAATATTTCGAATAATATAACAAGCCTCGACAGAGCTTTAGACAAATGAAATGTATAGACTTTATTTTCGTAATACTCCTTCCTGGACTTCTAGAAGTAGCGTCCGATGTTGTGTGGACTAAAGGTGCAAATGTCTCGTTTGAATTGAACTTAAATAGCCATGGTCACTGGTAGGTATGAATATTGGAAAGTTCATTTTTTTAGCATCTTTATAGTTTTAAACATAAAGAAAGAGGTAAAATTCCTTCAAAGAAATATGTGAAAGATGCAGATATTTTTTCATTAGATTAAAAATAAAAAATCAAGACATTTTTTTCTTCATCTTGACTTTTTTATCTAATATTTCGAATAATATAACTAGCCACGACAGAGCTTTAGACAAATGAAATGTATTAACTTTTTTTTCGTAATACTCCTTCCTGGTCTTCTAGAAGTAGCGTCCGATGTTGTGTGGACTAAAGGTGCAAATGTCTCGTTTGAATTGAACTTAAATAGCGCATGGTCACTGGTAGGTATGAATATTAGAAAGTTCATTTTTTTAGCATCTTTAGAATTTTAAACATAAAGAAAAAGACAAAATGCCTTCAAAGAACCATGTATTACATGCAGGTATTTTTTTTATTAAAAGCAAAATCCAAAATCAAAACATTGGGTTTTTTTTCAGCTGGACATTTTAATCTAATATTTCGCTTGATATAACAAGCCTCGACAGAGCTTTAGACAAAAAAGGTACTAACATTTTGTTTTCGTAATATATATGTATATATATATATATATATATATGTATATATATATATATATACATATATATATGTTCATTTATATATATGTATATAAATATATATTAATATATATATATATTTGTATATAAATATATATATATATATATATATGTATATATATATATATTTATTTATATATATATATATATATATAGTAAGCAATGAAAATATATATGGCAATCAAGCTACAGAGAGGCTCCCGTGTTTCATCCCCGGGGGGAATCGTCAGGCTAAATGCCTATCAGGCATTTAGCCTGACGATTCCCCCCGGGGATGAAACACGGGAGCCTCTGTGTAGCTTGATTGCCATACATATTTTCATTGCTTACTACCTAGCTCTACTTACGTATCGAGCACTGTTGAAGTAAATACTGAAAACTGACATATAAACAATTATATATCCTTATAATATTTTATGTGGATACATGAAGTATATATATATATATATATATATATATATATATATATATATATATATATATATATATATATATATATATATTAAAGAGGTAAAGGGACCGAAATTCATAAATTACATTTTATATATATATATATATATATATATATATATATATATATATATATATACATACATCTGTGTATGCGTGAGTCTGTATGTGTACGGTTTACGAGTAAATCAAATAGAAAATAAGAACATACAGAAATCTGTTACTCATATTTAAACTTGATTAATCTCTGCCCGCAATTTTGTTGATAATTTAGAAGGAATTATTAATATCTTAGGTCGTTGTGTTCTTACTCTCAGTTGCGAGTGAGAATTGTCAGAGAACCTTTACCCGTTAAGGATGAAATGAACGGCATGGAATAAATGGATATGCTTGTTTAAACACACACGCAGTGTAATTCTTGCGCATATCGCAATGTAGATCGAGGCAAATTAACGTTTGGGCTACTTAATCAGTCGAACAGACGTAAGCCTCCAACAATTGTAAATATGCATATGATTTACAAAAAAATCAACAACTTTGAACGGGTTTCATTTAGAAGCATATTTTAAGTAATACTCAGCTCATAGAGAATTCCAGAGTAAAAAAAAACAGTGGTCGTGGTTAGTTAAACTCAGATTCATCAACAGCTACGG
This sequence comes from Sepiola atlantica, assembly GCA_963556195.1. Classification (NCBI taxonomy): domain Eukaryota; kingdom Metazoa; phylum Mollusca; class Cephalopoda; order Sepiida; family Sepiolidae; genus Sepiola; species Sepiola atlantica. The sequence continues at coordinate 190,516,314 of OY744520.1, read as the reverse complement.
CAGATTTTAGTAGTTGATACTGTTTATATAAAAAAGCAAACCTATGTCTCGTGATGATGGTGCAGTGGATTGACACTCGATCACTGGAAAAATGATCCAGTTACGATCTAGACTTAACTATTTCCCTGTCTAGCAATACTGAGTAGCTTTGGTACTGCAAAACACTAAGTTTGGAGATCATTAATATGACGCTCTCCCCCCCTCTCTCTCTCTCTCTCTCTCTCTCTCAACATACATATACATTTATATTTAATATATATATATATTTGATATATATATATATATATATATATATATATATATATATATATATATATATATATATTATATATATATATTAAGCTTTTTATCCATCTTTTATTTCTATGTAATTTTATATAACTACAATATCGCACAATGGTTCCTAAGTGTAGTGTTTTATATTATTATTATTATTATTATTATTATTATTATTATTATTATTATTATTATTATTATTATTATTATTATTATTATTATTATTATTATTATTATTAAATATGCAAATTACCATATCACACTTTAGTCTTGATAGTAAGGTATGATAATTATTATTATTATTGTTATGATTATTAATATTTATTTATTTTGATATATTAGTGAAATTATAACTTAATTGTTTGTACCTTTGATTTTTGGGGAAGTGATCATTTGATCAGTACTACTAGAGAGCAATGAATTTAATTACTGTCCAGTTTTTAAATCTCCGAAACAGTTACTTGGTAAAAGCTGATAACCCTCGTTTTATATTTCACAATTAAAGTTAAGTTTCCCTGTTTTCCCTGTTATATACTTGAATCCCTTTTGGTATTTGTAAATTTTTCAGCTATGAGTCGGCCTATGCAGGTGCTGAGTTTGCAATAGTTTGGATTTAGTTAGGATCCCTGGGAATGTAAACTTCATTTTCTTTCTTTGTTTAAAATGACTCAAAGCTCTTTTACTATATATATATATATATATATATATATATATATACATATTCATACATATATATATATATACATATATATACATATATATATACATATATATATATACATATAGACACACATATATATACATATATACATATTTATATGCATATAGTATATATATATATATATATATATATATATATTTTTTTATTTTTAAATACAGATTTTAATCAGACATGGACCAGTGGTTTCTGACAAGAAACGGGTTGAATTCCCGATTCACGTCGTCTTCAGCATAGTCTGAAATAGTAAATGATGGAATTTCTTCAAAAAACATCCAACTGTTATGAAACGCTGTGTACACCGAATTTTGAAATGGAGAGCCGACGGAAACGCTTAGGACAGAAAAGCCGTTAAAAGATTCTATATTTAGAAGTAAAGCAAGAAAGAAAGAAAGAAAGAAAGAAAGGAGTGGAAAAGTAAAAAAATTAAATTCATAATAATAAAATATTACTTTTATATTTATATATATTATTTTCATATATATATATGTAGAAAAATAATTAATTAAGGTACGCAACTCTAATTAATTAAATAATCTAAAAAAAGGGGAGGTAACTATTTATCATTATATAAAATGTATATATATGTTTTTATGAATTACGATCATTTCAATTAATAATTCTCAATTTAAAGTAAAAACATAAATATAGATAAATATATAAATAAAAAATATAAATATAGATAAATATATAAATACATAAATAAAAAATCAATATATACATAAAAAATCAATCAATATATAATTAAAATATCAATATATAAATGAAAAATCAATATATAAATAAATCAATATATAGATAACAAATATAAATAAAAATTCTATATAAATAATAAAATATATATAAATAATAAAATATATATAAATAAAAAATAAAAAATCAATATATAAATAAAAAATCTCTATATAGAAAAATATAAAAAAATAAAAAATCAATATATAAATGAAAAATTCAATATATAAATACAATCATAATATGTAAATAAAGGATCAAAAGTCAAAATGTAAATAAATTTATTTACATTTTGACTTTTGATCCTTTATTTACATATTATGATTGTATTTATATATTGAATTTTTCATTTATATATTGATTTTTTATTTTTTTATATTTTTCTATATAGAGATTTTTTATTTATATATTGATTTTTGATTTTTTATTTATATATATTTTATTATTTATATATATTTTATTATTTATATAGAATTTTTATTTATATTTGTTATCTATATATTGATTTATTTATATATTGATTTTTCATTTATATATTGATATTTTAATTATATATTGATTGATTTTTTATGTATATATTGATTTTTTATTTATGTATTTATATATTTATCTATATTTATATTTTTTATTTATATATTTATCTATATTTATGTTTTTACTTTAAATTGAGAATTATTAATTGAAATGATCGTAATTCATAAAAACATATATATACATTTTATATAATGATAAATAGTTACCTCCCCTTTTTTTAGATTATTTAATTAATTAGAGTTGCGTACCTTAATTAATTATTTTTCTACATATATATATATGAAAATAATATATATAAATATAAAAGTAATATTTTATTATTATAAATTTAATTTTTTTACTTTTCCACTCCTTTCTTTCTTTCTTTCTTTCTTTCTTGCTTTACTTCTAAATATAGAATCTTTTAACGGCTTTTCTGTCCTAAGCGTTTCCGTCGGCTCTCCATTTCAAAATTCGGTGTACACAGCGTTTCATAACAGTTGGATGTTTTTTGAAGAAATTCCATCATTTACTATTTCAGACTATGCTGAAGACGACGTGAATCGGGAATTCAACCCGTTTCTTGTCAGAAACCACTGGTCCATGTCTGATTAAAATCTGTATTTAAAAATAAAAATATTACGCTCTTAATTTAATTTAATTGAGCACTCTACTGGTATTTCCCTTTTATTCTTTATTGAGTATATCTTTATTGAGTATTCCGTTATACTTTATATATATATATATATATATATATATATATATATATATATGGGAACAGAAGGATGAAGGTAATCCGACGTAATGAGAAAATGAAAAAGGAAAACCAAAAAGGGATGTTTTTTTACGTGTACATCAGCCCTAATGTTTTCTCCAGTAGTGGCTACTACTTTCCTCCCTTCTTCCCATAATGTCAACCCTATATGTGCACGTACTTGCATGACATTTTTCTTTATATTATCATCCTGATGAAGTCTTATAAATAAAGACGAAACGTTAAAGTACACATAAAAACAAACTTTTTTGGTTCTCCTTTTTCATTTTCCCATATATATATATATATATATATATATATATATACATATATATATATATATACATATAATGTATACATACTATATATATATATATATATATGTGTGTATATATATACAGAATAGTCAGTTATTTAAGTAACATAATATAAATGAGGGAGTACAGAAACGCAATCTTAGAAATTGTCAGGCATCACAAACTGAACAGCGACAATTACAGTAAAAACAAGCGTGATATTAAAAGAAAATGAAAGCAAAACTATTGGAATTAGAGAAACAATAGTTGGCACAAAAGAAAAAAGTTCTTAATTAGAAATAAGCAGAACCTTGAACGAAAATCTGTATTTCTTTTTCCTTCGCGTACGATAACATCATGGCTACCTCCTTATGGTGTAACTTACGAACCGATCCAGATGGAAGTGTATTGGATGTGAGTTGTTGGTTTTTCAGACGTTTGTATTCTTTCATCGCAATGTATATTTTCAATATAAAATTGTTTATTAGTATATGATTTGGTGTTACATATTGGCACTCATCTAGCTATCAATTGGAAAGGGGGTTGTATACATAAAGAATACAAGTTATATCATAAATCATATATTTTCGCACACATCTCTCTCAATTTATATATATATATATATATATATATATATATATATATATATATATATAAAACTAAAAGTGGCAAAAGACGTTGTCTCTCTTGAAAAAGCTCACGCAGAAACGCCTGATGAAATCTTGCGTTTTAAGTCTTCCGCTTTCCCATTTCAATTCATACCATCAGATTTCTTTTATTCCTTAATTATCATATATATATATATATATATATATATATATATATATATATATATATATATATATATATATATATATATATATATGTATCCCCCTTTTTTTTTCTTTTTTTTTTTTTAATTTTTAATTTTTATTTTACTTATATTTTTTCATTTATTAATTCTCCAACGAATGTTAAGTCTGCAATACCTTGGATTTAGTTAGTTTGTCTGGGAATTTAAACTGCATTTTACTTCTTTTTTTTTTTTTTTAAATGACTCAAAGCTTCTTTAGACTATATATATATATATATATATATATATATATATATATATGCACATTTGTGTGTATATATACTTATACATATATACATATATATGTAAATATATATGTAATATTTCAGTCGTCTATAATACGACCATGTTCAATCGGTTGGGGAACTTTATAGCAATATATATATATATATATATATATATATATATTGCTATATATAGACCATATTTATTTTACAGAATGAAATTACAAGACTAGAGAATGAAAGGGCAAGCTGACCGGTTTCGAACCTTGCTCAACAGAGCTAGACAGAGGTTATGATTAAGAGAAAAAAATGGTATGTGTTTCATAGCGAGGGAAAAAATAAAAAAATATTGAATCAAATATAACCCACATTAAGTCCGAGAAGATTTTCTTTTTTGTTTAAAAAAGAGAAAGTCCTAAAGACTTATTGTAAATTGTTTCTAGAAATTCAGATGAAAGGGAGAGTGTGACTTACTGAGAATTGAGAATAAGTCAACACTGGATTTTGAGGCACAAGAACGGTTATTTATGAAATGTTCAGCGATGGAAGAACGATACGTATCATGCAAAACATACGTTGGTAAGTAATTTGCCTGACGATTTTTTGTGGTCACGTGTTTGACCTGGATGACGAAGCTTGGCGATGTCTGTACAACGAAGTGCGGACTGCAACTACATTTAAATAAATAAATAAATAATAGAATTATTATTGTGCGGGAAGAACCTATTTTCGAATCAACGACACAATGGGTCTGGTGGAAAAAAAAACACGTGTATTCGTGGCAAAATAACATTTTTGTTTGCAGACAAAGAAATAAGTTTGGCGAATCCATCACTTATATTACCTAGCCAAGGTAGGAGAAGATAAATAGGACATCTATCAACAGGAGCATTTTATCTTTATAAAAACTAGACATTTTATTGTTGATAGTGGATTACACAATGTCTGATGGATAGCCATTGTTACAGAGGGGCTTAGTAATACATTTGATTTCATCATCCAATTTGGTCTGAGAACAAAGCATTAAGGCCCTATAAGTAAGGATCTTAATGAAATTAAACTTTTGTTTGATGGGGCAAAATTAGCCCCAATGTGAGTAGAGGCCAGTGAAAGTTCGTTTCCGGTATACTGTTTTAAAAAAAAATAACACATCCAGAAATGGAAGTGAAGAACTTGCTTCCTTATCTAAAGTAAACTTTAGAACTGGATGGATATTGTTGAGGGACGTGAAAAAAACGTCCGCTTCCGTCTCATTGTTGAACAAACAAAATGTGTCGTCAACGTAGCGGAAATAAACGTCTGGTCTTTCAGAACCAGATAGCAGACCTTCTTCTTTAAAACCAACAAAGATGTTGGCCAATGTCGTTTTTTTCTCCCTTTCCCTGTTAAATAAATATGGTTTGTATATAGCAATAATTAAGTTTTGTACCACAAGGAACATATTTAAATACATATATATGTATGTATATATACATATGATATATATATATATATATATATATATATATATATATATATATATATATATATATATATATATATACTTAAGCTTTATTTTTTATTTATTTTCTAATGCAACTTTGATTCCTATATAATTTTATTGCTAGCTACCATATTGCAGAATGGTTCTTGGATATAGAGTTTAGATAGTATTATTATTATTTTTATTATTTTATTATTGTTATAATTAATGTTATTTGATATGCCAATTACTATATCATACGGTAGTCTTAAGTGTAATATATTATTATTATTATTATTATTTTATCATTATTATTATTTTATGTATATATTAGTGATATTTTCAGCTGAATTATTTCGACACTTGATTATTGGGGAAATGGTCGTATAATCAGTACCATTGGAGAGCCATGAATATTAAAACTGTCCTGTTTTTAAATCTCCGAAACAGTTTACATGGTAAACAGCTGATGATCCCCGTGTTAGTATTAGACGCTTAAGGTCTCCTGTTTTTGTTTCACTCTTAGATAATTAACCCCCCCTTTTTTATTTTTATTTTTTATTTTTTTTATTTTACTTATATTTTTTCATTTTTTTTTTTATTTATTAATTTTCCAACGAATGTTAAGTCTGCAATATCTTGGATTTAGTTAGTTTGTCTGGGAATTTAAACTGCATTTTACATTTTTTTTTTTTTTTTTAATTTTTATTTATTTATTTTTATTTTTTATTTTTTTTTTATTAATGACTCAAAGCTTCTTTAGACTATATATATATATATATATATATATATATATATATATATATATATATATATATTATAACTAATGTTTGTATTTAATTCATATTAGACCTTCATTTTCTCAAACATTAATTGTCTATTTCTTTTATATAAATAAACGTTGCTATTCTCCTTTTTCTTGCTATTATCTAATTACGTCTGAGTTCTATTCATAATAACTTCTTACAATAATATTCCGTTGACCCTCTCTCTCCGAATGATAACATGTGGTATCGTGTGCGTCTCGATCTCAAGATGTTTCAAGGGTAGTTTTAAGTATATTATTTCTTGTTTGTTTGATATGTTGTTGTAAAATATATTTTTCATGAAGTACCCACGTGTACTTCCTATTTTTATTGGGTAAATATGAATAACCTGGTACTTAAAATAAACAGAGATTAGTATAGACATCTTTTTTTATTTCACTCAATTCTACCTGGATGTATAAGGCCGAAGAGTTTCAATGTTTGCGTCTCGAAAAATGTTCTATCAGCCATGGTTATCGGGTTTTAGAGAGGTTTCTTATAATTGCTAAGCGAAAGGAGCTATGTCTAAGTTGCATTGAATATGTCATCCATTTTAGGCTTTATTTTAACAAAGATTGAAAGTCATTTTCTAACGATTCAGCCATTGACGTTGATGCGTTTGCATCCGATTTGTCAGCATGTCGAGAATAGAGCGTGATGTCGCCAGCAAATACACTCATACCCAGAATATCCTGCAATGGATGCAATATAAAGTAAGAAACATATTTAAATAACTTAAGATACAGAAAACAAACAACCCTAAGACATAGTTAACTCAGCATACAACGAAAACACAACCAAAACGAAATACAATAAGAAATGTATAAGCGCGTTTCAATAAACATAAGACAAGAGGTGAAGAAGTGCATAGTTAGCTAAGTGAGACATTTGCAATGTGTTCAGTTAATTACAAATCGCAGCTAAATAAAATAAGTAGTATTGTATTTTGTAAACGTTACTCCAGAAATAACATATATGTTATTATATTTTTCTGAAATTAAAGTTTAAAGTAATATGCTTCTTCAAAGCAAAAGTTGATTCACTTAGTTTTACAATACTATATATATATATATATATATATATATATATATAAATGAATAAATTCAAAAGTGTTTCTCACGTATCCCATCTGTATGAATATGAAAACGACTCGTACTCATTTAATTCTATTGCACAACATAACATTTTGAAATACTTTATATATAGTAATCTAAAAACACCTACGAACAAATTCAGGTATTCTGAATGTGCACATTTATTTCATAAACAGTTTCTAATTAATTAATATTCTGTAATATAAAGTTGTCCTTGCATTGTCGTATTTATATATATATATATATATATATATATATATATATATATGCAATCGTTTCGTCGATAGTTCAACGGTAGATGTTGATGTTATACTGATAACAGATACTACACTTTGATTCTTGTCAAACGATTAACAAAAGATTAAAAAATGTTTTTAATACTAGGCATTTGTAAAAGAATGAAAAAATCACTGAGTTAAATTAACTCAGTATTATATTCCCCGTTCGGTATTCTTAGTGATAACATCCCGATCCTAGCACGAATATATTGCTTCCAAAGGGTTCAATAGCAAGGATATTAATTAAATCCGAATATCTCATACTTTAAACTCTTATAAGCCCATGGTATATAGCGGTTTAGGACTTGGTACTAAAAGTGCTTGTTTTCTCATATAGTTTTAAAAGCTGAAAAACTTAAAACCATATATATATATATATATATATATATATATATATATATATATATATATATATATATATATGTATATATATATGTATATATATATGTATATATATATATATATATATATATAGGGTGGGCCAAAATAAGGGTCCTATCTTTAAATTTGAATAACTTGAATTTGAATAACTTCCACAAAATAAAAGTTAAACTCACCAAACTGTATGTGTGTGTAGACTGACCCTTCCGAGATTTTTTGAAATAAACAAAACAAATTTTAGCCGAAAAACACTTCTTAAAACTTACAAAAACGAAAGTATTGTTTTTTACACTGTTTTGAGTTTTTTAAGCAAAAATAATGTTTTCTAAATGAGGGTACGTTCCTTATGGCTAATACGGCTCATGCTTGCTTCGGAAGGGGTCCTTTACTTATTCTAAAAAAAAAAAAATCAATAAATAAAAAAGTTATGAATTTTTAAAAATAGGACCCTTATTTTTGCCCACCCTGTATATATATATATATATATATATATATATATATATATATATATATATATATATATATGTGTGTGTGTGTTTTAAGCTTTTCAACCATTTATTTATTAATTTATTTGTCCTGTTTGTTTCAGATTTTAGATTTTAGACTCTTTAGATTTTTTGTTTTTTGTTTTTGTTTTTAGATTTTTTAGATTTTTAATTTTCAATTTTTTAACGGCCCCAATTTTTGAAATGTTTAATTTCTTTTCTACTTCTTCTCTTTCTTTATCCCTCCATTTCATTCTCTCCAAATATGATCTGAGGTTAAGATCGGATTCTAACTCTCCCTGAAGAGATCTCAGGTTATAGTAACTGTTGATCGATTACATCGACATGCCAGTATCGCAGATTTTGTACATGTCTGTGTGAATAAAATTATCATATATAAAGCTCTATTTTGATATTGAGCACTTTTTATAACCCCGGTTAAAATTCTCTGGATTACCACCATGTGGATATTTTTTACCTGGATTATTACCATTATTATATATATATATATATATATATATATATATATATATATATATATGTATATATATGTGTGTGTGTGTGTGTGTGTGTGTGTGTGTGTGCGTGTTGTGTGTGATTTCCAACGGTGTTGTGTGTGTGGAGTGTTCGATGAGTATACATTGCAGCCTTGTCTTTTTGGCATGGTCTAATCCTGATTATTATTTTTAAAAAGGGAGCGAGGCCGAGCCGGAACAAGCCAAATTGTTTATGTGTTGGATATGCGTCTGTTTAAACCGTATTAGTTGTGTGGAGTGTTCAGTAGATACGCATTACAGTGGTGTCTCTTTGAAGCAGTGGAATCCTGGTTGTTGTCTAAAAAAGGGAGCGGGGCCAAACCAGAGCGGACAGGGTTATTTTGTTTTGGCCCCACGTTTGTTTCAGACATGTTGGTTGTGCGGAAGGTTCGGTAGATATGGGTTGCGGTGTTGTCTTCTCGGGGCGGTGGAGACCTGATTTTTTTTCAAAGCGAGGCCTAACCAAAAAGATAACATTTTTTGGTTTTCGATCCGCGTCTGTTTCAACTGAATTAATTGTGTAGAATGTTCAGTCAATATATATTACAGTGTTGTCTTTTCGAAGCGGTGGATTTCTTAATAGTTGTTTCTAAAAAAAGTGAGGGCGAGGCCAAACCGAGGCAACCAAAATAATTTAGTATTGGATAGGCGTTAGTTTCAACCGTGTTGGTTGTGTAGAATGTTCAATAAATATGCATTACAGTTTTGTCTTTTCGAAGGGGTGGAACCCTAGTTATTTTATTTTAATATATATTAAAAAATGTTGAACCCTCTACCTCTTTCTTGAAACCCTGTAAAAATTGTTAAAATCTTTCACCAATTCTACAAACTTTTGCTATTCTGTTATCTGCACCATAGCGCCCCTTTTGTCTTCGAAAATGGATACTCAATACTGCTAATTTTTCCGTCCAGGCCATTTATTTCTTCATCCCCAACATTTCTAGTTTTATTCTTCAATTTTTCAAAGTGAAATGGAACTAGTAATATTTATTTATTATAAATACTACATTACCAAATGTTATCCTCTGACGAGAAGAGTTTTCTCTTTGAAAACACATGGTTTAAAGATTAATGTAACTCCTTGCATCTGAACTTCGATATAATAAAATTTGTATTAATTTTATGTAACTTTATGTAATTTTATGTAATTTTATGCAATTTTTTATTTCATCTTTCTCTCTTTAAAATTGCTTGCTCTACTCAACGTATTGAGCTTTACTTATCGCGATAGATCGCTTTACGATACTTCAATTATCGTTAATTTTATTATCATTAGCATATATATATATATATATATATATATATATATATATATATATATATATATATATATATATATATATATATATATATTAGCGGAGGTGTAGAAATTCAGGTGGGATGCTAGCCTACTCATGAGATGAACACGTAGATTTTGTTAGAGCATCATTCTAGGAGACGGACACTCTTATATAAAACTTGCGCTGTATATTGTCTCTCAGTTTTCTTGCCTCGGGTGTCACTGAAACTAAACTTCGTAGAAGGAGAGCGTGGTCTACATGTCGTACACAGGCAGAACATGGGCATCTATGCTTACAGATACCCCTACCAGACCCACGGCGATGAAGCTCTGTAAAATATATGCGCGACCACAATCGGGCATTGGAATCTTTGTAGGGATGGCCTTCTTCTATAAAGAAGTGATAATCATTAAGGTATGTATGTATGTATATATAAATATATATATATAAATATATATATATATATATATATATATATATATATATATATATATATATATATGTATGGTAAGTCAATGAAAATAATTAGATCTGTAAATGGAAGCAAATCAATATCTTCAGTTGTTCAAAACAAGGAGAAGTTTAGTTAATTAAAACATTTATTTTTCTTCTCTTTCATCCATTAAACCAGGCTTTTCAAAGATTATTTTGAACAACTGAAGATATAGATTTGCTTCCATTTGCACGTCAAATCAATTTTCATTGACTTACCATATTTTTGCTCTATCCAGTATATTGAGCTTTCCTTATTTCACAATGGGTCTAACTCTTTTACAGTTTACCTTTTAGTTATAATTTATATATATATATATATATATATATATATATATATATATATATATATATATATATATGTGTGTGTGTGGGTGTGTGTGTGTGTGTGTGTATACATAAGTAATACGGCATAATAACGTTGACACACCGGTTCCCGTTAGATCACCGAAGTTAAGCAACGTTGGGCATGGCCGGCACTCGATAGGTGACCATTTGGGAATACCAACATTGTTAGAAATAACAGAATTCGTCTGTTTAATTATACCATTTCATTTTTTCAATTTTTGTGATGGTCTTTTTGTATTAAAATGAAAACAAAATAATAAATGTTCTATAGGTTTCACATGTTTCACGAACATTTTCGATTCTTCGTCGAATCATGCTAAGGTGTAAAAAGCAAATTAACAAAAAAGCTGGAGAGAGAAGAGAATTCTAGAAAGACAGCGGAGTAACGCACAGAGAACGTTTTCCGCATTGTTCCAGGAAGTCGTTGGCGATTTTAAATTCAGTAACGCTGCATGACATCACAGAACGAAATCGCATTACGTTAAACATTTTAAAATGTTACTACTGGTTTCATATGTGATGTTGTTAATTTTAGGGTTGTTGTATTTATATCTAGATAGCTTCAAGTATTTTTAATTAAACGCAACTCTTGCACTGATGAGGGTTGCAACACCGAAACGACGCTGTTTGAAAGTTTTAAACACTCTTATATACAAGAGAATATATATATATATATATATATATATATATATATATATATATATATATATATAAATAAATATATATATATATATATATAAATATATATATATATATATATATTCTCTTCCTGTTGTATATATATATATATATATATATATATATATATATATATATATATATATGTATATATATATATATATATATATATATATATATATATTGGTGACTGTTTCTGTGATTGCGGATGTGGGTGTAACATATAGAAGGTCGTGCGAATAATTTGTTTGGGTTGTGTCGGTTTTCCGCCATATCCATCTTATCTGGCATTATCTCATGCCAAAACACATACGATTCATCGAACACAATTCATTGAACGCTGTCTGCTTTTTTACCCTTGGATGAAGGAAGTAATACCCAACGGAATTAGCGTATACGAGAATGTAATATATACGAGGGAATTGACGCAAATGCCTATGTTTCCAAACTACCTACACATCCAGACCCGCACACACACACACCCACACACACCCACACACACATACACCACACACACACACACATATATATATATATATATATATATATATATATATGTGTGTGTGTGTGTGTGGTGTATGTGTGTGTGGGTGTGGGTGTGTGTGTGTGGGGGTTTGGATGTGTAGGTAGTTTGGAAACATAGAGAGAGAGAGAGAGAGAGAGAGAGAGAGAGAGATTTATAAAGTTCGAATATGTTGATAAAATGAACTTAAAATCTATTTTATTTTTAAAGTGCTCAACGCAACGTAGAGCATTTTAAATTGACTTATATAGACATTAGAACAGACTACGCCAGTTAACAAACGTTTCAATGTTAGCATAATTTTACGGAGATATTATATCAACTAAATATCAAATTGTTCCAAAGAAATCAGACGGGATAATACATAAAAATAGCCAATAAAAATAACTTATTTACAAGGTTGTTGCTATTGGGTGGTTGGGGTAAAACCTTTTTAAATGTTACATTATCACCGACCAGCAGAAATCAACCCTTCCTTGCACACATTGGACGGGTGTATGTGGCAAACATATACATGCATAAAATACACACACACACACAACAGAGTATGTATAAAACCTTCTTACTGCATCTCACCCTCGCATGCCCAGACAGTACGTATACTCAACTTAGGTTAAGATACACACGCCCACTTCCTACACATTGATAGAAAACCAACCGCCTTCACATGCATATCACCATATATTCAATGCTTACATAAACAGATTATCGGAAACAATTTGCAATAGTATACACACACAGATTTACTCATTATACATGAAAGTAAACCTCATAATTCATAAAAGTATACGTAAGCTCAAGATATAAATCTACCTCAAATGACACAGTCACTTAAAGCAATTTGAATTTTTTACTATATTTAATCGGGGTGAATAAACAAATTCATACTCATACCATTTAATTAAATATTTAATTTGTGTTTAAAAACCTATTGATTTTATTCTAAAAAGAATAAATAAATAAATATTTTTTTTAATTCCTGGTTCAAAAACATCTAGAATCATAATCTTACGAAACTAATTCAAATATATATATATTTTTTTAAAATTTATTTTTTTTTTTTAAATTTTTTTTTTTTAAATTTTTTTTTAATGCAACCTTAATTCCTATATAATTTTATTTCTAGCTACCATATCGTAGAATGGTTCGTAAGTGTAGTGTTTAGATAGTATTTTATTATTATTATTATTATTATTATTATTATTATTATTATTATTATTATTATTATTATTATTGTTATTATTATTATTATTATTACTATTGTTATAAAGAATTTTATTTGATATGCAAATTACCATATCACACGGTAGTCTTAAGGGTAGTATATTATTATTATTATTATTATTATTATTATTATTATTATTATTATTATTTATTTATGTATATATAAGTAACATTTTAAGCTGAATTATTTCGACACTTGATTATTGGGGAAATGGTAGTTTTATCTGTACCATTGGAGAGCCATGCATATAACTGTCCTGTTTTTAAATCTCCGAAACAGTTACATGGTAAACAGCTGAAGATCCCCGTGTTAATATTAGATGCTTACGTTAAGGTCTCCTGCTTTTGTTTCACTGTTAGATACTTAATCCCCCTTTTTTATTTTATTTACTTACTATTATATATTATTTATTTATGAATTTTCCAACAAATGTTAAGTTTACACTATTTTGGATTTAGTTAGTTTCTCTGGGAATTAAAACTGCGTTTTCCTTTTTTTTTGTCTTTTTGTTTAAAATAACTCAAAGCTTCTTTAGACTATAGATATATATATATATATATATATATATATGTATATATGTATATATATATATATATATATTTATATATATATATATATATATATAGAGAGAGAGAGAGAGAGAGGGGGGGAGAGGAGTATTAGAAGACTATCATTATGCAAGAAATGGAAATATGTCGGTGTTGAGAAGTAAGACAAAAACAAGTGATTTTAATTATATATTGTTTCAAACAAAAAATTGTATTCATTTTTTTCCCTATATAGCAAATCTTACTTGATTAGGCAAAACTTCAACACCGATCCTATCTGTGTGACTGTGTTCCATAATATATTTCGAGGAATACCTCTTTGTCAAATAGTAGATGTTTCAAATCTCAAAAAACGTGTAGGTAGCAATATTGCTTATAACGCAGTAAATATTAATATCCGCAGCAAATGTAATGAAATTAAAACTATAACTGACTTTTTTAAATGATTTTAACTACTTGTTAAATTTATTATTATATAATTTTATATTATATATATATATATATATATATATATATATATATATATATATATTACTTGAAGGCATTAAAAACTATGTACACACATTATATCACCATTATACAAGAATGCACATCAACGCCAAAATCGACCAAGCCGCACAATGTGATAAAACGGTATTGGTTTTCTAGATATTATTAATTCATCCTTACTAACGTATTAAAATAGTAAAAGTTAGTCACATATTTTTAGATATATTATTCATTAATAGCAATTTAATTATTACCTTTATTACTAACTATTGTCTAGATCGATTGACTTACTAAATTTTAAAGTCCACAAACATGTTCACTGCAGTTTATATATTAAACTTACTTATTAATTAGTTAGCTTAATTCATTCATAATTCTTAAAGGATGTAAAGTAATATTTGATGTATACTTAACCGGGAATATGTTAATTGTTATGGAAAACTAGAAAGTATATTTTGAATATTATAGAAATATCGCTAGATTATTTCTATATTCATCCAGGATGTATTTTATTACGTGTCTACAGATACTACCTATTTCTCCCATTTGTTCAGCCATTTATCTTCACCAGAGAACTTAATAGACAACCCTAAGTATTTCCTTCGCTAAATAAAAACTGGCTATTATCATGTTCCGTGACAAAACCCCACCTGTTTTTAATGAAAAATTGTACCACGCATAGCTCAACATCTGAAACTGTTAAAAGTGTGAGGTTGTTTAAAGGATCCTAGTGAAACATGAAAACCAGAATTGTACAAGTAATTAATACTTTTAAACGTGCTATAATTTTAGAATGTGATGCTTGATCAGTAGTTATATTCGTGAACTCATCTTCAGGTGACAAACGTCATGAACGGAAGTCTGGAGGAGATCATAATAGAATTAAAAAAAATACAAAAACAAATACGCTGTATTCGAGATCGTCATACGTCAACTACCAACCTGATTAATTTCTACTAGACGGTTTTGTCATTTATGTTCAAGAAGCGAAGTCATTAACGTCTCAGGAGTAACTTTATACAATCTTGTTGATTGTGAAACAAGAAATAATCCAGGAAAATCGAAAAAACAAACAACATATTATCAAGCAGAAGTAGTAAGTTTTCTCGGACAATGTTGGCTCATATATATATATATATATATATATATATATATATATATATATATATATATATATATATATATATATATATATTATGCAGCCACAATTCTTGAGTACACTGACGAAGGCCGAAGGATTACGGTCGAAAATGTTGTTCTCCTTTCTTGGAAAAGAAACCTTTTTTCTATAGAAGGGAACATTGATATTCCTAACGTCAAAATATAGAAAATAAATTGTGGAAATATATAAAATATATTTTCCCAATGATTTTTTATACACACACATATTTATATATATACATATATATACATATATATATATATATATATATATATATATATACGTATATGTATATATATACAAATATATATATATATATAGAGAGAGAGAGAGAGAGAGAGAGACTATTTCTTCTTTTTACTATTATTATTATTATTATTATTATTATTATTATTATTATTATTATTATTATTATTATTATTATAAATCTGAGATTAATAAACATTTTTGTGTAAAACTCAAAAAACATAAAATATGTTCCATATGTATCACGACCGTTTTTGATTAGCCGTCGAACAATCTTTAGATTCAACACAAAAAACAAATGAAAATAAAGATGGAGAAACGAAGAGAATAACACCAAAATAATACATTCTGAAACAAATTGAAAACAATTAAAAATACTCAAGGTTATATTTATTAAAACCCAACAACCCATAATTAATAATAGTAAGTAGTAAGTAAAGCTGTTTAGCTTATATAGTCCAGTTATTTTTGTTACTTGAAGATGATTAGACATATAATCGAAAACGTCCGTGATACATATGGAAAATACATGATGTTTTTTATTTGGATACAAAAAGATCATTGAAAATATTGAGAAAATAAAACAGGGATAATGAAGCTGTGAATAATAAATAAAATGCTGACTAAATACACTCACACTATGTATATATATACATACATATATATATATATATAATATATATATATATATATATATATATATATATATATATACGTGTGTGTACGTCAGTACTGTAGTTATAAAGGAAATACTTATTCGAATAGTAAACTACTAACGGGACCCATGTAAATTACACGAAATAATGTTTTCAATACTAATTATCTTGTTCCTAACCTATACATGTTTGAATAAAATATGATAAGATGTGACTTGTACATTTATCTTTTAAAATGAACAATACATGAAACATTTTTACAAAACATCTTTATATACAATATTTCTAGTGAAGGTAATATTTCGACGATTAAATCTTACTGTGTAAATGCTTTAGATTAAATTAAATTTTGCTCCAATTCATGAATAGCATACACAGATCCGAAAGGCCGTTGCGTGACACACAAAATAACACACACGCTATCGTATTAAGATGTGTCTTCCCGTTCGTCCCCTCCTTACCCCCTCCCTTCGATGTAGAAAACAAATATTAGAAGTTGGTTGGGATCGAACTATAAACCAGTCAGCCCGACGTCTAAAACCGACGTCAAAATCCTACGTCGCTAAACGTTGCGCCAAAGAGAAATACTTGAAAATATTACAAAAATAAGGTGAATAGAATGTTGTCCACATCTAGGTGCGGCACGTATGCGCAGAGCTATTGATGTAAGCGTGACACACGAACACACACGCCATCGTATTACTATATAGATAAGTAATATAGAAATAAACAAGGAATGCACAACGATTATTGAAATAAGAGAAGACTTTATCTCGGAAATTGTATATGAAAACACTATTGGGACATCGTCTGCCTTCAGTGTTTAGGATAACATAATCGAACATAAAACAGACTGTAATATGGCAAACTATAATCAAAATTGTCACAAATCTAAAGAGATTTGGTATTGCTTCATGACGAAATGTAATACATCGACTAAACTAATCTGAGTGGAGTAAGAAAAGGAGCACTCAGTGAGCAGATATATGCGTCACAGAGGAACAATATGATATCGTATCAGAAGAGTTGCATTGGCTTTTTTAATCTGTTATCTTAGTTTATTTGATTAATTCGAACCAAACTCTGACGGGGGATATACTGGAGCAGGGTAGCGCCTTTAAGGAAATTGTGCCAGAATAAACACCAGGAAATTCCTGTTCTACGTCTTGGGCGATTCTATATTTTGGAAAGATCAATTAGACAGGCTTAAAGTCTTATACTGATTTAAACATGTGCATAATATTTTTACATTATTTTACATTATTTTAAGTAATTACTTTTAAGCTTACTTTATTTTGCACGTTCGGAATAATTCGCAAAGTTAACACTACGGTGAAACTTTCTGAAGAGATTTAAAAATTTGTTTTTAATTACTTATATAATTTAAATGCCAATATATAGAAAGAAAGAATGATGGAGATAGATAGATAGATAGATAGATAGATAGATAGATAGATAGATAGATAGATAGATAGATAGATAGATAGATAGATACGGTGATTTCTCATTTAACCAGATTCATATCCTCTCTTTGTCTTCAAACATTACTATTTTCCTTGTATAACGAAATCGCCATTAATATGTACCCAGAGTTCAACAACCCCAGACTGGGTGTATTGTGCTTGCGAGACGCGATAATTCTTATCTCTAACCGAAAATGTGCTGCACCCTCTAACCTTTCGACCGTGACGTCACAGCCACACAGCACATATACTCCTTTTCGCCCGTCAATATCAACAGAAGTTCGCTTTCATTAATCAATTCTAAACGCAACAAAGACTGTGACATTAAAATATTGAAGGATGGAAAGAGATTATTAAGAAGAATGGGGTCTACATTAATGATGGAATATATCTAATGCATTTATTATTGTTTCGCTGAGGTTTAAACCCTCATAGTTGTCATTGTGATTTCGTTAAAGATTACACACAAGATACTCCTGTTATAACAAATTACAAACGGAATCGAATTTAAATAAAATTATTTTATCTTGTAACGAAAGTTCTGTCGGATTATTAAACACAATAAGATAGATAGATAGATAGATAGATAGCTATGGTGATTGCTCATTTAACCAGATTCATATCATCTCTTTGTCTTCAAACATTACTATTTTCCTTGTATAACTTCGTAGATCGATACATATAGATCGATAGATAATAGGGAGCTAAATAGACAGATAAATAACTATACGATGACTTTATTTACAATTGTTACCTGAAGCAAATAGATATAATTGAAAGTCTACAATATACTGTTGTAAAGTTTTTAATTTTTGAAAAGTGCAAATCGAAGTTTAGTTTGTTTTAGTTATAAATTAAATGTTAATACACTTAAAATATGTTCAAATAAGAACATTCATCTTTGTAAAGATTCTGGGGAAAAATTGAGCATTTGAACATTGAGTTTTCGAGAATTCAAAATTCCATTAATCGATAATATTTTAAACTTATTGTGTTCAACCTTAATTTGGTATGATCAGTAAGCAAGTATTTGTCAAAACAGAAGTACTTGAAACAACTCATCATGAACAGTAATCACTAACAAACATAAAATATGTGTGATACCAGTTTAACGACGTAGTTATTTTAAATTTATTTATAAACTAAAGACTAATCTAGCAAGCGAAGAAATTAGATTAATTGTTCAATGGGGTTTCTCAATGAGTCAGGGGAAATAACTCTGACTTTACCTGGGTGTAGACGAATTATATTGAAATGGTTGTACGTTTTAGAAAGATACTTACATATTTGTTTGATTTTATTAGCATATCATTTAAGTGTATTTAATGTCATTCATTAAAGCAACTCGCAAATAATCTTATATTATAGCGTGTTTATCTTAAAGTAGTTATTATGCAATATACTAAGATTTCTGAAAATATTAGGATGCCTTTGTTGTAGCCTTTTAAATTTAATCTATTTTAGTTTGAGTTAATTTTCAGCTGGCTATATGTATCATTATCGGTAGCGTGAAACTAAATGTGTTCATTTCTTGTTTGGTGAAGTGAATTTCTAATTAATTAATGTTCTCCTCTGTAAAATCTTTGTAGTCAAATCCCTTTAAAAATATATGAGACATTTAACAAAATTAAAATAACTAGGAAATATATGTTCCTTCCGGTCGCATATTTTTGCTAGTCAGTAAAATGTGTTTATTTTTTTGTTGGCTTTTTACAAACGAAAACAAAGAAAATCACCCCATCCTGTATGTAAATGAATAAAACACGGAATAATAAAAACTTAGATTTTAAACAAAATTTACCCTTTAAGGCGTAAAATGTAAAACAAAAACACTTAAGGGCATAAATAGATGATAATATTTGAAGTTTTTCAAATCGATAAAAAAAGATGTACCGAAAATAAAATTAAAAACATAAAATACAGTGAACACGATTCTAAGTTTAGTTATTTAATTGCTCAGTAAAATGTGTTTTTTTTGTTTTTTTTTAAATGTAATTTTTTAATCAATTAATTTTTAATTTAAACCTTTCAATTCAATAAAGTTGTGTTTTAAAACAATTTCTAATAAGATTAAAAAAAAAACAAATAAACAAACCCAAAACGTTTAAATAAAATAATCAAAGTAAATGAATACTTGTTGAGCGACTCGTACGATATATCTCAGAGAATGTTTTGTTTAAATGTTATTAATCAAATAACGAACTCTAGTCTTGTATCCAACTCTTCCACCTCTTTCTCTCTCTCCCTTTATCTATCTTTTTTTCCTTCCTTCTCTCTAAACTTACGTCATGTTTACACCTGTGGATTTCTTGAAATATAACTTTCTGTGCGTTCGAAATAGAGCGTCATACTTAATAATCAGAAGGCGGGTAACCAACTGTTGGAGTGGGCGCTGGCTGTTCCATCATATTATATTACAATCTAATTTAATTACGTTACTCAATTATATAGATAAAAACAATGTATTTAATTAATTTATTTATACGTTTTTATGGAAGAAAATATTTTAAATGCATCTGGAAATCTGAAAAAAAAACAATCATGAGGGCATATTTGCGAACATTAATTTTTTAGAAGCTTTAAAACAAATGAATTATGTTCATTTGAAAGATGCGCTATGTTTAGTGATGTTTTGGAATGGGTATATATAGAAGCTAATAAGTAGATACAAAAAGAGAGCGATACAAAGTAATAACATAGTTTCGGCTTTAAACGGACAGACATATACATGATATCATTTATAAATAGATGTATAGCAAAGGATATACTCTACATATTTTTTAACATATGTCACCCCAAAATAGGCAGGGCGCCACTGTAGACGTAGGGGGTTACTGAGAATAAGGGTGTAGGTTTTGGGTGTCACCCCAAGTTTGGAGCAGTGTAGCGAGAGGTCTGTTTAGTTGTAAACCTCTGCTTGTCGGTACTGTCAAGGAAACAATGAGCAGGGAGGGAGTTCCAGAATAAAGTAGTACAAGGAAATAAGCTATTGGAGTAAAAAGCTCTCCGGCATCTGGTGACCTCCACAGTGAATGGATGGGATTTGGCGAATTGTCCGGTTGGTCTGGGGAATTTGCGTCGTGCGGTCACCACAGCAGCAAGTTCTTCAGAGCACAGTCCATTTAAGTACTTGTAAAACAGGCACAAAAGGGACAGGGACTGGGGCTTGGTTGATAGTGAGGGACCTATTAAGTTGACAACTCTTTTTTGGGCCTTGGTCTAAGAGGGAGAGACTAATGGATGATGCACCAGCCCATACGTGGCAACAATACTCCATGCATGGGCGGATGGTGACTTTGTAGAGATATAGGATAATGTCAGGTGTGATACGTTTACTAGCACGGTAGAGGGAGGCCACCTTCTTTGCAGCAGTCCTGGCAATGTCTTTAATGTATTTGTTCCAATTCATGTTATCTGTGAGAGTTAGGCCGAGGAGTTTGAATGATGAACTCTCAGGTATGGGGGTGGTTGCCATGACAATCGGTGGTTGAAGAGGTTTCTTGCAGTTATTGTAGGAAAGCTCTCCGGCATCTGGTGACCTCCACAGTGAATGGATGGGATTTGGCGAATTGTCCGGTTGGTCTGGGGAATTTGCGTCGTGGGGTCACCACAGCAGCAAGTTCATCAGAGCACAGTCCATTTAAGTACTTGTAAAACAGGCACAAAAGGGACAGGGGCTGGGGCTTGGTTGATAGTGAGGGACCTATTAAGTTGACGACTTTTTTTTCGACCTTGTCTAAGAGGGAGAGACTAATGGATGATGCACCAGCCAAGATGTGCCAACAATACTCCATGCATGGGCGGATGGTGGCTTTGTAGAGATATATGATAATGTCAGGTGTGATAAGTTTACTAGCACAGTAGAGAGAGGCCACCTTCTTTGCAGCAGTCCTGGCAATGTCTTCAATATATTTGTTCCAATTCATGTTATCTGTGAATGTTAGGCCGAGGAGTTTGAATGATGAACTCTCCAGTATGGTGTGATTTGCCATGACAATCGGTGGGTGAAGAGGTTTCTTGCAGTTATTGAAGGAAAGTAGCTTTATCTTTGCGGCATTAAAAGTTATCGTCTATTTTTTACTCCAATACACTACAGACTGGAGGTCATTTTCTAAGGATTACGCCATTGCCTCAGATATGTTACCGTCGGTTTTGCTCACATCTCGAAGTAGAGCGTGGTGTCGTCAGCAAATATTCCTATCTCAGTTTCAATTATATGAAAATCAGGAACAGTAGCGGTTCTTAAGTGTGGTTTCAGTTCGAAATTTGGACTTGGGGAGGGGGTGGTTTGCCGATTTCAAAGTGGAGTTTTACAATGTTAATTAATTCCTTCTAAAAATATCCAACTTTTTTAAACACACGGTAGAGAATTAAAGCGATTGTGAGCGTGCTACATATAAGGTATTTCTTATTCAATTTTGAAAACAGATATGATTAACGAAAAATATTCTCTTCGTGAGTGTTAATCCATATAGACAGCTTTGATGTAAATAAACAAAAATCCTCGTGAGAAAAAAAAAGATAAAACAATTACATTAGTAGAAGAAAGCGTATTCAATTTAAATGGAAGTGACAACTGCTCCGATTAAATAAACACTTTAGACTTGCTACGTCAAGCCACACTGACAAGTCTTGAAATAACGAAACGGTTGTCTCTAGGTGGCTATATTTTACATGTTTACATAAGGGCCCTATTTTTTTGATTGAGCTCTGTGGTAGACAAAATAATTGTTTCCAATTTGCGTAAAGCAATACTCTTCAATAAGGAATAGATTCATCGGGTGATTCTTAAAATGATTAGCGATATATGTAAACAAAGGGAGTATATATATAGCTCTATGATTTCTTCTACTGCCATTACGAGATTCTTAGCGCAATCTATCGCGTACTTATTTGCTCACTACATTTAAATGCGACCGGCTGTTAGGGTTTCGAATCTCGAAGTGGATACACTCGTTTCATCTGATTATTCTTGAAACGACGAAGCAGTTCTTTACGGAGTAATATATATAAATATATATATATATACATATATATATATATATATATATATATATATATATATATATATATATAAATACTATCCGAAACAATAGTTTAAAATATGTTTACACACCTTTCTATATTTATATATATATATATATATATATATATAGAGATAAATATTATGAAAAAACATATATATATATATATATATATATATATATATATATATATATATATGATGTAAGTAAAATATATATATATATATATATATACATTTATATATATATATATATATATATATATATATATTTATCGAAACATGATAACTGATTATTATTTTCGTTATAAATTGCGAATAGAGAGGTCTACCTGAACCCAAAACTATACTATTTCTATATAACTATTCTCACTAAGTTTTTTACCCTGTTAATATACAATCTTCCAATGTTCAATTCAGGGAGTAGTATAGTATTAGTTATGTTGGCACACTACTATTCTCCCAGTCATTACTCCTTTTCTTGGTTAGGAAAGTGCTTTGTGTACTACCTGTTGTGTTGTCATTCAACTATTCTCCCAGGTCTTACTTATTGTTTTGTGCGGCAGTGTAGTATATATTATTTAGTCATTATACGATCATCTCAGGTATTACTTTCGCTTTAAAGGTAGTGTTTTTTCGGTTGTGTGGTCATGATACAATTCTCCCACGGATTATCTACTCGTTTGAGGGGCAGTGGAGTGTATGTCTGGTCGTTATATATACTTACACAATTATGCTACACGTTTAAATAATAACGGACATTTCAATCATTGTTTTGTTATATTTTCAATTTTATTTTTTTATTTTACTGATCTTTCTGTATTTGCTGGAGATAGGGCATCCTACCGGATGCCATACATTCACCGGCTATGTCAGACACTCCAGCCTACATATCTTTTGAAGATTCTAACCGCCCCTTTAAGTGCAGTTGTTTGTATTTCTCTTGCACTCGGTTCACCGGGTATTCTCGCCAGATAGCTTTTAAAATTATTTTTCATTAGTCCTGTTGCTCCTATAATTACTTGTATAATGGAGATTTTCCTAAGATTCCAGTTTCTTTTCATGTCATACATAATACCTTGGTATTTCGTAATCTTTTCCCTTTCTGCTCTGTTCAATCCTGCATCATTAGGTACACTGACTTCAACTAGGGTTGCTACTTTCTCCCCTTTATCCCATATTACGATGCCAGGTTTAACAGTTCTGTTTTCTAGTAACGTAACACACCGCCATTCAAAATATCATGTTTCTTACGTTACAAGCATGTCATGCATTTTTTAGTTTCCTCTGACTATGTCCAAAAGCCACTCGAAAGGTAAGTGTTAATGTGTTGTTTCGTTTGATGATCGGATAGTAGTATTAAAGTGTTGATGATTGATTAATTCTCCGGACGCTCTTGAAGAAGTAATATCGATCGAACTTGTATGACATTTTGACCTTGAATCTTTATTAAATACATAATCGTATATTGTTCTCATTCTTTCACTCCTAACAACGTATTTACTTACTTCAGGAAGATGCAGCACAAGTGGGTATGGAAAACAAGCCAACGCTTTTATAATTGAGACACTATAGCCAAATAAAATTGTTTGTGCACCCCATCGGCATTCCCCGGAAAGGGACGTTTTAGGCATTGAGCGATAACCTAACTCCTTTCCAAAAAAAGAAAAGCAAATCTTGGGAAAACTGACGTCTTCGTACTACATAGGACTACCACTACAGTCCCATAAATAAAAGCCTACCGAGTTGGATCAGTCACTGTCGGACTTGTTGTCGAGAAAGGATCCTCGACTGGTATATATCGTTATCGTTTCAACAAGTAGCGTGGCTACTCGACTTTGTCAGTTATTATATTTTTAAACACTTTTATCCGATCATGACTATGCAGGCACACTCCACATAGTCGGATTGACTAATTACTGAGTTAAGTTTTAAATTCCGTATAGGTAACAGAGTGTACATAAATATTCCTAAGGTCGCCGGACAGGTTCGTAAGTTCGGAACGATGCCCCTGAAGAAGAGCAGAAGTTATATCGGTCGAAGCCTTTTGAATATAACAGCAAGAATACCCATATTATTATTTACTACCTTTTCATGAGGTTACACACAAGGTCACGTGGGATTTTGAAAAACAAAAACAAAAACAGCGCACTAAGAGAAGTGCATTCTGGCCTAAAAAAGAAAGACGGTAAACCCTGGGAGGGTGTACTACCTTATAATGTATCGAGGCATACTTGAGCACGACAAAACAAGGCCGCTAGTGCTAATAAAAAAAGAAATACAAAGAAAATTGATTGAAAACTTCTAGTAACGTCAGACACTTTCATCTTAAGTTCAATCTGTTTGCCATGTTACAAGAACCTTTTTGCGTTCGATTGGTTTCAGAGTAATTGATCTCACAGGATTTGTCAACAAAACAGTTCGCCGTGGTATTCATTACACACATTCCTCCTGCACCCAAACTACAAACTGCTTGTGCCATATACTTTCTGCTCATAGTTCAAGATCATCGCGTTCAAGCCATTTAGTTCTGCTTGTAGCACATAGATAATTCGACGTCTGTTCCCTGCACCGAATTCCTTTAAAATAGCCATATTTCATTACGAAATCTGTCCCCAACTGATCTTATCTAAAAATGAAAATAGGAATAAAGAAATAAAAAAAATCAGAGATCAGTCTGAAAGAAAAGTCGGTCTTCTGAATATGAAAACAGACATGAATAATGGTGTCTTTGTGGTGCCAGGAGATTGCAATTTATCTGCCTTAAATACAAAGTTACGTGCATGTCAATATAGTAGTTCAAATACCCGCCAACGGCCGGGATCAGAAAAATGAAGCAGCATCAGACTCTGTAATAACTGGTTCCAGTATAATCCTAAAATATTCGACAGCAATTAAAGATTGCAAATCAGGACTAACTAACGATTATTAAATATATATTAATAAATATTAACAGCTGTGTTCTTTTGTTTTCACCTTGCATTGTAAACGCATTCAAGAGTATAAAATAATATATGTACAGGGTGTCTCAAAAAAATGTACTCACTCGTAGAATGACGAGAAAACTTTGCTTCATCGCTCCACACAATTTTTGTGCAAACTCGACATCTTCTGCACATTTTTCCATTCTAAGAGTGAGTACATTTTTTTGAGACACCCTGTATATATTAATAACGTTAGTTGTATTAGTTGCTTAATATAAGTTATATGGCGCACGTCTATCTAATCCTGGAGACAATAACAGATCGTCACTACACTACATGTGCTGTAGCGTTTAGAAAAAATACAAATACTAGGCCAACGTACATTTTTTTAAATATATTTATATTTTCCTGTTGCTTTCGTTTCTTCAACCATGCGCGTAATATCATTGGAATTTCCATGAACAGTTTCTTTCCTACACGGTTTATATATGTGCAAAACGGTGCTACATGATTGCTTAGTGAGAGCTACATGGTACTCTGTGAATCCGATGCAAGTACACATTGTTTATAAACCGTCCTCAAAAGTCATAAAATATTATCCGATTAATTGTTTTAGACCCTCTCATGATATTCATCAACATTCACCTGGAAATCTATCAATCTCATTCATTGTGTAGTTTTCTTGATTGCTAATTAAAAATTATTTTTTGAGTGAATCCTTTTGAAAATAGGCACAAACAGCTGTATGAATAATTTGTTTCATAAAAAAAATCAGGGCATTTTTCAAATTAGTATATTTTTAGCTGTATAATGTATACACTATTAAGCAATTAACTCAACGTGTGTGGGAATTTAAATACCTTTTAATAATATATATATATATATATATATATATATATATATATATATTAATATATTATTGTATTTGTTTCGACGATATTGATAATTGAACGTATTGAAATATCTTTTTACGAGGAAGAATTCACCTAAATACAATAGATATAGTCATTGTTATTAGAGAACTAACAAAAATGTTCAATTGTTTTGCTAGAGTATATAAACATACACACACACACACACACACACACATATATATATATATATATATATATATATATATATATATATATATATATATATATATATATATATATATATATATATATATATTAAATTAGAAACTAACTAATATAATAACTGTAAATAATAAATTGACTTACATGAGTGATTTTCCACTGGAAGACTTGAGACTATAAGTTTTTTTTTTTTTTTTTTTTTATATAATTTTTTTTTTTTGTATAGTTTTAATGGTTGAGAAACTTCCGAGACTATATATATATATATATATATATTTATATATATATATATATATATATATATATATATATATATATATATATATATATATATATCAATTTAGATTATACTTTAATTTGTACTTCCATCAATTATTTCGGTTAAGGGAAACACTGGAAATTCAGTTCGTAATGTGTTACAGCATGAGAACATCGTCTGAATAATCGGTTACATTTGGTATTTAAATTGTCATTGAGTAACGCACTAGCAGGTTACATTATGTAAATATATAACCATGTATATATATATATATATATTTTCTTCTTTCGTTTATCATTATTTCCCTAGAAACTATTCGACTCAGCTTCCACCTCACGGTTTTCTCTAGTAAGACATTTGTTTGCCTACCGCAATGAAACCAACTTTTTCTTTTTTTCCTCCCTGTGTCTAGCATCAGTCGATATTTCCATAAACAGATCTTTGTAAGGCTTTTAATTTTTATGGAACGAATTAACACGGGACTGTTTCCCTGCATACTACATCATGGTCGTCTTCAAATCTAACGTCACAAATACTTATCATAAACCGTCCCAATAAGTGGTCAAACAGTTCATTCCATTCACCATTTTCAATCAGCTCTTGAATTCAAATTGACTCGGAAACTTCCCGATCTTTTTTATTTCGTCAAATCTTTCTTGGAGTACATACATTAGAACCATTGTTATTTCTGCTTATCGTAAAATCCGTTTTCTTTATCGCTTTAAAGACTTTCTTACACCTAAAGATATTCTCTGTATCTACAAATGTACTATCATACTGTGTATTTATTACTGTTCTCTTATTTGGGCTGGCGAATTAGTGTCTCAGTTGAGAGTTGTTGATAATGTGCAGAAACGTCTGTCTAATTTGATTGTTCCTACACCTTCTTCTCTGCACCCTTTCTTCTCGCAGACGTGATGTTGCCAATCTAAGTATTTTCTTTAAATACTATTATGATATGTGTTCTTCAGAATCGTCTGATCTATTATCTACTCTCTTTATTCGTTAGTCTAGTGGACTCCATCAATTTGTTATTTTGATACCTCATTGTGATACAGCTTTGTATTCTAGTAGCTTCGTTCAAAGACCTGCAGACTTATGGAACACTGTTCCTGATGAAATTCTTTAATACAGCCTTGGTCTTTTCAAGACAAATGCCAATAGGCCTCTTCTGTCGTGTCGATAATCATATTTCGTTCTTGTTAGCCTCTGACATCAAGTAGATTCATGCCTTGTCTGGAGCGATTTCAATAAAAATAAATCCTTCCATATTATCTTCCCTCTATCAACCGACAATGATTCTATCTCATTAACCGTTGTCCGAGTGTTGCTATTCCTCTTCATAGGAGGTGATTCCTTAGTAAAAGAAAATTGGCTAAATGAGCTGATGACCTGTAGACGACAAAACATATATCTGTGAATAATTATAGTTAAAAATATACGGTAACCTATGGATGAACAACTATGACGGAGTAATAATGGTTTCCCGTTAAGTTAAAGCAAACGTATTCTGTAAAAATGTAGTTCACTCAATTATTAGTATCATAAATACGTATGTAATGAATAATTTTATTTAAATAAGATATAATTACACCCACTCTCTGTCGCTGTGTTGTATCTTAGTTAATAGGATACCGGACGACGGTGAATCTAACTATGTTTAACCACGCTGATGAATCGTAGATGACGAAGTATCTGTCTATAGATGATAATTAGTTGAACGCATTATTTCTCTCTTTGCCAGAATGTTAGACACAAGGGTAGGTTTGGTTTTGGGAAGACAGCACACTAGGATAATGGCAATCTAACCTACAAAAAAGTCAGAGCAGCCCATTCAACATTCTCCAGTAGGGGTGCATCAGGTGAGTGGCAAAAATATCTTAACTTAGAGAGAAAGTAATCTTGGCAGGTAGACCTCCTAGGACTGAACATAGACATACGTCACTGTCAGACTGATTTTCTATAAGGCGTTTACTTTTATATTTTAATCACACAAAGTGCATCTATATATTTGCTTGTTCTTGGGATTGAGCTATCTTTAAAAATATACATACATATATTGGTACCTAGCAGATACTACTACTCCGTGTCAACGTGTACTTTGAAGTAATTGACACGAATTATAACTACACACTCTCTGTAAGCCACCGAATTAATAGTTTACTACCAGAACTATGTTCCTGTTATTTTATTTAACTCGTCTCCAGGAGGTAAGACACAAAATCAGGTATGAGTTTGATGAAGTGTTACTTTTGAACAAACTGGATTTTAACTTGGTAAACAGGTTTTCAAGTAAGTGTAGTTAACAACTTAGCCAACCCATTCTATTTAACAGATATATCAGACTCTTACAAATACTACCTCTCTGATTCAGCGTGGATCCGGAAGTAATGCTAACTAAGCGGTGACACCATACTAGGCAACGCCCCTAAAACTGGGTATCACTACTAGATTAAGTCATACGCGAGTAAAAATATAATCTCCTTAAATGATTATGAAACCAGAAAACATTTTACTAAATGAAAATACGAAAACGTGTGTAGACTTTTTAAAACATCTGTTTTTCGTTCAGTCGGGTGTTATCTTTTTGCTTGCAAACTAATTATGCGTCGAACTTAAAACGATTTACCAGACGGTTAATCGTTAAAGAATCGGGTATCAGTAGCGCATAATCATTTGCCACCCGGTGATACTTGCATACTAATAAATGTCATATGATCTTGACAGTTTCTGGAAACGAATTCGACCTAACGGGGTAGGTGTGCCCAAGTTTACCATGTAAAGCGCTCAACCACTGAATTTATTTATTTTCTTTGAGTATCCCACTGTGTCGATTCTCGTAAACTATCCTCGCCTTCATAGGAAAAGTATCTCTTTTTCACATCACTAAATACAGAGTAAAATTGCATTTGAGAAATAGCATTTAAACGATATATGACAAGCATATAGGAATTTCTAACTTTCTCGAACATAGTTGAAAGGTAATCGAATCTTGTACTTACGTATTCACTTGAATTGAACAAGATATTTTTACACCCAAAAGCAAATTGTACACTTTTCTTCTTTACAGTATCTTGTGTATACTAAAAAAATCGTATAACTAAGTAACCAGGTTACAAAATTTCGAAGCGCATACTAGATTTTAATTTACAGTTTCATTTAATACCAGACCATCTATTCTGTGATTCTTAATTATTCTTAAATATGTGTATATGTTCATGTGTTTGTAATAATTGAAACTATTACATCGATTTTATTATTTGGGTTATTTGAGCTACTATTAGTAACTGTGTTGGTATTCTCACAACGTTTCAGTCGATGTAACAACCGACCTTCTAAAAATTAATGTTTTAAACCTCAGTAACCTTGAATAAAACTCGGTAAACTATACGGAATTTCTATATCTACTCTTAAGTAAACCCAAAAGGGTTGATTGTTCTTGTTTCGTCAGCTATAGTCGAGTATAAGTGTTAAGTAATGGTGTTAATTATTTTATTCTTATAAAGTATCGCATGTAGAAAAGATTAAACTTTCAGCCACTGGGGAAATGTCACTAAGAAATAAGTGTTACTCAACGCCTCTATCTTTTCCTCTACTGATACATGTAGACAATTCTATTAACAAATAATTAAATAATAATGATTTAAAATTTAAAATTCTAATTATTTGATGACTCTCTAATAGGGTATTTACTACTCAAAATAAACAGGTTTCTAAAATTTGATATATACATATATATATATATATATATATATATATATATATATATATATAGTTATTCATTTTGACAAACACCTTATTTCCGTCCCTTAACCCCACTATAATGATTCCCTCGAAATAACAATTAGTTACCACAGATGAAAGCTTGCAGGCGCAGTTTCTAGCATCAGAAACATAAAGCTATATGCTTCTTTTCACGACGTACCGAGATGATCGACTATCTTTACCGTTCCTCTCTAAACAGTCTGTAGTGATAAAAACACTCCCAAGCATACAAACCTTAAATTTTCAAACAGCCTCAGATTACCCGTGTTCTCTATATCTCTCTATAATGAACCCGTTTTATATTAAATGAAGCAGATATTTAAGATTCTTCGACCGGTGCCGCATATAATAATACATGTGTACACTCTCAGATGTTATTTTTTTTTCTAGAACTGTGTCTATGATTTACTGAAGAACGCCCTGGATGAGTCGTAATCTCGGATGTTTCTAAAATCTTTAGTGAATGTGTGGTCGTGAAACCTGGGTACCTAAGCTGGACACTTAAGTTTATAGTATGTAAATCAAAGTACACAACTTTGTTCCTGTATATATATATAAGTAAAGGGGTTCAATGAGGGAATCGTGTATATTGGCAGGAGTGGGCCCACAAATATTTATTAATGTAACTAAATTTCTAATAAAAAGATTGAACGAACGATTTCCTTCGATATGTTTCTTTCAAAACTACAATATTTATTTTCTAAAAAATATATTTTTAATAATCCGAAGAGAGCATGTCTGGCATAGGTGTAATATACCAGTATGAACACTACAAAAAAAGTTTAATATTAAAATATTAAATAATGAATAACATTTAAAAAGTAATGAAGTTATGTAGCTCTACTTCTTAACCATATATATATATATATATATATATATATATATATATATTTGTATATACATATGTATATATATATATGTGTGTATGTATTAAAAAGAGACAAACAGAAAACAGGTTAAAATGCAGGAGAAAAACAACAACAAGAGTTTGACCGGTTTCGTTCGTATTAACGAACGTCTTCAGACGAACGAAACCGGTCAACTCTCTTGTTTTTGTTTTTCTACTGCATTTTAACCTGTTTTCTGTTTGTCTTTTTTTACCCCATGCACACACACACACACACACACACACACACATATATATATATATATATATATATATATATACATATGCATATGTATACACATATACATATATATATATATATATATATATATATATATATATATATATATATATATATATATATATATATATATATATATGGTATAAGAAGTTGTTTTTGTTTTTCTCCTGCATTTTAACCTGTATTCCGTTTGTCGCTTTTTTGGGGGGGGGGGATTTCTTCATCATTGTGCCGCCCGACGTGAAAGTGTATTATCGCACATTGTTCCGTTTTTTTTTAAATGCATTTGGGACCGATTATTTGCTTGTTGGCTTGGTGGCAGAAATAATGCTCGAGCTACTTTTCTAAGACATTTTCTAGCACTTTTTTTTATCGTTGTTCTTTCTTGTTTTTTAATTATAACTTTTATTTTTATTTTTTTCCTCTTCTCTTCTTAAGTGACCT
This sequence comes from Sepiola atlantica, assembly GCA_963556195.1. Classification (NCBI taxonomy): domain Eukaryota; kingdom Metazoa; phylum Mollusca; class Cephalopoda; order Sepiida; family Sepiolidae; genus Sepiola; species Sepiola atlantica. Next base: position 190,483,199 of record OY744520.1, on the reverse strand, counting down.
CAACTATTGCAACGCCACATTGTGTATTGTCGGCAGTTGAAACCCTTATTTCAGACATTTAATTTCCCTGATGATCTGCCAAGCAAGTACCTGCTTGGTAGTGAAACACGTGTAGGAAAAACATTTAATTTGAATAAATAATATTTATAAGAAAAAATATCTTTAATGGTGATCATTGGTGTCCTGAAAGGAATGCTTTGGTAAGCCTCAAAAAATCACACACACACACATATATATATATATATATATATATATATATATATATATATATATATTTATATATATATTTATATATTTGTTTATTAATTTTCGTGTGTGTTTCTTATCTTTTTATGCTGGGGAGTGGGAATCCTACAATATGCCATATATTCACTCGCTAGTTGGGAGACACCAACCGAGAGATCTTTTTTAAAATTCTTAACCTCCCCTTTAAGTGCGATTCTTATGATCTCTCTTGGATTTACTTCACCTAGTATATTCGCCAAGTAATTTTTTAAATTCGTTTTCATGAGCTCGGTAGCTCCTATGATTACTCTAATGATGGAGATTTTACTCAGATGACAGTTTCTCTTCATATCGTACATAATGCCTTGTTTTCTTTTTTAAATCTTCTCTTTCTTAGTTCTGTTTAAGTAAGAAATATTAAATACACTGACTTCAATTAGGATTGCTACTTACAACCACTTGTCCCATATCACTATGTCAGGTTTAACAGCTTTGTTTTCTAGCTATCTAGTTGTAGGGATTGCATAGTCATAGTGGATGATGCATGACTTATTTCCAACAATTGTTTCTGTTTTTCTTTATTTTTTAAATCTTTTTGTTTTTTGCTGGAGTGAGGGCATCCTACCGGATCCCAGACATTTATCGGCTATTTAATACACTCCAGCCGATATTTTTTTTAAGGTTTTAACCGTTCCTTTAAGTGCAATTGTTTGTATCTGTCTTGCACTTGGTTCACCGGGTGTATTCGCCAGATAGTTTTTGACATTCTTTTTCATTAGTGTTGTTGCTCGTATAATTTATGGGATGATAAACGTCTTCCTTAGATTTCAGTTTATTTTATGCTATAAATAAGACCTTGGTATTTCGTCATCTGTTCCTTTTCAGCTCTGTTTAAGCACGCATCATTACGAACACTAACTTCAACTACGGTTGATACTTTCTCGCATATGCCCCATATCACTATATCAGGTTTAACAGCTCCGTTTCCTAGATATGTAGTCGTAAGAATTGCATAGTCATAGTGGCTCGTGTATAACATATTTCCAACTGTACTTTCTACTATATGCTCTCAGGACTTGCTGCTACACTGTGTGTGTGTTTGATAAATTCCCACTGAACCAATATTTTCGAATTTGGGGAGAGAAATTGTGTATATATATATATATATATATATATATATATATATATATATATTAAAGAAAGAAAGATGAAGATAAAGAAATGTACAAAATTACATAAAGTTACATAAATTAATACAACTCTTTTATTACATCGAAAGTTCAGATGCAAGGAGTTACATTAATCCTCCTTGCATCTGAACTTTCGATGTAATAAAAGATTTGTATTAATTCATGTAACTTTATGTAATTTTGTACATTTCTTTATCTTCATCTTTCTTTCTTTAATATTGATTGCTCTACCCAACGTATTGAGCTTTACTTTATCGAGATAGATCACTACGATATTTCGCTTTTCGTTAATTCTATTATAATATATATATATATATATATATATATATATATGTGTGTGTGTGTGTGTGTGTGTGTGTGTGAAAAAATGACAAACGCAAAACAAGTAAAAGTGCAGGAGAAAAACAAAAACAAGAGATTTTTTGACCGGTTTCGTTCGTGGCGAACGTCTTCAGAAAATGAATATATGGAAATAATTTTATTTTTAAGATCCAGTGTATCAATTTCATGCCCACCCCGTTTTGTTCACCTTAGCCAGCTTCTCTGTCGCCTTTCCTCCTCCACCACCGCCTTCTCCATACTAGCTCATTAGGTGTGATAGTAAAGGAGAGTAAATAAAAAAAATATAAACAGAAGAATAAGAAACATAGAAGAATGTGTCACCTACTTATCATATTCCAACATCACTTAATGTCTTCTCATATGGTCGAATCAGATCATTCTTTCCTCATCCCATGTGTGTGCCTTCAAAATAAAATTATTTCCATATCTTCATTTTCTAGAGGCGTTCGCCAGGAACGAGACAGGTAAAACAATCTCTCGTTTTTTTTTCTCCTGCCCATTCCTTTGTTTTCCGTTTGTCATTTTTGCACACATTTTGTCCATCACGACGTTTCATTGTTATGAATTATCGTGTACCTTACCCATATATATATATATATATATATATATATATATATATATATATATATATATATATATATATATATAGGGTATATATATATGTGGTATATATATATGTATATATATATATAGAGAGAGAGAGAGAGAAAGAGAGATGATTGACAACAATGTATTCTATTTATTTTTCAGAGTATGTTTAAATCACACTCATTTACTTTCATATGTGCAATTGTATAACACTGAAAAAGAAACAATTCGTACTTTATTTTTATTAGCTTTTAATTTGTTGTTTAAATGTTTATTTTCTTTTTCGCAGTGTTTTCGACTATTACTATAGTCATTCTAAGAAATGTGATATCAATAATAATTAACTATAGTAATAAATATAGCAATATATATAAGTAGAAGTAAGATTGAATGAGGATCACTACTAAACAAAATGTACTAGTTCACTATGCTCAAAACAGCTTACTTCCTCATTTGTTTTTACTTGTCTATCTTTTCAGGTCGACCCGGAAAATGGTCGGATAAAGCTGACATTTTCGAATAATCTCTGTGTTACTGTCTATTACATAGGGTTTAAATTTGATTAACATTAGATAAACGTATTTGCTGTTTTAATGAAGGTTTTGTCAGCGTTAGAGACTAAGATTAAAGATCACGTAGATATTCTGCACAGAACGGTAACGCATGGAATCAGGATCAGGATCACTTCCATTGTCTTCTCGGAGAATGTTATACATGTATTATAAGTATCATCAAAATCGGATATACTTGAATTTCATACATGTATTATAAGTATCATCAAAATAGGATATACTTGAATTTCATACATGTATTATAAGTATCATCAAAATAGGATATACTTGACATTTTATTAAATGTATTATAAGTATCATCAACATAGGATATACTTGACATTTTGTTACATGTATTATAAGTATCATCAAAATAGGATATACTTGAATTTCATACATGTATTATAAGTATCATCAACATAGGATACACTTGAAATTTTGTTACATGTATTATAAGTATCATCAAATAGAATATACTTGAATTTTATACATGTATTATAAGTATCATCAAAAAAGGATATACTTGAATTTTATACATGTATTATAAGTATCATCAAAAAAGGATATACTTGAATTTTATACATGTATTATAAGTATCATACAAAAGAGATATACTTGATTGTTATACATGTATTATAAGTATCATCAAAAAAGATATACTTGAATTTTATACATGTATTATAAGTATCATACAAAAGAGATATACTTGAATGTTATACATGTATTATAAGTATCATCAAAAAAGATATACTTGAATGTTATACATGTATTATAAGTATCATCAAAAAAGGATATACTTGATTGTTATACATGTATTATAAGTATCATCAAAAAAGATATACTTGAATTTTATACATGTATTATAAGTATCATTAAAAAAGGATATACTTGAATGTTATACATATATTATAAGTATCATCAAAAAAGATATACTTGAGTGTTATACATGTATTATAAGTATCATCAAAAAAGATTTACTTGAATGTTATACATGTATTATAAGTATCATCAAAAAAGATTTACTTGAATGTTATACATGTATTATAAGTATCATCAAAAAAGATATACTTGAATTTAATACATGTATTTTAAGTATTATCAAAATAGAATATACTTGAATTTTATACATATATTATAAGTAGCATCAAAAAAGGATATACTTAAATGTTATACATGTATTATAAGTACCATTAAAAAAGATATACTTGAATGTTATACAATTATTATTTGTATTATCAAAAAGGATATACTTGAATTTTATACATGTATTATAAGTATCATCAAAAAAGATATACTTGATTGTTATACATGTATTATAAGTATCGTCAAAAAAGGATATACTTGAATGTTATACATGTATTATAAATATCATCAAAAAAGGATATACTTGTAATGTTATACGTGTATTATAAGTATCATCAACATAGGATATACTTGGATGTGATGCATGTATTATAAGTATCATCAACATAGGATATACTGGACATTTTCAGGGGGTTTGGCCTTCATAACTTCATTAGGTAAGTATGGGACTTAGAGATTCAGGAGCACTTCCATTGTCTTCTCCCATAAAATATCATGCATAGGATTTAAATTTCATAAAAATAGAATATATTTGAAGTTTTAACAGAATTATGCTACTCATAGACACCTTACGGTTTCACTTAGAGGATCGGAAATACTTCTATTGTCTTCCCCGGTGAATTTTACATAAGAATACACTTTTACATTTTATTTAAATGCTCAAACTTGTATTTCTATAGAGAACAACAACATCACACACACAGACATTGAGTTTTATATACATAACTTGTTATTATACTGTTTTCTTTCTGAAAAAATATATCCCATCATTTTAAAGCCAATATTAAGTAGCATCTCATCTTTGAGCAGTTGGAAATATTGCGGACATTCATAACAAAAATAAATCTACAGGCTGGCGATAAACTTTATCTTGGTTTGCGTATTGTCTACAAACATAAATGTTTCCTTCTACTTGCCCCCCCCCTCACTCGTTCTCTCTTTTACTCTTTCTCTCTCTCTCTCTATCTCTCTCTCTCTCTCTCTCTACCTCATTCCATCTGCATATTTTATATCATTTTCTTTTCTCCTGCTTTTTCTACGTTGTTTCAAGATGCTATTGCACATCTATACAGTATTAAGTATATCGGCACCAGTTTGCATGTCAGAATAGTTTGAACATCCGTGAATGCGCATTCCCACAAGGGCGATAAATATCATCCTGTTTCTAAAATACAACATCTGTGTTGTTTGAAAAAAAGGCAGAGTATTTTCTTACCTCCCGTTAACTCTCACATACCTCTCTGCCTGTTTGTCTATCTGTATGTCTGTCTTTCTCTCTAACTCTCTTTCTCTCTCTCTCTCTCTCTCTATCTATCTATCTCTCTTCTCTTCTCTCTATCTATCTATTTTACTTTATTTATAGAATATAATAATTAACAGATACTTGTTTCGTTTCGCCGGCAAACGGTTCATCAGCGGGGCTGACTTTTTGAAAGATTCAAACCCGCGACCACAGTAGCTTCAGTCGGTAGTATATATTTATATATATATATATATATATATATATATATATATATATATATATATATATGTATATATATATGTATATATGTATACATATATATATATATATATATATATATATGTATATATATATATATATATATATATATCAGTATACATTTTTATATATATTGGTCTGAAGAGGTTCACTCTCTGCGAAGAGTACAACCAAAACATGTATGCACATATGAAACCAATAATGTTTGTATGAATAAAAATGTAGACTTATGAACAGCTCTACTTGTTATTGAGCACTTTTTATAAACACTTGAGTTTCAACGGAGTTTCATCTACAGAAACTAATACAATTCATGTACCATATATATATATATATATAAATATATATATATATATATTTATAAATATATTTATATATATATATATATGCGTATTATGTATATATATATATATATATATATATATATATATATAGAGAGAGAGAGAGAGAGAGAGAGCGAGAGACAGAGAGAAAGAGAATGGCAGACAGATTGCTAGATCATTTCTATTCTATCTTTTGATCATTTGTGCTCAAATTCTAATTAATATACACCACAAAGCGTTTAAGATACTTTATTAATTCAAAAGCGCATGTCTGATATTTTATTAAATGTTTGCTATCTTCATGAGGGATACCGAAAATGCCTATTGTCTGATAGAATTACAGTGACATGATGGATTTTACTTTCATATGTTTCTATGTATTATATAGGAATATAAGCGTGTTTTATAAATCATTCGCGTAGTTTGTAAACATCTCTAGAAATTACGAAAGTTACAGACAATAAAATGACATTTTAAAATCAGATTTCGACAAATTGCTGTAGAAATTTGAATGTATAGCAGATCTACTCAACACATAATATAGCTCTATATACATATATCGTTTAGGTATCTGTTTAATTAACAACGATGCTGCCTTTTTTGTTTTTTTTACTTCCTTTTCAACACAACTGAACTCATTATACTAGTAGAAAGTATTTATGGATGACAACTGTTAAGTGTCTCTACCTTGATGTATCGGAAGTGACGGTGCTTAAGTGGATAACGACACGGACTTTGGACATGGGTATTCCAAGTTCGAATTCAGTCGGTTCCACAGTACCACTTTCACTTAGAGATATTGGCAACCTTGTCGTGGTCCTTCCTGTAAGTACTCGATGTATTTCCAGAAAGATTTTAACTAGAAAAACATCGGGGAAACTAATGCCAACACCAGGAAGATAATAAAGAAGAAGACCCTTGATGTATGATAACTTCGACTGAAGTAATATAAAGCACAACATATTTCGTTGATTAAAAATGTTAACAAATATTTCTGACTGAAACAAAAAATCGGGGAAACTAATTCCAACATCAGAATCAGCTGATTAACACGAGAGAAGAAGACCTTGATGTATGCTACCAAAACCACGGTATGTGTTTTTTTTTATTTTAATTTCTTCTTGTAATAAGCGCCGTTGGATTTTAATATGCTATATTGGTTAAAGAAAAACAGCTGAAATCATTTTGGTTAAGATCTATGCTTTGAAAGATGTGTGAATGACAATTGAAAAGATAGTTTTTCTTTTAAACTTGATTATAAAGTACATTTATATCAATAAACGCTAACATATCAGTTTGCTATATTGTGGGATTAGAAAGTATTGAGCTATGTTAGTCTACATTTAATATACATATCCAATATTAGCCTTCTTTAATTAATTCAAATTAAGTTATATATACTGATTTAAATACCTATATAATTATAAGCAAGTCCACATACTTTATCTTACACGTCTGTAGTAATTTGAGTAAACACTAGTCAGAATTAAATATTAGCGTTAACTTTCAACATCAATTTTTCCAACGTATTTTGCATGACGCGAGCTCACGTAGTCATCATTACCTACAACGAGAGGATATTCTTAAACGTTTGATTACATTTCAAAATGCGGATAAAGATGTGTATGTATTTGTGTTTGAAGATATATTGCAAATAACTTTATTTCAGCATGACTTGGTATTTATCTACCTCCCACAATGGTTAGATGTGACACAAGGTCGGGAATTTAGGATTTGAAAAGAACGCCCTAGAGAAACAAGATCGTTCTGGCCGTCAAAAAATGCCTGAGCAGCCCCGGTGACACTCCCCGGTAGGGGCATCTAAGGTGATTAGCAATAAACTAACCCCTTCTCAAAGGCTGAGAAGGCAAAGCTTGGGAAGGTGGACGTCCTAGAACTGCGCAGGGCAGCACTTCAGACCGGCGGAATCAAGACACGAAGGCCAAGACGGTACGGGTCTATAGAGCGCAGCATCTATCGGAACATATACTACACTTTGATCTCAGCCAAAAGGACAAGGAGGATTGTGTGATTATTAATCTACCTCTGACAGCGGTAAGATATGACACAAGGCCGGGAAAGTGGGATTTTAAAAGCCAGTGCCCGAGAAGGTGAGTACTCTGGCCTACAAAAAATGCCTGGGCAGCCTGGTCGGCATTCCCCGGTAGGGGTGCCTCAGACAGTAAGCGATAAACTTACTCCAACCCAAAAAGGGGAGGCAACGCCTGGGAGGGTGGACCTCCTAGAACTGTACAGGACAAACCCACAGACCGGCGGAATCAAGACCCGAAGGCCAAGACGATACCGGTCTATAGGGTGTAGTATCCATCGGAACAGATACTACACTTGGAGATTAGCCAAAAGCATAAGGAGGAGTGTGTGTTGAAGTTAATTCAGCGTGACTTATTCTTGAATTTAAAGTATCATTCATTCTACTTTTCTATTTAAAGCATAAAAGGCCACGGATAACGAGTTTTACTCATTTCTGTTTGAAATTATGTGATTTTTCTACCTAGATTATTAATACTAGTATTGGTTTTACTTCCAAGTATAACATGGTATAGACACATACTTATGCTCACTTATGATTGCAATCACATGGCAATCATATTACCGTGTGAGAATATCTCTCTATATATTTCAGAATTTTTGAGATGAAGATTGATAATTTGTATAATTTAGGTTATTCGGACTACATTTCTTATCTTGAGTGTTATCATCACAACGTTTCGGCCGCTGTAACCCCCGCCCTTTTTCGGGTGTATCAACGACTCGTTGCACAGTGGATATAGTACTGAGTTACATTCAGTTCTTAGTGATAGTCATCTGGAAATTAAAAGTTCAATCCTCGGTGCAGGCAATACGAAGAATTGCGAATTGCTGAAGACTCTTCCAGTCATGGCTGACAGAACAATAGCATGCTACTCGCGTGGATTAAATATAGGGTTCCGTTCAAAATTCCTTCCAGATTCCCTAGTCCGACAAAATATATTTCCGAGTTCGAAGAGATACACCTGAAGAAGGCCGTAGGTTAAAGCCGCCGAAAAGTTGTGATAATAACACTCGAGATGAGAAATGTAGTCCGAATAACAAAAATTATACAGAATATCTATGTATAAAAATTAATGTATGTGAGTGTGTTAGTATTATATTTGTGTTTTCCCTATACAAGGTAAGGTAATGGAATCTACATAAACTTTAAGCGTGTTTTCTCATATAGAATTTTCCGGGTAAGTCAATGGAAGCGTTCCTGAATCTCTAAATGCACTAATAAGAAGTATATAAGGAAATAACTGCCTCAAAACTGTGTTGTCCAATCTTACCATCATTCTACCCACGTAGTCAGCACAGCAACAACATTGAATATATATATATATATATATATATATATATGTGTGTGTGTGTGTGTGTGGGTGTGTGTAAGAATACTCTGGACGTTTATAAAGTGTTAAACTTATCACCGTTTATTTGCTGTTTATAATTACAGTGGTTAAAGATGTCAGATTTGAGTTGAAAAATACTTGTAATCCGGGGTTTCGAATCGCATGACCGGTAGTGAATAAGCATTTCTCTATGTTGATGAGTCCCGATTGAAAAAGGACGAAACGTATACGTACATAGATAATAAACAATATATATATATATATATATATATATATATATATAGTCATCCACGGACAGGCTTTTTCGCTGTATTACAGCTTTTCAGTGTATCTAGACAGTCAAATGCCTAAAGCTGCAATATATACTCGAAACTAGTAGACAGTTGGTGCTTCTAACATTCGGGCGTCTGTCACAAGCCGTGAATAAGCGAAATATCAATGTTTATATAAACACTGTCAACTCTCGAAGACGTCTCAATTTAATAATCTGAAGATCTTAACAGTTTCGCTAATGGTTGTTTGCGATTTCACTTGCTACAATGGTTAGCCCAAGAAACGGATGGTCGTATGCAGTCATTAGCAAAAAACATTGTTTCACTGTATCACAGGCATTGGGGGTTTCTAGACAAGGAAATACCGCAAGCAAGGATCGAAATTCGAGTCGAGAGTAGAGAAGACAGTTAGAGAGGGGGCGTGAGAGAAAGAGGGAGAGCGAAATACTTGTATATTTTGTCTCAACAAGTGTGTCTCTAACATTTCTCATTTGTCTTCAGGTTGATTTTCTCGGTTAAAAAATCCCTGATCTTCGGACAGCGCTTCCTCAATCAATCCGATGTCCACAACGGTTGATTACACTCACCATAGACTTTGGGTTAAATTAAACCGTACGGTTTTAAACGTTGACAACGGAGCGTTATTATATGTAGCGGGAATTTAACAACGATTTCTAGTTGAGCGGACGCAGCCGGGGTTCGATGTCGGAAAATGAGACAGGCTGGTCTTTCATCGGACCATATATTATCGCGTCTTTTCTCGTCGGTCAGCTGAAAGTGGTATGATGTTGTATTATGCTACTAATAAAGTAAACAGTGATAACAGGATAAACAAAATGACTTATTAAGGTTCGGGAACGAGGGAGACGATTGGAAAGCGGAAACAAAGAAAGCAAACCTAATCTAAAATCAGCACATCAATTTATATAATTATTCATGCAAGAGCGCTCAGTTCATACATTTAATGATGGTATAGGCTCCGGAAATATTATTTTTTTTTAAATTGACAAATTATAATAAGATTTTGTAACAATGGCCATGTATTAGAACATATGACAAGGTCAATATTATAACCCTCCTTTCCCTTAAAGATTTAAAGAAAATGTTCGCCTATGGAATTCTTACAGTAATTTACAATGATTTCCTCAATAAAACTATATCTGGTACAATTCAATTCCAGTCAATGCCTAAATTATTCCTATCATTTCAGTATTCAGATTGGTGTTCTTATTTTGAATATTATTCTTACCAGATTTCGGTCGACAGCCGAAATGAACACATGTACTCAATTTCTCTTCACACACTACACAACTTATCTTTCACAAAAAACGTTTTCGGAACAGTCTGAAATTCAGTATTCTACGAAATTTTTTGTTGCCTTAAATTGTTAATAAAAATAATTATTTTTTATAGATTGTCTTTGTTATTCTTCATTTTAATATTTCCCTACCCTTTACCGAAAAAACGTGAAGTTCATTTTAAGTGTAACGATAAATTACAATTGTTTCAAGTAAAAAAATCGATACTTGTTAACAAGAAAGTTTAAAATTAAAAATATTTGTTAACATTTTTAATCAACGAAATATTTTTTTGCTTCATATTACATCAGTCGAAGTTATCTGACATCAAGGGGCTTCTTCTTCTTCATCTTCCTGATGTTGGCATTAGTTTCCCCGATGTTTTTCTAGTCAAAAAATCTTTCTGGAAATACATCGGGTACTTCCGGGAATGCCCACGAGAAGGTTGCCAACATCCCTAAGTGAAAGTGGCACTGTGGAACCAACTCGTTTCGAACTTGGAACACCCACGTCTTCAGTCCGTGTCGATATCCACTTAACCACCGCGAAAGCTCTCCTTTAGCTGTAAAACGTTGAATGAGCATAGAAGTGAAAAACATACTTTTTCTTTTACGCAGTTAAATATGTTATAATATATCTTTCTTGCGGTCTCCTGGTCTTACTGGAATCCATGACAATAATTCATCTAGTCTCGTCGAGTATCCAGATCAGTACTTAAACTAGTAGAAACATCACTTGGAGAAGGTGCACCCTTCCTTGTATAAGCCAGTGTGGATTAACTATACCGAGTAGATCTTGTTTCGGTTCGAACACTATGTTATTTTGAATATTTGTTTAGGGTTTATTTGTAGGGCAGGAGTATTCTCATGTTAGGTTCTCCTGACAAACCCCTGTAAAGAGAGACCTTAGACACTCGAGGTAAGTGTATGCATAAGCAAACAAATATTTAAAGGGAAACGTGAAAAATTCGTAAAAATAGCTTGAATTTTGCGTTTTGTCGAACTCGGGAATCATTACGGAATTTGGAACAGTATCTTTTTATTTTATCGACCTTTTAATTTTATCGACGGGATAAGCTTGCATCGATTTTGGTCACCCATGACTGAGTAAAATTATTAAGTAATTCGTAATTATAGTTTTAGTATCGCCCGTACTGAGACTTCAACCTACATAAGATGCCACTTAGAAAAGATTATTACTTAGCATTTACATCCGTTGGCCACGATTTCTAAAGGTTGTATATACGGGAATCATCAATGTAAGTAATTCAAGTAGTTTATGTTATGAGGACTGACAACGTATATATATTGTGGTTCAACATGTTATGGGTCACTGTATGTCCCTTGTTCACTTATAGGATGCAAGGCCAATCATGAGAAGACGACCAACCTCAGCATGAAGTATTCTAGGGATATCGGCTGTTTCATAATGCTACTTGTGTTACATTACGGCACCAATTACACATTTGTTACATTTTTTTCTATTTATAGGAATGTATAATATAATGTACGTTGCACTTATTGATTATTGTACTTCGAACTGACGAAGCCCCGAGGCTAACGCTTCCCTCAACGAAAGTCGAAATAACACGAAAAGTTTTTCGGAATAATACGAAAGTTCCTCGGAAGCATACGAAACGTTTCTCGGAAGGGCCGGCCAAGGCTCGTCTCATAAAATCGATTTAAAGTTCTTAATATCTTTTTAAACATGTATGAATAATTAACAGTTTTTAACCTCTCCACATTTTACATTTTCATAATCATTAAACACTTTTCTTTTCAAACAACTTATTTAAAATTCTTTTCTCGTTAAAACATCTTATATTAAACACTGTTCTCTTTAAACATATTTGTTTAACACTTCTCTTGTTAAGCATTTTTCTTTGTAAACTATTTTCTCATAAAGCATATTTTCTTTTTAACATGGTACATTTTTCTTTGTGTTTTAACTCTTTCACATATTTTCTTTTCACTTTCAAATTAGGACCCGAAAATGTTCGATTGTACACAAAAAGTTACCTTACAATTTTTCATTCGTCTACTGGTCGTGATCGCTATCTGTGCCCTGGGTTCCATTGCGTCTGTGGTAGTGATCGATTCTGTGGACAAACTTTATTTTCAGGCAGGAGAAAAAACTCGCAGACAGTTTTTTTCAGAGAAAGATTCGATTCTTTTATTCGATGTCTTGATTGTGGGGGGGGGGTTTCCATCCATTCGTCTCATTCATACTTTTCGTTATGGGGTGCGACGGATGCATGGGGATATTTGTCGGATCTCATTCGAGGTTCAGACCATACGACGAGCGGCTACATCGTGGACTTGTCGTTCTCACTTCTAAAGCGTTCTCTCACAAAAAGCTAGTTTTTGAGAAAAACAAATGACGTGACATATACTTGCCTCCGTCGGCCAATCAGACACGGCATTACACAATCGTACCATATTTGACCTTCTCTGACCCGATATTCACTGTGCCGGTGCCGAATTTGTAAATTTGTTATCGTTTGGCAAAAATGATTGACTTATAACAATCGCCTTCAGTGCATGTCAGCTTGACATTGTCCCAACTGACCGCAGCCATAATTCATACTAGCTAAATTAATCGTTTCCAAAAATATGCCCATCTCCATAATATAACACTTGTACTAAAACTAATACTGATAATAATAAGAAAACATATTTATACTCTCAAAATATACGGATCAGAATTCCAATGAAGTTGGCATGAAGAACCCTTGGAATTACCGGTGTGTCATAGGAAGTCAACACATTACTACTATTACCATTACTACACCTACTTCTATTACTACTAGTAATAATAACAATAACAATAATAATAATATTTATAACAATAATAATAATAATAATAGCAATAATAATAATAATAGTAATAATAGTAATGATGTTAATAATAATGATTATATTTACAATAATAATAAAAATAATATCAATATTATTATGAATATTAATAACAATAATTATAATATTAATAATAACAATAATTCTTATATTTATATCAATAATAATAATAATAATAATAATAATAATAATAATATAAATAATAATAATATTATTATTATTAATAATAATAATAATATTTTTCACATTATTAATAAGATGAATTATATTTAGACGATCTCAAACAAAACTGAATCCTATTAAGAATTAAGGAAGGTGATCATATTATGATTAACTCAAAGGAATCTCGGTAAATATCTCAGAAAAGCAATATAACATAAATAAATTCGTAAATAAACGCTTTAAAATAGGGGTGGGTCGTAATCAGTGAAAATTTCAGATTCATGCGAGTAGTATTTTTTGTGTCTTCATTTATACATAAATAACACTAAACAATCAAACATTTTGAAAAATTTGCAAAATTCAGAAGGTGCAGGCCAAAAATAGCCATATGGGCTCCACGGGACTCAGAATCCATCATTCTTCGGTGAAAAAGTGGTGTCATGCGACATTGCAGGTCCTAAAACATCCTCAAAAGCTATGGATATAGATGGTTAAATCTGATATAGTACTTTAATTTAGGACCATTTTCAGACTGTAAAAGGGTTTTCATGAATGTAAAATAGCCAAAAACTAGTGGCCTGCACCTTCTGAATTTTGCAAAATGTTTAAAATGTTTGATTGTTTAGTGTTATTTAAGTATAAATGAACACAAAAAATACTACTCGCATGAATCTGAAATTTTCACCCATTACGTCCCACCCTATTTAAAATAACAATTGTTCATCAATACGAATATTCATTGCGGAGTGTCTGAGAGGATGGAAAGGCCAAATAATGATTGAATTATCCAGACCCAGACTGGGCGATTTCAAAGAGTACAGAAAATGTAAAGGTGTTCATTGGCATTCCAATTCCAGAGAAAACTACAGACACAAACAAACCATAACTTACTGGTAAACGGCTGGTAAAAGACTTAAGCTTAAGGAGTCTCAAGTAGAAATTAAAAGTCGGGAAATCTTGTTTCATTTGTGTCTAATGACTATGTATTAAATTCAATTCCAACCTAAAATATTAAAATTAAACACGGCGGATATTATTCCACCTGAAAACCTTTTTTTAAATACTCCAAAGGAACTGAAATTTTGGTAATACTTATTAACTGGTGTCTAATAATCATTATTAAACTTTCACAAAAATCAAAGGTATTTGAAATTTTACGTAGAGTCTTCACTTCCATTTTACCCACTTTGAATAACACTAAATGAAACTAAATAAAAGGCATTGCAGCAAAATCCGACACTTGACAAAAAATAAACGAAATACCAGGAGGTGATAAGGAGTATGGTGAAACCGTAGATGGACGAGACGCCGCCGGAAGAACCTACGTTTTCCAGCCGGACTCCGCTCCTGCACACAAAACAAAGACAACCCTGTATGGCTGCTCAACAATCCTTACCAAGGTTTGTCGCCGGGCAAGTGGCCGCTCTCCTCACACGACTTTAATATCCTTGAATATTACTTCTGGTACTTGATTACGGCAAAGCGTAACACGCACACCCATAACGCGGTCGACTTTCTGGGGCTGCAATTATGGAGGCGTTCGCGGCTATGGACAAGGACCTGGTCGAAAAAGTGTGTGACCCATTTACCGCTTGCCTTCAGATTTCCGTCTCTGCCGGCGACGGTTACATTGACAAATATTGTAGTATGCAACTCTTACTCTAAACTATCGTGTCTCTGCAAATACAATTGTTGCAAATCTGAAAAAAAAACATATTTCAAATGGGAATGTGCCCATATTGTGACCTCCCTAAATTACTTTAAAATACTTTCAAACAAATGAAAGTTGCAAAATATCAATTATTTAATGTATAATACCTATTCTTAAAATTTAACAGGAACTGGAAGTATCTGAATTTTCACAAAGAGTTTCACCATTTTGTCTCCTCTGCATATAAATTCGGTAAACAAAATAAATTACCCCCTTTAAACCAAACAGCTGTGTTTCCAAATTCATAATAATCGGTTCATTAGTTAAGAATTTTATTCTATATATATATATATATATATATATATATATATATATATATATGTATATATATATATATATAAACATATAAACATAGATCACTTGATATATATGCACCCCTCTAAATGTAAGAATCTACAAAAAATAATGTGCCTATTTTACTCACCGTGTTTCCTAGAATATATATTACGAAATTCATAATGATCCGTTCATTAGTTAAAGAGACTATTGTGTACATAGAAATTCCTACACACACGCATATATATATATATATATATATATATATATATATATATATATATATATGTGTGTGTGTGTGTGTGTATGTGTGTGGGGCGGTGGGTGGGTGTATGTATGTATGTATATATATATATATATATATTCATTTAAAAAGAATACGCGGAAATCTCTCTAAGGCCCTTTCGACTATCATCTCGTCAGGAGAAAATCGATAGTTTTAATTAATAATAACGTCGAAAGAAAGAGCAAATGGGGAAATTGAGTGTGCCAAAATTAACGTTGAAGCGATTAAAATTCAATTTAATTATTTCATTAAAAGTCGATTAAAAGGCACTACGTTAGGGGATAAAAAAAAAAATTGGGAAGGAGTTCAAAGTTCACCAAAGAGATTAAGCGATTTTACAAATTCCTTCTGCCGGCACAAGGAAGGTTTTCGCATAGCAATAGAGACAGATTCCAATATTTTCAAATGGTTCTTGGAATCTGCTCGATGCAAGACCTCAAAACGGTCTATTTTATAGCCACTGGCACAGCTAGGGTTTTCAATCAAATGCTGGCCAATAGCAGAGTCCAAAGAATTAGAGGAGGGGTATCCTCTAACGTAGTGCCTTTTAATCGACTTTTAACGAAATAATTAAATTGAATTTTAATCGCTTCAACGTTAATTTTGGCACACTCAATTTCCCCATTTGCTCTTTCTTTCGACGTTATTATTAATTAAAACTATCGATTTTCTCCTGACGAGATGATAGTCGAAAGGGCCTTAGAGAGATTTCCACGTATTCTTTTTAAATGTATCTATAAATGTTGTACCTCAAAACATTTATTTATTTATATATATATATATATATATATATATATATATATATATATATATATATATATATATACATTCTTAACTTTATATATAAAGAGATATACACACACCTTACTTTATATAACTATAGATAGATTGCTGTAAGTTTATAATTTCTCGCTCTTATTCCTAATGACTTCTATATTTTATTACTTGTGATTACTATTAAGAAACATTTGTACATTATGTAATTCTAAATATAAGATATTCTTCGCTTCTACTGGAAGAACAAGTCAGACCCCTGGTGTGATGGAAAGCCCGGGGCCCCAGAAGGAATGATTCAAATTTAAATAATAAGATTAGTTCGTCAATTCTTTCAATTGAATTAAGCCGGTACTAATATTAATTTCGATTTTATTTAAATAATTTAATATTAAAATTTTCCCACGTGCGATAGTTACATTGAGGTTTGCCATACTGATGACAGAGAAAGAGAAAGAGAGGGAAAAGGACAGAGGGTGTGTAGGCTCTCTTCTCATGTTCGAAACAGGTCAACTATTTATTGTCTCTTTTTAGGTGCTGGGATGACTTTCTTTGGAAAAAGAAAAGGCGTTATGTGTGCAAGAGTTGTGTTGAAGCACCGTTGCACAGGACTCCGCAGCGTGCATTTATGACAGATTTCGTTTAAAAAATAGAAAACAATACAAATTTGAACATGGAATAAAACGTTAAAGGACGCGCGATATCTGCGTTAGGGGAAAGGTCTTACACGACCACGAGCCTCGGGGGAGATGCTCAATGAGGTTAAAGCGGCGCGAATATTAAATTGACGGGACCCCTTTCATGTAATAATATTACACTTCGATTGTGAAAAATAAATAAGTTGAGGTATTAATATTGTAATTGTAAACTGTATAGCTTATTTTGCACTAAAATATTTGTGAAAACTGCATTTTCTTTTTCGTTTTAAATTATTAGTAGAGTAAATCCTTTATTTTAATATATATGTGTAATTTGGAGAGACAAAATATGCTTTTATTGTTTTAGTTATATTTGTATTTCTCTTTCTCAGGAGCGCTTCATGCCTAAAATCAAACTATTCTCTACCTGATGATATGATAATTGTAGATCTCGTCTAACGGAGCTCGCGTTAAACTTCAAGAGGAGTCGACATCAGGATGCGTCGTCCTCTGTTTATTTTTGCTTTTGTATTTTGTTTCAGAACATGTCGTTTAAGGCGCGGAACAAAACATCCATGTATTGAGGATAATGATGTAGCGTAAACGCATCTGCTACTGCTATTCTATTGATTATTCTTTGCCAAACTTTCCTCGATTTCGTCTGCAAGCGTTGCACTTTGCTGATTCTGGTATTGGCGGTAAAAATGTGCTTAATAGCAGGTACACTAAATAGAAAGGATCTCGTGAGGTACGATCTCGCAGGAGCTATGGAGAAGTTTTATTAACTCTACAATAACAGTAGCATCAGCAAACGAGTGTTTGTAGACACAACGGCAGCTGTTTTCCTCCAATTGACGTTGATTATTAAAGTCTGACATCAAGGTCTTCTCATGGAAATTAATTTATACCGTATTAAAGAACGAATACTTGAATACTTATTATAACAGATCCTTTTCAGACAAAAGAAACTCCGGGTTATCCTCGATGAGTGTACATCGAAAGAACATGGCATTAATGCGAGTGTGTCACATGGATCGATCTATGGACTGTTAACATTAATAAACTACATCCCTGATTGAAATCGTGTCCGAGTTTGGTATATTTGCTGATGGCACCACTCTCTATCCCAGATGTTGGGAAAACGAATGCACAACTATCCGAGGAAATGTCAGAACCCTTAGGAAATGACCTCCTGTCTGTCGGTGAATATGAACGTAAATGAATGGTAAAATGTAATGCTACAAATACAAATCTTGTTTTTTCTTTTAACACTTACAAAAAAACATTTTCAACCACCGATTATCATAAATAATAGCACTCTATTCTAGAGTAAAACATTCAAACTCACCAGCCTGAGATTCACAAGTAAGATGAATTGGAATAAATACATAGAAGAGATGGCCAAGGTTGCTACAAAGAAGGTTGGCTCCATCTACCTTGCTAGAAAATTCTCACACCTGTCAGCATCATAGTATGCAACTAAGCCACCATTCACCAATGTATGGGGTATTGTTGTCACATCTTGGTTCGTACATCAACGACTAATCTCTACACTTTAGACATCGTCCAAAATAAAGTCTCCAACCAAGCTCCGACTCCTGCCCCATCATCGCAATGTAGAAACCATGTGCTTGTTTTACCAGTACTATAATGGGATGTGCTCTGACGAACTCTAAGCACTGGTGCCAATTCGATGTCAATACACCAGAATCACCCAACAAGCAGCGAACTCCCATCCCTTCATTATAGATTCCCCTAAATGCTGAAAAGCATTTTACTCTAATAGTTTCTTCCCTCGAATTCTGTTTCCTATTTTCTTTGACTGTACTTACATGTAGAGATATAAATTTAATGCGCTGCTCAACTCCCTTCTTAGAGGGTGCCTGTAAGCATGGTCCCTAATTCTCAGTAGCTCCTTACATCACAGCGGAGTAAAAAAAGAGTACAAAAAGAACACCTCAGAAGCTATGAATATATGCCGTCATTTTTACAGATTCCAGAATAAAAAATAAATACGGTTTCAAAGTTTATATTTTATATAAAATGCACATATCTAATGTGTATACCAAGTCTTATGAAATCACCTCACGATAAACAATCAGATGCTGTTGACATGGCAATGAGTATTCTCCGAAATTCTAAACTTTCTTTGTGTCCCAACACATTTCTACTTCTCCCAAATAGCTTATCTGTTCTGTTCTATATTTATAGATCGATGTGTGTATTTATCGACTTCGTACAACTTTAATTTTCTTCCTGTAACGGAATCGTTAGTTTTCCCGGACCTTTCTGTCTGAAAGAAAGGTTTTAGCTAGCTTTATCCGGAATGATATCCGGCAATTCTAGTTATTCATAGCGCTATTTTTTTATCTTTTGGAGACAACGATCCGTCAGTCTGGACATTTTCTTAGACACTTCAGGAATTGGAGAAGATCAAACCAATCATTCCATCTACCGTTGACCGTTTTGCTATTTGTGAAGCAAAGTCCAAATATATTGTATGTTTAATGATCACAAAAGAAGCGGGAATATTTGACGGAAATAGATTGTCCATAAGCTTTGAAAGCAAACATTTGACAATGACAATTCATTTTATAAGAAAGGGATAAAAAAAAGAAACCATACAGATTCAGAAAGATGAATTGGGAATTTTTAATTTCCTGCACTGGTGGTTAAGATACGTAATCCACCGATGTAATAGTCTATGACGAGTTCGAACCCTATTTAGGTTATAAACACGCTAGTGATTTTATATATATATATATATATATATATATATATATATATATATATATATTAATCTATAATTTAAATATTAATCAGTTCAAATACTTAACTGAGTTTAATTGGTCATATACAATAAATTGTATTTATTTCGGCATCAAATAGCCAAAAACGATAGATAAAACAGTTAAGTCAGGAGTCGATAGCAAAATAGTTTCTGACTCATATGAAAATAGCATGCATTTTCAATTTTCTATCTTGCCTGTCACTGTGCCCACTTCATCCATACATATATGTTTTAGATGATACAAGTAAGGGGAAATAGCGTGAATAAAAGTGAGTTATAAGAAAATGAGTGAAAGGAATGAAATGATGTAAATTAATCAAATAGAGATAGAGAAAGAAAAGAGAGGGAATGGAGTAAAGAAGAGAATGAGAGAACACATATTATGACATCACAATGTATTTTGACTTTGTAAAATATTTTGACACATTACTTTAAACCAATGTTGAAGTGAGGGAATTATATATTTCTTGATACATAACAAATACTGACTCAACATATTATGGGTTTTCTAGTTAATAATTCTAATTCTACTTAAATTCTGAAAGTGCGATTTTGATGAGTTTGCTATAAGTACTGACAACCGCCCTAGAGATAATTAATAATAATGATGATTTAAGTAAACAATTTCCAAGAAATCTCGTTATCAAATAATAAGTATATTAGTTGGAAACTCGCTTCAACTTACTATGTAACCTGATCCTTGCTCTTCTGGGATTTGACCACTCAATAAGTCCTAGGTCTGAGATATAGATGGTAAACTGAAAATCCATATTATATTCATAAAGTACGAACCTCCAAATGACACGTTAATAAATTCGAGCTAAATCGGGATATTTCTTTACAAATTACAGTAATGTAAGTGAAGCTACCGTTGTAAATTTTCAAAACAATGAAGAAATCTGAATTTCGTGCGTTGATAAAGCAATTTCTTTCTTATGAAATAAAACTGCTGTTCAAGCCAAACAATGACGTTATAAGTGTAATTACGACGCTGCTCCGTCTACATCAATAGTGTAGTAGTAGTATGTTGACTGTTAACGCGATCACACAGACATTCTAATTGATCAAGTTCGGTAGTGTTTCGAAAAAACATAAAAAAGACCACAAACACGTTTTGTCCGATCGTAAATTTAATTTGCGTGATATTGCTATATCTATATCTATATAGTCAGATGTTGAAGAGATCACAAAGCAGTTTATCCACTATATTGCATGAACATTTGTCAATGAGAAAGCTATGTGTAAACTGGGTGTCGCGTTTGCTCATAGTCGATCAAAAATAGCAACGCTTCGACGGTTCGGTGCGTTATTTACAACTATTTGAACGCAACAAAAATAAGTTTCAGCGTCAATGTTACAATAGATGAAACATGGATCAATAACTTACCCCCGGGATATATTGATAGTCAATCAAGTGGACAGCAGCAGGTGTAAGATGTAGAAAGCGACCAAAGACACATATATCATCAAGCAAGGTTTTGCTATCTGTCTTTTTTCATCAACTACCTTGGAAATGAAAGAACCATGAATAGCGAATATTATATACCATGTTGGTTCATTTGTAGTAGGAAATCGCCCCAAAACGCTACAAATGAGTAAGAAACATGTGCTTTTTTCACCAAGACAATGCACCGTATCACAAATCGATCACAACGGTGACAAAACTACATGAATTCCTTTTGCACATACTCTCTTCTTTATATCTGACCTCCAACCACTAATGGCTGATGGCAATCTAAAAGAAAAACGCCAAGTAAAACAGATTAGGCTCAAGGATGAACTGATATCGAGAACTGATTCTTATTTTGAGACCAAATACAAATCGTTCTACAAAAAAGGCATCGAATTATTACAGAAGCGTTTAAATTAGTATATCGCTCTAGAATGAGACTATATTGGTGAACAAAGTCGAATTTTTTCTAAAATTGGTGTCTTATTATTAAGGCCCATGGCTAATTGTGTGTTGTTTTAGCACGGTCTTATCTTTACCAAGTTAGCGTGATTCGTAATTCTGTTTGGACAAAAAGTCAAGGGTCGCCACAAACACACGTTGGTCGGTGTCTAAGAAAGATTCAGTGTGTCAAACTACAACTTCAAATAGAATTATCATCGATAAAAGGCATCTCATTGTAGATGCATCCAATCATCATTATGGGAGGGTCAGTCTGTCACCTTTAATTTTGAAATAGTATTTTTGTTGGGTTATCAGGCTTAAGTCTGGAATGACATCTATTTTTGTCGTTGTATTATACTTAAAATAAATAGCATTTTAATTTTCTTCTTTCGTGTTAATTAGATGATTCTGATGTTGGCATTAGTTTCCCCGATGTTTTTCCTAGTTCGAAACCTTTCTGAAAAGACATCGGGTGCATACGGGAAGGACCACGAGAAGGTTGCCAACATCCCTAAGTGAAAGTGGTACTGTGGAACCGACTGGATTTGAACATGGAACACCCAGGTATTCAGTTCGTGTCGTTATCCACTTAACCTTCGTCACCTCTCAGTATTTTCATTGATAGGCACTCATTTCTACTCTGCTTATTCCAGCATTGCTTCTTTTCGTCTGGGAGTTCTTGTCACTGAACGCAAGTAGAGTCAAGTAAAAGTGTGGTTAGTGATATATCTACCCTTATTTCACTACGAACTACTTTCCCTAAAGGCACCCATTCAGATAGTATAGAGATAGGAGATAATGCAATGCAATTACTTGGTGATTCGCACATCCTATAAGTATCAGTTTAAATATGACACATTTTCGTTTCTTTTTGGTAGATTTCTGGTACACTACACTGAATTTATACAGTCCAATTTACGATATGTGCTTAGCGGTCTTCTTGTTTGCGCTTCGTTGCCATTACATATCCATCTTGTCTCCAGGGCTGGCGGGAAGAGGATAGGGAGAGGGAGACAACTGGCGATGTGATGCGATGCGATGGGTACGGGGTTGTGATGATGAGGGTGGCAATACTGCGGCGCGGTGTTTGGAGAACGTTCGATTCGTTCGTGACGTCTCGTTTAGTGAAGCCTAAAAGTTGGCCAATGAAAATCATTACATGGCCAGCGGACATGACCGCCGCCGGCCATGATGATCACGTGGCGGATGTAGGAACGAGTTAGGAAAGTTTTCATTTAATATTCATAGTTTCACCGTTTTCTATTGTGCAGCGATGGAGCTTCTCACACGGGGAAAGGTGCGTCTGTGTGCGTGACTGTTTTAGTTGGGTGAATTTCACAAGTTGCTGGAATACATAAAGAATTTATTTTGTCTCCGTTTGACTAGGCACTTCCTTAGTACAGTCAAGCCTCCAGTGAGGATCGAAGTTCGCAGTTATTTAGTACTAACAAGACTACCCTGTGTTATTACTAATACTTGTAGTAGTAGTACAAGAGTAGTAGTAGCAGTATTATTTTTATTAGTAGTATAATTATTTAGTAGTATAATTATGAATAGCATCATTATTATTATTAGTAGTAGTAGTATTAGTAGTAGTAGTAGTAGTAGTAGTTGTAAAATAATAATTATTATTAGTAGAAGTAATATCATTATTGTTGGTAGTATTAGTAGTAGTAGTAGTAGTAGTAGTATGAGGAGGAGGAGTAGTGGTGGTGGTAGTAGTAGTAATAGTAGTAGTAGCAGTATATTATTTTTTAATATTTTCTCACTAAGAGTGTTCACACAAGTCGTTATCAGTGATTGCTCACTGAAAATAACCAGTGCTGTTCCCTGGAGTCTGAATGGCAATAAGTATCTTCATCTTTCCAGCACTTCCCACCTCCTTCACGGATGTTGCACATCATTTTGCGTTATCGCAAGAACTGTTTACCATAGATTTATTTCTGGCAACGACCATTGGTCTTCTCTGGAATTTAGGTGGCAATAATCCCCTCCCCCACGGTCCCAGTAATCTCACCCCTTTCCAGTTGGGGTTGGTTATTACATTCCCTCCTTTGTATTTCCGTCCTGCTTACCCCATCATGATTATTTTCTGTGTTACCTGCCGAGGCTGGTTAAATTACTTGCGTGCGAGTGTGTTATTTTTTTTTAGGGGAGGAGCTTTTATGGAATTTCAGTCAGTGTCAGTTCTCTTGAGCTTGTTTGATGTTCTTTCTATGTTTTTTCTTTTATTTCTGTTTCAGATTACGTGTTGCTGGTTAGTGGTCGTAAATATAGTGGGTTGTTCTTCGCATTCGAGGATTTTTCACATTATTTTGGCTGTTTTTGACAGTAATTTTCCCTGTGGTTTCACTTCCCCATTATCCTTTATCTATTTTTTTCGGGATTGTTTATAGTGGTTCTAAAATTGATAGTATAATATTGATTGTTAATATTGATTGATAGTATAATATTGATTGTTAATATTGATTGATAGTATGATATTGATTGTCTTCATGTTTCACATTCCTTTCAGTTCTTTGGCAATAAAATTGAATTTAAATCCTTTTTTGTCTCTGTGATCATCAATACTGGGAATTGCTGGGACGGCGAAATCTACGAGTTTGCATCTATTTCCTTCTTGTCAACTACTATAAGATCTGGCGTCTTTGCTCATATGAATTTGTCTGTTTATACCTCGATCTATCAGAAGATCTTGTTTTTTTCATTTTCCAGTACTGTTTATTAATTATTACCGGTATTCGCACGTGTTTACTAGTGATCATTTAGTCGTAAAACGGGTGGTGTTCCCTGGTATCTGAGTGACAATACATATTCCGAGATCTTTAGCACTGTTCGCTTTTTTCGATTACCATTCACCCTCACGTTATAATCTCGTACCAGCTGTTTAAAATTGACTTCTCGCCGATAAAGACCGATAGTAATGCGTCGATCTTCCAAAATGGCAGCCTCAACTTGACGGGCAGATGCCTCATCAATCGCAGATGGACGACCAGGTCTGAGAGCTGTTTACAACAGACTTCCGGCCATGTGTGAATTCACGATATCAGCGTTTTACAAGGTCATATGATGAGGCATCATTACTATAAGTTTCTTTCATTTCATCAAAAGTCTCCTTTGGTGTGCGTCCTTTCAAATACAAAAACCGGATCACGGGACAACACAAAATTGGCTCCATTTCACACCTGACTCCGTTCAAACACCTGTAAATCAGAAACTACAATTAGTTCAGAGCATGTTTTGCAACATACCTCATACGGATATAAATCATTACACATGCAAAATTTCACTTAGATGAGACATCTGGAAGTGGGTCAGAGGCATCACTTATTGAAGGCCCCTCGTATAAATCACACGCACTCAATCACTATCCAGGTTTATCGTCTATGTTTTCTTTAACAATAGGTTCAGCGTTTTCTGACTGCTTCATGCTAAGTCTCCAGACATAACGATGGTGGGGATTGACTGTGTTAGTTTACCACTGTTCACCGTTTATTGACCGTTTATTTCTTTCAAAAGCCCCCAGCTTTCTTTTTGCTGTCCAGCCTTAGGTCTCCGAAAGTGCTGATAGCCCCCTTGCTCTTTCAGCATGCCCAAATTTGCGAGGACGGCTTTCCTTATCCTGATATATATATATATATATATATATATATATATATATATATATATATGCAAGCGTCATTAAGCGACTTGCTGTCGAAGTATATATATATATATATATATATATATATATATATATATATATATATATATGATGGACTCTCCCGTCGATTTCGACGTATGAGTGCCCGACCAGGGGCTGCCCGCGCGTGAATTTGTAATTGCAAGTGTTGCGCAATCTCCAACAACCGCTCTCCTGAGTCGGCATTGCTTGATTCCAATGGCAAGTAGTAATAAAAGACGACTGGAAACAATGCCGAGATAAGCAGAGAGCACTTACAGCACCTGGTATTCCCAAATGGTCACCCATTTAGTACTGGCCAGGTTTTGTTCATTTTGTTTATATTTGAACTTCATTAATTAATGTATATATATATATATATATATATATATATATATATATATATATATATATATATATATATATTTGAAATAGAAAAAAATCAATTAACAGACGCGTGAATTTATATAAATAAATTAAAATTTAATCATTTTTAATATTTTATTAATCCGAATTTTCGGTTTAAAAATCTATAATCATGGTTAACAGACATTGTATTTTTTTCTTTTTCATGGTGAAAATCTGTCGGCGTGGCCGAAGATGTACGATCTCCTCCAATGTTATTGGGGAGTTTATGTATATGTCCGGTGCTTGTAGTGAATGCCATATAAGGTTTGAGATGAATAATATAAGTGTTACTGCAGTTTTGAAAGCGTCGTTAGAAGAAGTATTTGATTGTTTTTTGAGAAACCAGCTAACAGACGCGTGAATTTATATCAATAAATGAAAATGTATTTAATATAATTTTTTGTTTATATTTTATAAATCCGAATTGAATTTTCGTTTTAATATATATATATATATATATATATATATATATATATATATATATATATATATATATATATATATATGTATATTTATATATATATATATATATATATATATATATATATATATATATATATATATATATATACATCGCGGTGTATAAGCTAATTTGAAAGGACCCCTTCGGATCGGTCTTGATTACATTCGATAACTTTACTTCTATATATAATAAAGTTAAGTAATATGCTTCAACAGAATGCATACCCTTAATTTAGTTTTTTTTAAGGCATATACAAATTGTTTTGTTTAATTCATCCCGGTTTAATAATAATAGTAAGTGTATTCGCTAATTGGCCGGATAACCAGGGATTAATTTTTGTCGAGTCATATCAAAGGCCAATTAAAATGGTATTTTCCACCTAAGCACTATGATGGGATGATCATGTTAAAGAGGAGTAATTCTGGTAAACACGTCGAACCCTCCCCTACATCTCGGTTTAGTAGCTATTGAAAATGGAAGTGGTTTAATAAGTTCTTGTATAGTCGTTGCGTTTGGTGTACCTTCATCAATCTCTGCCAGCACCGTTCAGTTACTTTGGACTTATAGACGTAATTATCATTTATTTTCTATTCAACTAACAAAGGTGTACTAGCGGGATAGGTATGACTATGAAGCCAGAACTAATCAAGTATGAACAACTCTAGAATAACACCTGTGACCAGGTAGTTCTTTTAACGAGGCACACTGCGGGCACCTGCGAATTCATCGCTTCCCCTGTGGGAAGAATCGCGTAGGGGTGGAGTTCTCCACTTTAAAAGTATAATTTGTGGTAGATATTTGCTAATTTTAAATGACACTTTCAAGATCTTGAAACGACTAGCCATCACGCATAAAAGAACATAATATTAAGAAAACCTAACATAGTCTGAGGCCGATTAGCCATTGTGAACTGATTGGCCATTATAAACGGTAAAAGCATGTATTTCTTCACAAGTCACCCCCTTTACTGCTATTTAACCCTGTAAGATCGTCTATCACTGATATGCACGCACATACATACTTCCAATGTTGATGATCTAATGTTTTTAATTAGATCATCAAAATCAGAAACCAATTCTGTCAACGAATACTACCAGTATCAAGCGCTATGAACTGTAATTTTTTTGCAATCGAAATAAAAAGTTGTAGGAATAAATAAACACTCAGTTGTTTAAACATATGATTCACGTAAATCAATACCATTTTTTCCAATGATCAAATAAAGACAAGATCCCGAATCTATAGAAATCTTTAGATTTAGTGGTTAGAAATGATGTGTTCTCTTTTGTAAAACTTTTTATTGTAGACGAACAGTGATGCTTCGATTTAGCTACTTTAGACCAACGCGCCCACAACATATTAAGTAAATATACTCAATCAAAATCTTATACCTTTCTTACGCAGTTTCATTTTTAATCTATTTCTTTAGACTTGATAGACATATGTTGAAATAGATTCAGGCGTCCGTCCGTAGTCATTTTTATAGCAACACCAAGAAGAAACTTTCACTGGTCACAATGTTGTATGAAACTGATCCGGTCATTAATGGAACCTTGAAGAATGTTTGAAAAACAAATATCACAAACACTATTCATTAAACAGCTTGCAATATATAAGAATCATGCAAGAAAAGTTTAGATTAAAAACAATTTTTAACTGAGGCAGACATATATACATATATATTTATTTATCAGAGAAGAACAGATATATAGCTACACATACACACAGATATATGTATATAGATACACTTATATGTACACACATATACCAGCAAATTAGAGTATATAGGAAAACCTCGATGAGTAAGCTATCAAGACCAATAATCTATTTGCTAACACCAGCAGCTCAATATTCCGTAAAAAGAGCAAATTATATATATATATATATATATATATATATATATATATATATATATATATATATGAGTTGAATTATTTCTCAAATAAAAGTCCATATAAAGAGTATTAAAGTATGCTCTGTATATGGAATTTGATAAAATTATTGAAATCGTCAACATATGACGGTGTGAATAATTCATCTCTATACTGACGATTCCCGTAAGGATGAAACGTATACGTATGGAGATAAAGAAACAACAAATATTTATAATTAATTATTTGTCGCCCTGAAACTAGGCTGTGCTCAGTAGTGAGTATTGATTTACTCCTCTCCAGGAGTTAGGCACAAGGCCAGTTTTTATCTTACTCCCACAAGTAAGATGTGACCCACGGTCGGGTCGGGAAAGTGGGGTTTAAAAATTGTCTGAGCAGCCCCGTCGGCATTTCCCGGTAGGGGCGCCTCAGGCAGTAAGCAATAAACTTACTCCTCCCCAAAGAGGGGAGGCAAAGCCTGGGAAGGTGGACCTCCCAGAACTGCACAGGACAGACCCATTGACCGGCGTAAATCAAGACCCGAAGGCCAAGACAACACCAGTATGGGGTGCAGTATCCATCGGAACAGATACTACACTTTGATCTTAGCCAAAAGGCCAGGTGGGTAGTAGCATTAACACAACCGTCATCGTGGCTTCACTGTAATGTTTCTTTCAAAAGTCAAACTCTTTAAGACAACTGCCTTTAAATAGGATACATCTCTCGCTGATTCACCAAGTTGTTGAGAACGGCGCTGTGGGCTAGGGCAATTAAATTGAACTGATTAACATATTTTATTATACAGCGAAATATAAAATTATATGCATACACATAAAATGTGTAATATATTCGTGCCTCAAGTGCTATTGTTACTCTTAAAATTTCATAACGGTCGAACTGTGAGTTGAAAAGAAAATGTAATTGCCTGGGCATTTAATAACGTAACGTAATACGTGTTGTAAATGTTACTCTTTATACATTTGTATTGCATGCATGGTGTTACTGTACCTATACATTGGGTGGGGAAATGCAGATTCACACATTTCCGAACAATAAATACATAAATTATGACAATAGATCAGTGATGACTTTAACAAGAAATCGTCAAAATCGTAGTCTGCAATGGTAGCCAATTAAGGCAATCACACCCTCTATGTGAGTTTTGATTTACATGCTATAACTAATAGTATTTTATACTGATGAATCACTATTACGAAGGCCAGAAGCTACTCGAGGATAAGGGTTTCTGAGAATTTCAGTGAAATTTTCGAACAGTGTTATGCAATGATTGAAGGCAATGATTACTTCACAGAACGACTCAGAAGATATGTGCTCACATTGGACTTTGAAACGACAATGGTGTAGTTCGTAGAGAACCATTCCCGCGGTACGTGTTTTACAAGTGGGAAGTTATTATGAATGAACTCTGCTCATAGAAGTTCCTTATGATCTTTAGTAGACATATAGTTATTTGCAGTATCGAAAAAACATACTTGTTAGAAAGGTTTTACAGAGTGAAAATAGAGGTTAAAACTCAGTCGGGAATCTACTGTCGAAATAACGATATATATATATATATATATATATATATATATATATATATATGAATTGAAAATATAAACGGTATCGTCTGTATAAAAAAAACACTTTTGATATTTTATTAAATACAATGTATAGTGTATATATATATATCTATATATATATATATATATCTATATATCTATATAGATACGTATAAGAAAGGGTATTTAGACATATTTTTTATACCATTTTCAAAGAGTCTTTTTCTTTTCTCCTTTTTTTCATCGTCCGATGGAAATGGGCTTTTTGGTCAGAAAATCACGTTATGTCTGTAGGCGAGGTGACGCCGGTTTGAATAAGAAAGGTTATTTAGACATATTTTTTAAACCATTGATTCGTAATAGTATTATATTTTTTTGAAAATACCATAACAATGGTGGTGTAAAATAAATAACATTTATTTTAATCTTAACTTTCGAGAATATACTTCTCATATTCAAAGAGTGTTGTTCTTTTCTTCTTTTTTTTCATCGTCCGATGGAAATGAATTTTTGGTCAGAAAATCACGTTATGTCTGTAGGCGAGCAATAAACACAATGTATTAAAATATAACACAAATATCAATTGACACTCACCAATAATTTACTGTTTTTTTTCCACTTCTTTTTTTCATTCTTTCTTTTTTTTTTTTTTTTTTCATGATTCGTTCATCATAGAGTACACGTCGTCATATTGTAGTCTATTAATCTCGATATAAATAAAGTCACATAAACTACGCATAACAATAATTACTTATTTATTTATTTTTTAATTTTTATTTTAACTATCATTTCATCCTATTACATAATACATAAATGAAACAAATATTTGTAATGTCAAAATGTATGATTCAGTATATATATATTTCTCTCTCTCTCTCTCTCTCTCTCTATATATATATATATATATATATATATATATATATATATATACATATATATATATATATATATTTATATATATATATATATATATATATATATATATATATATATATAAATGAGTGTGCATGTGTGTGTGCTTTATAAACAGCTACTGGACATAGTCATCAGGTGGAAGACAATCTCATATATACATATATATATATATATATATACATATATATATATATATATATATATATATATATATATATGTATATATATATATGGATGAAGTCAATTTCAGTTGCTGATGTCTTAAAGTTAATAGTGTCATACGGCATGCTCCATTGTTCCGTCCAAGTCATGTTCGATGAGTTCAGATCTGGTTATCTTAGACAACGGTTGCCATGAAGCAGACCCTGCGGGCCGAGACGGACCGGACAAGAGCATTTTTGTGGCTTCCCTTGGGTACATTATAGTTTGGCTTGTCATGTAATTCAGTTGAAGCAGTACATCGTTTCGTATTGGATACGTGATGACAATAAAGATACGTTTATGCCTATTTGTGTATGGCTATATATATATATATATATATATATATATATATATATATATATATTGAACTAAATGTTAAATGTTAAATGTTTACCTACAGACGACGGCGTTTAACGCGTTGTGTTATCATCAGTGTAGGAAGTGAGAATTCTAGACAGTTGAAAAGCACGAACCTAGTTATAGAATCAGCCTTGAACATATGAACTAGTTCTCTAAATAAACGGTCACGTTGAATTACCACGTTAAATAGGAAAATACGTTATATACGTGCCTAAGAAACAGGCAGCCAGGTAGACAATCGAGAGGGTTCAACTAACGTTCTCGGAAACTTGCGTATAGCTAAATGGCAGTATATGTTTAACTCCCCGAACAGAGTTCAACTTTAATTTCATATATATATATATATATATATATATATATATATATATATATATATATAAATATATTATATGCATATATATGCATATGTATATATATATATATATATATAAATATATATATAGCAATAATTCAACATTTAAATATAAATGTTGTATCTTCAAATAATGACCCATCGTGACAATAGACAGCTCAATATACTAGATATAGCATTAAATCAAGAATAAGAATGATAGAAATAAAAGTTGAAAGAATTACAAATTTTATTAAATCAGTAAATGGTCGGAAACAAGGAGAAATGTTAAATCTTTAGTCTATCGATTTTAAAAGATGAATTTCTCTCATTAGAGGATGATGACCTGTAATGTATGTATTACCGATTACATACAAGCTATGAAAATATGAAAATACATACATATAGATAAATATGTGTGGGTTAAAATAATGCTAATTAGAGCAATAAACCCTAATAAATGATGTTGAATTCAAAAATAGAAATATGGAAATATTCAACCGACTCAAAGTTTAAATAGCATAGATAAATACTTTACATAGAATGCATAGAGTATATATGTATGTATATATATATATCTATATACATATATATATATATATATATATATATATATATATATATATATATATATATATATATATATTTCTATATTTCTATATTTCTATATAAAGTTGTAATTATTTAACCCTGAAAAATGATGATGAAAGATAGATGGTTACAGGAAAGAAAAACACGTTTTTATAACGGCAAACAATTGTTTCGCCTAAAACCAAGGATATCGTGTTCAAAAATGTTAAAGTATTTCAAAATATTTACAGATGTACGTTTTTAAGTACATTTTAACATACATAAAAATACGTTTTAAAAACACGTGAATGTGTTTTAACATTCAAACTATTTACAGATGTACGTTTTTAAGTACATTTTAAAATACATAAAAATACGTTTTAAAAACACGTAAATGTGTTTTAACATTCAAAATATTTACAGATGTACGTTTTTAAGTACATTTTAAAATACATAAAAATACGTTTTAAAAACACGTAAATGTGTTTTAACATTCAAAATATTTACAGATGTACGTTTTTAAGTACATTTTAAAATACATAAAAATACGTTTTAAAAACACGTAAATGTGTTTTAACATTTAAAAACTCTTCAGTTGAGCCACCGTTAGTGCCGTATTTTGAAGTGTATGTTTTATGTATTTTAAAACGTACTTTAAAACGTACATCGGTAAATATTTTGAAATACTTTAAAATTCTTGAAAACGATATGATTGGTTTTAGCCGGAACGATTGCTTGCCTATATTAAAACGTGTTTTTCGTGTGAACATCTATCCTTGATTATATTGATTATTTATTACCCATATACATCGATTCTTCATGCTTACGCTATCTTTAGTGCAGGAAGCTGATTTCCGACGGTCTACGCCCGCGAACTCCGACTACTAATCGCCACCGGTTCGCTAGTCAGAAGAGTTACCGGTTGGCCACCAGAAATCAGCCAAAAATTTAGGAGGAATTTCACTTTGTAAATACCAAGTCGGCGAGTATTCACAGGAAGCGGCGAAGAGTCATCTAAAAACAACAAATCGTGTTTGACCTCGTAATAAAGCTACTAGTACTGCTTGTTATTAAATTCACTTCGAGTGCCCAGCCTTAGTAAAGGGGGCTATACAATAATATTTATGAATAAATATTAATAATTTATTACCTACAGACATCGATGTTTCATGATTACGCAATCTTCAGTGCAGGAGGCTAATTCCCGAATGTTGACAGGCGCGAACTCCGACTACTACATGTGTACATGTGTACATGTATATATATATATATATATATATATATATATATATATATATATATTCATGTGTACATGTATATATATATATAAATATATATATATATATATATATATATATATATATATATATATATATATATATATATATATATATATATAATTAAAATGAAATAACACGATATCACATAATCACCGGTGTAATAATTTATCTCGAATCTGTGGTCTTGTCAAGCATCCAAAGGAGGTGATTACATTTTTGAAAATGAAAGAAGAGAAATTCACAATGAATGTGAATTTCTCTTTTTTATTTTCAAAAATGTAATCACATCGCTTGGATGCTTGACAAGACCACAGGGTCGAAATTAATTATTGTACCGGTGATTATGTGATTCCGTGTTATTTTATTTTTATTTCATTCTTGCTCTGTTTATTACATTGAGCTCTCATACCCGGGTTTTTTCTGGAATTTCTTTCACTCTAACATTATATATATATATATATATATATATATATATATATATATATATACTTATTGTCTGTGTATGTTTATTCGGTGCTTAGGATGATGACCTCGGGCGTTTAAGTGATGTTTTCAAGTTAGTAAGCGAAACAATAACGTGCCTGCTTACAAACATCAAACGAGATTTCCCAACGCATTTAACGAAACATCTTTAGAAGTGTTTGAAAGTCTTCCTAATTATGAACATATTTTGCACAACTGTTGTTAATAGTCATAGAATGTTATTTTCTCACACTAAATGTCATATATAACTAGAAGAATACCCGTCCCAGGACGGGTAATATTAATTTCCTTAATGAAACTATTGTGCACTGCGTTTATATCACATTACTAAAAATGTAAATCAAAATAAAATGCCTCAAAAAACTACTGCGTATACTAATTTTGATTAACATTTATTACATGATTTTGATTCTAGAAAATATTTAAAATTTCAGGCGTAAGCTTAAGGAATCTGGGGTAGTAAGTGAAATACACCGAATCCTGTTTAATAATGTTCAATATATAACATTTAATGCAAATCTGAAATATTTGATTTTTAAAATGGCACTTTGCATTTATATTATTTTCCGTAAAACTTTTTAAGATCCAAATAAAAGTGAAATTTAAAAAATATTTATTAATTCGGATCCAATATTTATATTTAAAATGTCACATTAATCGGAGGTATCGGAATATTCAGGACGGACAACTTCCATCTATTTTGCCCTCTTTTGTCTGAAACTAAATTAAACTGAATATTTGTTACATTTCTCACCCTTGCGTCTATCAGCTGTATTCCAAAATTCATAATTATCGATTGATTAGTTTGGCAGGCAATCGTATATATAGAAGAGTGTAGACATATACGCATTACTTACTTTATATAAAGAGAGATGTATGGACATAGATAATAATTATAATAATGATGATAATCAAAACGATCGGCATGGATTAAAACAGGTAAACTACCAAGAGATATCCTCGAATGCGGAAACCAACCAACATAACGAGGTTACACCGACCAACTACAATGTATTTGAAACAGAAAGAACCGATCAAATTAAACGAATCCGAGGAGATTTAATTTATTTTAAATTTAATAATCTGAACACCTCTATAATAAGAATGGATAATACCAGTCTTGGCAAGTGCCGCACATAATAGTCGTAAAATAGAAAGGAGGGTGGAAAACCTAAGCAGAGAGAGCACTACTAAGAACTCCACGGTGTTTAGTTGAATCTTGGTGAGGTTGGTTGCCACTCGAATTTCGAAGAAGACAAACGAGACATACATTCAAAAGCGGCCGTTGCAATAAGTTCATCTAGATCAGACAAGTGGGTCAGAGGGATTACTTATTGAACGCCCCTCGTATATTAAATTATCACACGTGGTTATTCTTTCGTTTCTTTGTATTATAATCAGTTATTATTAAGATTAATCCTCTGATCCTTAGCTGAAAAAAGATTGGAGGGTACTAGACACAAGTACATTCACTTTTATGATATAGAAAGTAATTTGTAGCAAATTTACATAAGATTTAAAAAATAGAACATTGTTTTCTTACCAGCCTATTATTAATGTTGTAATCATCATATTTTTTTAATGGAGCAAAAAGAGTAACATTTTTATTTTTAAGAGTTTACCAAAATCGTTAGTTTCATTGTATTATTGGATTCTGCCTTTTTTAGTATTTCTCTCGGTGTAGATTTTCTTTACGTATAAGTCCAGACATGACGCATCAAGCGAACCACTGAACACTTAGTCATTATGGACCTCCATAATTAGCTACTAGACTACCTCTTTAACCATAACTCGAATCTGAATCGTTCACCGTTATGGCAATATCGATCGAAACAGGCACTGGGCTATTTTCAACGTGCAAGGCGCGTAGACAAAGTTTATCGTGAAGCCTTAACCTTCTTGACAGACGGCAAAACTCGACGTCAATCCAAACGCTTGTTACTGACTTAATTGGAGCTGGCAATAGCAAAGTTCACAGGTGCCTGCGTGTGGTGGTGTGTGGTCTGGTGTGGTGTGGTGTGGGTGTCCGTGTTGTGCGTGGGGTGCAACCGGAGACGATGGTGCTTTCGCGAGCGAAACCGAATCACGTATTATCGGAAAAATGTTTACTCGTTGATCGCAACTGGCGCTCCGTTCTTTGGCTTCCTCTCTCGACTTGTGCTCTTTCTTCAGAGTTTTAACTCCTAACCGACCGGAGCAGCTGGAGAAGTAGAGAACCTAGAGGGGCGCATCTGTCTGATAGAAAACTGTCAATATCAAATCAGCGGAAGAGGGAATTTCAGGACAGAAATCAACGCGCGTGAAAAAGCCGATATTATTATTATTGTCATTATTATAATCATTATTATTATTTGTACCCACTAGAAGTTCTCACACAGGTCATTATCAGTGATTGCTCACCGACAACAACCGATGGTATTCCCTGAAGTCTGAGTGACAGCACATCTCCCCAATTATTATTATCATTAATAATAATAATAATAATAATAATAATAATAATAATAATAATAATAATAATAATAATAATAATAATAATAATAATGATAATAGCGGGTCATCGTTAACATTCTACCATTGCTTCATTTGTCTATTTGAATAATTCACTGTTAATGATAATTTTTCTCTTCGATGTGAGGGAATATATTTCCTTAAAAATTCAGACTCGGCTGACGAATAAAGAGAAAAAAATACTACATTAATTGTTGCATAATTACTTAAAATAAGTACACGTTACGATAGATCCACAGATGGGAGCTTTACTATAATTATAATTAATAGTCACTAATCCTTCCGACTGAGGCAGTTCTCCGAAACCGCCTCTACAGTTCGAATTTCATTCTCTCCGGGTCGAAAACATTGCGAAAAGTCTATAAGAGGATTAATAGTGGTTACAATCTTTATCTTAATACTTTTGTAAAACATTTTCTGTAAAACATTTTTGAACAAACCTTTTAAACACATTTTTAAGAGAGTCATTTTAACACATATTTAAGAGTCACTTTAAATAGTTTCATTAGGACGATTTTAATGGCACTTTTAAGCCTCTTTTGATAATGAACTAAGAAAATTATCTTTGAGATTTCGTTCGTCGTGGTCGTGAGTTTGTTGGCACCTCATCTTTGTTGCTGGCTCGTGATCGTCGTGAAGTATCTGTTTTATGTGGCAGATTTTGTTTTCAAGCACGAAGACAAGGACATTCGGAGACGATTTTTCAGAGAGAGATTTCATCATTTTATTTCACACATCATTCAAGTGGAGGGTTCTAATTCGTCGGTTCTTCATTCAGATCTTATTTTCATTCATACTGTGGGACGCTGGTCGCAGTTAGCTAATTTCTCAGCACATGTCTAGAGAAGTCGCCCGCTAATGTACATTGCAGAGCTCAGTATATCGACGTATGTTCATGACCGCTTCCATGGTTAACTATTACCCCCACTTTCACATAAGGTTACATGGCTGAGACTCTTGATCTCTGTCGCTTCGAAGATCGGGAACTAACTCTTCACACAAGCCACCCGGGCAAGGCGTGGCGACCTGTCTCCGCCAAAATCGGGAACTCGACTGAATCGTCAACTAAATCTTCACACAGACTAATCACGTCACCTGATGTACACGTGTTACCGTCATGCGAAAAACATTCGCTCACTTATGTTGTCTAACCTTTTGACCCTAGTATTTCCTCTCGGGCGGCATACAGCAACATTTGTTATGACTTTACAAAAATGAGTCACTATGATACATAGTTTGTTTGTCCCAAAATCACAATGCACTCACATTGTTCTTAATTCTATTTCCTTCACAATTCATACTAGTGGATCTACACACTTTAAAATACAGGGGCAGTCATAATACAACATAATTAGTATTATTATTATTATTATTAGTAGTAGTAGTAGTAGTAGTAGTAGTATTACCACTACCTAAAACTAATAAGTATTTTTATTCATTTATTAGTATTAAACATTAGCCGTTGCCCAGGATACATTGATTAAATTTACATTTTAATTAATTGCAAATTTTAAAAGTCAAGACAGATAACTCTTATTATATTTTTAAATTTAAAATGTCTATTATTTTCATAACATTTATGACTCGTCTAATGAACAATAGCATAAACATTCTGACTACTCAAGGTACTAGTAGTAGCCGCTACAGCAGCAGTAGTAGGAGGAGGAGGAGAAGGAGGAGTATTGGGGAGGAGGAGAAGTGGTGTACGAGAAACTAATAATTATCTATTATTTGTTCTTATAATCGGTAATTACCCGGCGTCGCCCCGGAATACACTGAAGTCATTTACCAATTTACGTTTTAATTGTTTGCATATTTTTAAAAAAATAAAAGTAGATAGCTTTTATTATATTTTTCAATATAAACTAAATTATACGCTACAATTGTTTTGAATTTTATGTGATTATTTTTAAATGTTTATATTATCCGTCGACTTTACAGGAATTTAAAAAATAAATCGTAGCTAAAGACGATTTTATATTGCCAATAATCCGGTGCAACGACAACGAATGAAATATTTCTAGTCAGAATCAGTGCGATTTTTCAGTTTAAATGCAATATGGATATGAGTTTAAGAATCAGACCGACTTACTTTTATAATTATATTTCTCTTGTCTGTGCATGTACAATATGTAATGCACGTCACTGTTAACCATTCCAAAAATTAATTGAAAAACTGTTAAATAATACATGTATGTACGTTATAATAATATTAAGAAAACATTGTCTTTCTTTTTCATAGAAATAATTGTCTTTGTGAGCTAAATTGTTTTACATAACTGTAACTCTCTTTGTATTTATTTACAGAAAGTTGTAACAGTTAAACTATTTTCAAAATGACTATTCTCTTCCTTTTGGTTGTGAAATTATTGTCAGCTAAATACTTTTTAAAATGGAACGAAAGTTTCAGCCTATTAATTTATTTAGTCTAACAATCCAAATATGTTGTCAAATAAAGAGACATGTTTCGTATCGTAAAAGTAATTGTCAGCTAAATATTCTTCAAATAAATAAAATGTATGTCACTTTTTAAATCGATGTGACGATGACGTCACCCCCATTTAAAAAGTGACATACATTTTATCATTAAGTTTGTAACGAAACGGACTGACAACCAGGGTGTGTCATGTTCGAATACACAGAAACACTTTGAGTTAGGATGTTGGCAACCTTCTTGTGGCCCCTCCCGAAATTACTCGACATCTAGCTAGAACAGGGGCGGCTAACCTTTTCAGAGTGAGGGCCAGGTAAGACTTTTGGGAGGAGATCGCGGGTTGGAGTGAAAAACGAAATCTCAAGATTTCTATATTTTGTTTACATGAATAAATTGTACAAAAATTGCATTGAACACTCTACAAATCTGATATTTTTTCTCAAGAGACTTCTGTATGCGATGTTATAAAAGGCGCCGACGAAGAGTCATTTTGGAATCATGAAAAATAATGACGGTGGAAGTAGCAAGTTGATCCATCATTCGTTTTGACACACCTCACATAAGTTCTAAGTTTCATGCCCTTTCCTCTTTGCCTCTCTCTCTCTCTTTTCAAGGATTTGAAATTAATAGTTAATGAAAAATAAAATATACATGCATCATCGCGCACTGATATTTATACTTTTGTATACCACTGTACATTCTTATTGAAAGTATTCTACGTATATGTCACAAAATGATATGAGGTTTACTGGGAGGTCCGCGGACCGGATTGCATAATAAAGCATAGCAGGGTGGCGGACCGGACGCAAAGCCTTCGCGGGTCGGATGTGGTCCGCGGGCCGGGGGTGGCCCGTCCCTGATCTAGTATGAATTATGAATGAAAAGATTTCAGGAAAACCTAGGCCAGGAATAGAATAATATGATTCATACGGAATGAATTAATGAACATCTAAAATTTGAGTAAAACTGTAAAAATTAAATGCGTATAAATTCTTGTTACTATCGTTGCATCGCGGAAGTCAAAGGGGAAGATGTTTGTCTCCCAGATGTTTAATATAAAGAGGCATGAGGTGATGCCTCAGCTCGGGGCTACCGTGAGTGAAGTTCTCCAGTGTAATGTTGAATCGAAATCGGGAATTGATCACAATCGGAAATTTACAACAGAATCGGTGATTGTATCGGAATCGAAAAAAGATTGGAATCATCCCATTACTAATATATGTACACACATATATATGTATGTTTTTAATTCAATAGAATAGAAATTTTAATACATAATTAATATGGTGTAATCATGCTTAAAAAATAAACACTCAATAAAAGTCCAATGCTCCAACCTCCATGCTTCTAAAAATTAAGAAATATAGTTGAATGTTTATTTTTAGAGCATGACATAGATTCTGAATTCTACTGACGTTAACAACATATACTCTGTTTTACATTAAGTGTTAACCATTGAACTCAAGTCAATCTACTGTATTTAATATAACCTGGTTCTTCAACTTTAAAGTATGTTATATATATATATATATATATATGTGTGTGTGTGTGTGTGTGTGATTATCTTTATTTACACAGACATGTACAAAATCTGCGACACAGGCATGTCGATGTTATCCATCAACAGCTATTATAAACTGAGATCTCATCAGGGAGAGTTAGAATCCGATCTAACTCTCCCTGATGAGATCTCAGTTTATGATAACTGTTGATCGATAACATCGACATGCCAGTGTAGCAGATTTTGTACATGTCTGTGTAAATAAAAATAATCATATATAAAAGCTCTATTTGATATTGTGCACTTTTTATGAACCCGGTTGAAATTCTTTGGATCACTACCCTGTGCATGTTTTACCTGGATTATTATTATTATATATGTATATATATATATATATATATATATATATATATATATATATATATATATATATATATATACATATATATTAGATCAATGTGAAAAGTATATATTTTAATATATATTTTATTTATTTTCTATATTTGACGTGTAAGAATATCAATTGTCCCTTATATATAAAAAAATAAGTTTTTCTTAATAAGAAGGCAACATTTTCGCCCGCGATCCTTCGGCCTTCGGCCTTCGTCAGTGTAATGAGGGAGTGTGTGTGTACGGTGGAGGGTTGGTAGTTGTAGAATGGGAGAAAATGGTAGTGAAAGTCAGTGAAATAGTGAGAAAAACAGGAGTCCGTCCCTAATAGCTGAGAGGCAAGT
The DNA here is from genome assembly GCA_963556195.1 of Sepiola atlantica. Classification (NCBI taxonomy): domain Eukaryota; kingdom Metazoa; phylum Mollusca; class Cephalopoda; order Sepiida; family Sepiolidae; genus Sepiola; species Sepiola atlantica. The sequence goes on along the minus strand of OY744520.1, from coordinate 190,441,774 downwards.
GTCAAGTGGTCAGAAGCATGATTCAAATGTACACGGATATAAATGAATGTAAATAAATGAATATATAGATAGATACACAAGAGAAACTGTGTTTATACATACCCACCCCCACACACAGACACATCAGCACGTTCACCTACGTATGTCAGTTTAACTATCCACGCCCGCATAAAAAGAAATACATCCATATACACATAACGCAGGAGAGCAAGGAAAGGGAAGATAGGGGTTGGCAGGCCAATTGGCTTGAGTCATGGAAAAGTGAAAATAGGTTTTCTTAGTACAAGGGAAGTTTGTGAACTTAGAAAAATGAAAATACTGTGTAGATGGATGCATGCATATATCCGCATACACACGCACACAAATGCATACACATATACATATGCACACCCACCCATATATATATATATATATATATATATATATATATATATATATATAAGTGTTTTAAGGTTCATATTTTTTTTTTAAATAGATGCTTTTTAAAAAAAAATATGAACCTTAAAACACTTATACAAATCACGTGCTGCATTCACGTTCTTCATATTTGATAGTAGGAAACAACAGCTAACCCATTTGGCCCGGCTGTAATAACAACAACAAGCCGGTAGGAGAGAGAAAAAAATACAAATCCGATGACATCAGGATATATTACACACCGAGGATGCCAGGTTTTGGCGAAATATCTGTATCACTTTAAACTAACAAAAAAGAATGCTAGTTTATAATACATTTTTTTTTTTAAATCGGTTTCGATTTATTATTTTTCTTTTTTATAAAAAAAATTGATATTGCATCTTAATGCTTCAAAATGCTTCAAAAGGTATTTATTTTACCTATTCTTTTATATATATATATATATATATATATATATATATGCATACACATACATATATATATATATATATATGTATATATATATATATATATACACACACATGAATACATACATACATACACATATATATACATCCTTACCTACACATACACGCACCTTTATGTTGAGGGGTAGGAATAGGCAAATCTATGTTTATAGGTATATACATGCACATGCGTACACCCACAACAGCATACGCACACACATATATATGTAGAGAACGAAACTGAGAGCCAGACAGAGAGAGAGATAGGGACAGACAGAGAAAGAGAGAGGGAGGGGGATAGAAAACTGAATGAATACAATTTACTGGTGGCCCTGGCAAGTATGAAAAAAATAATCAAAGACCAAACAAAAAAGTTGATATTGGGGCTCTTAAAGTAGGAAGATGTATACACCCCATCGTAACACACACTTATTCTTCGCCTGTTGGAAAATGTTGTTGGTCAGTTCGTATGTTTGTATTCCGGAAGGTTATGTCAACCGCAGAAAGTTCCGAACGAAAACTTCGTGATTGTTTTGGCACAAATGCTAGAACATTTTAAAATTCTAGTAAACTTTAAACGTGAACAAAATAACTTTTCAAGAAAAAAGTCATTTTAATGACAAAATATTAATTTGTATTGTTACAAGGAAAACATAATGAATGATGAATGGACATATAAGTTATTTTACAGGGTGACTAAAAAAACGGACCCCATGTACACTTTATGTGATATCTCTTTTATTTATTCACCGATTGCCCTTATTTTACAGGACATAGCAGAATCAACGACCGTGAGTACACCAAGACCTCAGTGGGAGCTGGGACAAATAATACACTGTGTTAAATTTTACTACAAGACAGGCTCGTTTAAGAAAACCCAGGACAGGTTCATGAATCTGTTCGGATGTGAAAAGGCTCCACCCAAAAGCAGAATTCAGAACTGGGTGGACATCTTCGAGAAGTATGGGATTGTGGAGAACTTCAACGCTGCCAGTGTAAACCGTCCAAGCAACTCGGCACGTCCCAAGAAGCGGACAGCCGAGCTGGTCAAAAGTGTGAGAGAGTCTCTCCAGGAGAGTCTGAAACGCTCTGTGCGTAAGCGAAGTCAGTCCCTCGGTATCTCCTCTGAGACTTGCATGAGAGTTCTGGTGAACGATATCAGGGCTTACCCATACAGAATACAGACGCTGCAGACCCTTACAGCCTCAGACAAGAAGCAGAGGAGTGCTATGGCAGTCAAGATGCTCGATAAGATCGAGGAGACACCAGGTTTCCTTAACCTCCTTTGGACCTCAGATGAAGCCCACTTCCATCTTGACGGAAAGGCGAACTCCAAGAGAAATGTCTTCCGGGGGTCCTCCAGACCCAATGAAGTAGCCACTAAGCCCCTGTACTCTCCTAATTGCCCGGTGTGGGCTGCAATCTCGGTCAGAGGCATCATCGGAACAATCTACATCGAAGAATCTGCCGCAGCAGTGACAGTCACCAAGGAGCGATATGTGGAGGTCTTCAAAACCTTCAAGAGTGAGCTCCAGACCATCTACCCGTCGCTCATGAGTAAGTTCTGGTTTCACCAAGACGGAGAAAGTTCTCACACCTCAAACCCGTCCCGAGATTGGTTGAAAGAGAACTTCGGAGGCCGAGTGGTCAGTCTCAAGACTAATTTTGAGTGGCCACCCCATAGCCCGGACCTAAGCCCCCCAGATTATTTCCTTTTTGGGCTATCTTAAAGACAGAATGTACGCAGGGAAACCCATAACCATCAAGGAACTCAAGGAAGCCATCAGGGAGAAGATGAGAGCCATTCCCAATTCAATCTGTAAGAACGTCATGGACAACTTCGTTCTGCGCCTCAAGAAATGCACGGAGCTAAAAGGAGTCCATCTAGAACACATGCTGTAGAACGGAGAAAAAAAGGTCAAAGACCCTAGTGTTTTGATATGATGTTGTGAATATAATAAACTGGTTATGCTCCAAAATGTATTTAATTCGGACGAAACACTAAGAAACGGGGCCTAATTAGATGTGGGGCCCGTTTTTGGGGGGCTCACCCTGTATTAACAAACTTGGAAAATAAAAGAAAACATCATTTTATGAATAAATATTTATTTTTTTAACAAAAAAAATATAATATAACAACTGATAGCAAATTTGTTTTAAAATGTTGTTATGCCTACTTCTTTTTTAACTTAGGTTAGGGTTAGGTTAGGTTGTGTTTTTTTGTTAGAGTAAGCGTTAGGTAAGGGTAAGGTTGTTTTTGTACAGATTTTCTGTGGACGTTAGCAGGGACGACAGCAAAAAGGAAGAAGAAAAATACAAAGAAAGTTGAAGGAAGCTGTTTGAAAAAAGTCAAAATCTGTGTTGTCGTCTAATACCTGCATTTGGAATTCTTGCGTCGACAAACATACTTATGTGAATTCAAAATGAGTTTAACTAATTTTCATAACTTGTTGAACTGTCCGCGATAATTTTTTCGCGATTGCCAGTTGTCGGCTGCTGCGATCTGATTGGCAACGCGTTTCGAACCTTCCGGCGGTTTACGTAAGCTACCGGAATATACCGACAAAACGCGGTCAATACACTAGAGAACTACTAAATACATGAATGTTATGTGCGATAACAATCGATAAAAACATACATTAAAAATAACATATATATATATATATATATATATATATATATATATATATATATATATATATATGTATATATATATATATATATATATATATATATATATATATATATATATATATATATATATATATATATATATATATATATATATATATGGGAAGAGAAGGATGAAGGTAATCCGACGTGATGGGAAAATGAAAAAGGAAAACCAAAAAATGTGGTCCGTAAACTGCGGACATACTGTATTATAATATGAACATTAATATATGAAAGTATTTTTCTTGGGAAAAGTTGCGATTAAAACGGATTCATTTCTATTTCTCCAACAAGTAGGGACGTCCACCCAGTAGGGGCCATTATTTCATTTTTTTTTTCCTCCCAATATGTCTACCTTACATGTATCTGTACTTGCATGACATTTTTTCTCTATTTTATCATAGTGATTAAGTCTTATAAATAAAGACGAAACGTTGATGTACACATAAAAAACATCCATTTTTTGGTTTTCCTTTTTCATTTTCCCATATATATATATATATATATATATATATATATATATATATATATATATATATATATACCATTTTAAGCGTGGTCCGTAAACTGCGGACATACTGTATTATAACATGAACATTAATATATGAAAGTATTTTTTTGGGGAAAAGTTGCGATTAAAACAGAAAATATTTAAAATGTTAGTTAATATTAAATGCATTCCGGTGTTCTCAGCTTTACTGGAGTAGTTTTATGTATTCGGGAAGCTTCTTTATTAAAAATAATGTTTTTTTTTGTATATCATGAAACTGTATATTTTTCTAGCTTCCTAGATACAATTGTCTGCAAAGAAAAGTGTTTTTAAGGAATATAGGCAATATAGCCCCATGCACAACTAAGTCTGTCATGATATTAAATTAAATTAAAAGCTGTAGGAATACACTATTGAGCTACAACACACACCCTTGGGCTTCTTGGCCTTTTGGCTAAGATCAAAGTGTAGTATCTGTTCCGATGGATGCTGCACGCCTGTCCTGTGCAGTTCTAGGAGGTCCACCCTCCCAGGCTTTGCCTCCCGTCTTTGGGAGGAGTAAGTTTATTGCTTACTGCCTGAGGCGCCCCTACCGGGGAATGCCGACGGGGCTGCCCAGGCAATTTTTAAATGGCCAGAGTGCTCACCTCTCGAGCACTGGCTGTTCAAACCCCACTTTCTCGACCCGATCTTGGGTCACATCTTACTTGTGGGAGTAAGATAAAACTGGCCTTGTGCCTAACTCCTGGGGAGGAGTAAATAAAACAACACACACCTTAGTTTTAACGAAAAAAATGCATATTTGATATATATATGTGTGTGTCTGTGTATGTGTGTGTATGTGTGTGTGTGTGAATATAAAGTAATACATTTAAGAAATGTGACATAGATAAAGGGACCCACCAATACGATATTCAGCCTTATATTTATTTACCAAGCTCTATTGCTTATATATTATGACTTACCATATAGTTCGCGTGACAACTCATGAAATGCTACCATGGTACCTGAAAAACCTCTGGACGGCACTACGCCAGTACCTATAACATTGACCAAGCGAATTGATTAATGACCGTTTCTCCTATGCCTCACATAACTAGGAGATACTCATATAACCAAACTAGTGTTGTCATCTGTAAAGATATTAGATATAATCGTGAACAAATTTAATATGAGTGTCAGCTGTTTGATGAGGCATGAATAGGCGGATTCGTGTTCGTATCGGTTGATCAAGTGATAGATGGGTAAAATATACATATAAATAAGGAACCTGTAATCATCACCGTTGTGGATCGGTCGTCAACTATTTTCGTATGTAAAGTTTTCCTTTTTGTCTGCTAGTTTATCACGAACAGTACTCAGGGTTTTGTTAGGTTATTTAGAATGGTTAGATAATGCAACCATCAAGCTATATAAAAGCTAGATAAGTCCAGAGATAGAAGAATGTTGCCACATCTGGGGAGGTGCTTAACAGAGCATTATTTTCTGCATTGACAGAGTACAGAATCGACTTCAAAATCTAGCGGTGGGCTCTTTTCGTCCACACAACAACTTTCTCACAGAAGAGAAGTTACTAGACTCTCCTTACTCTATCGTTATTTACATAGAAATTGCTCAACCAAGTTCCAATACATGGTTCCACTTGGTAAGACATTCAAAGCAAGCACTCGTATTCATCCGTCAATGAAAAAGGACGTTTTTTTTCTGTTTCCATGTGACTTACGTTAGGCGTAATTCCCACTGGCAAACTTTCTTCGCAAGGGCTTTATACCTGTGTAACACATTATCGGGGGACTGCTTCTATATTTATTTCAACTTGATAAACTTCACCGGTTTCGTCCGACCTCTATCGAAATACACAAGTTTTGTCAATCAAAAAATACATTTTTCTTGGGAAAGATGAACAACATAGGTCAGGAGAACATTTTAATACCAAAAAAGGTTGGCAAAAAAAATAATCTGGAGCAGTAAACTAGACCTAGTATCCGAAACGTTTTTGTTCTTGATGTTTTTAGATGGTGGTGGTGTCTGATCAATACTGCTGAGTAGCCATGAAATGGAACACTGTTTTGTTTCAAATTCCTCGAAACAGTTGTTCATGGTAAACAGCTGATGATCTCTAGAATAATATTAGGACAAGCGTACATTTTTAGAAAGCAAACTAATGCAGTGATTGCAAGAGAGTAATTGATTTACAAGCACACGAGTATTCCAACGAAGGACTTGGGACTAAAAGGGTTGTCATTTGTGTGTTTTTATATAGTTTTAAAGGTTAAAAAAGCTCAAAGACGCTATATATTGAAAAAATAAATAAACGTAATCATGATAATCCAGTCTTTTGTATTCCATATGCTGATAGGGTCTCGGACTTTAGAGTGAACATTACCAGGCAACGTTTCACGCATGCCTTCCAAACTGTTAGATGCAAAGGTTTTATAACTGTTCAACCGGTCGCACGATTCGAACTCCGGACTACAATTACTTTTCACTCATTTTCGCGTCAAAAGAGGGGGGGGGCTAAGTAGTATAATAGATTGGCCGAACTCTATAAAATACAGTATTATTTTTTTAATAACAAAAACATTTTTTCAGCAAAAACGAACAACACAGGTATAGATAATATCTTTAATAACAAACAAGGTTTGGAGAAAATAATCTGCAGCCAAAAAACTAGATCTGATGTACGCTACATTTTCTTTTTATTTTGTAAGAGAGGTGGTGTCCGATTAACTCAGGTGCCGTTCGAAAAAATACTGTTTTGTTTATAAATCCCCGCACCAGTTTTTCAGGGTAAATAACTGATGATCCCTACAAAAATATTAAGACTAGCGTAAATTATTGGAAGATAACTTATACAGTGATTACAATAGACTTGCCACCGAGACTAAACGTTTTTTTTTCTATCATCAACATAGTTTTAAAGGTTGAAAACCTTCAGAGACTATATATATATATATATATATATATATTCATCTAATCACGCCAGACTTAGCCAGTGTAAAAATGTATTTTTTACCAAATCTATTCAACTCCCTCAACTTTACCCTTCCCCATGAAACAAATTCGAAAGAAATTCATCCACGATATACTAAAAAAAGCAACAGTGTGTTTTTTCTTTATATCATCAGAAATAATAATAACTATGTATATATGAAAAGTTAAATTAATGATGTAATGTTATGATTTTATATTAATATTTTAGTAATAAATCAAGATAAATAGCGAATGCGGAGACAGGCAACACCAACATACACACACACACACACACACACACACACACACACACACACACATATATATATATATATATATATATATATATATATATATATATATGTATATGTATATATATATATATATATATATATATATATATATATATGACAACGGATAGCTTTTTATCCTTTCTCCTCTCCACCTCATCCTCCTCTGCCTCTTCCTCCTTTGTTTTAATTCCTCCGTCATTAATTTTAAAATTACTACTAATTGCTGCCTCTCAGCATTTTCAATCGGCGTTCGACAGTAAACTGCTGATTGTTCTCTCTTTCTTCTTCTTCTTCTTCTTCTTCTTTTTTCTTTTTCTTCTTCCTCTTCTCCTTTTTAAATATTTCTTCATTTCTTTCTTTCTTTCTCTCTTTCTGCTGTTTATTACACGTGACTGTTTTTTTTCCAGTTGCGTTCTCTGTATAAATCGTCGTTCAAAAGTAAACTGTTGATTTTGCTCTCTTTCTTCTTCTTGTTCTACTTCTTCTTCTGCTTCTTCTTCGTCTGCTTCTTCTTCCCTTTCTTTAACATTTCTTTCCTGCTTTCTCCCTATCTACTGTTTATTACACGTGACTATTTTTTTGCCAATTGCATACTTTGTATAAATTTGAAAACTTTTCCATCTTTAATTAAAGTTTGCCACCGATCGAAATATTTTGATATAACTATATAGTTTTTGAGTTTATTTTTGCTAGTTGTTGATTTGCTTATCATTTATTCCATTTTTATTTTCATATATATATATATATATATATATATATATATATATATATATATATAATTAAATTTAACGATAAAAGTGATCTCAAAACTCTGATTTACCCGTATTTTTTGAAAAATAAGTTGCCTCCTGTTACGTTTATTACTAGAGAAAACAAATTCGGTAAATATTTTAAACAAAAAAATAGGCAAGGCATATGTTTTGAAATGAAATAACCTTATATATATATATGTATATATATATATATATATATATATATATATATATATATATATATATATATATATATATATATATATATATAAATGTATTAAAGCTCTGTAGAAACGCCAACATTATTCTCTATGTCATATAATCAGAAGACATGTTATAATAAATCGAGCCTGCTGAGCCACCTGCGTACTCACCACCGGACATTACAATCTTGTAAGAAAGGTCTTAATATATAAAGAAGCGTCAATCAACCTCCAATTTTTTTTTACGTTTTTGAACATTGTAATCAACTAAAACTGCTGCTAAACCTTTGTCTAGAATCATTTTTCCTCAGTTGATCAAAATTCATTACATGATTTTGATTATAAAAAATGTCTAAAATATAATGTTGTATCTTCAAGTGTCTTAAGAATAATTTGAAATTCAGAGAATGCTGCCTATTAATCATGGATCAACTTTCACCAAAATCTGAAATGTGCTTATATAATATTTTCTTAAAGCACTCTAAATAATTAATTTAGGAATACTTATTTATTAATCTATGACATGTATTGTAACATTCCACGAATACGGTAGGTATCTGAATTTTAATACATGATTTCAAACTTCAGTTGACTCCGTTCGCATGCAATCAAAGTAAAATATATATATAGTCCACATTTGTACCCCTTACGCCTATGTTAAAATTCATAATGCTCGGTTAAATATGTTAAGGCGGAGTGCTGTAAATAGAAATATTCAAACATATCTACATAACTTACTTTATATAAGGATATATGTGTTTGTTTATATATATATATATAGAGAGAGATTTTAATTAATTAAATTATAATTATTCAAGCCGGTCGCAGGATTTGAACCCCCGCAACAAATCATGTTTATAACTTTAATTCCGACTTCTTAACTGTCACGACTAGCATGAATACCCGCATAAACGATGAGAGTGTTAAACGTTTTGTGGGAAGCCGACGTAAACAGTGATACACTTATGAAAGAACATGCATTACAGCCATGATTTTGACGACTGTATAAATACTACTTACTACAGTGCCGAGCCTAGATCCTGGGTTTAAAATAATTATAAATATTTGTTTTATCTACATATATATATATATATATATATATATATATATATATATATATAGATAGATAGATAGATAGATGGATAGATAGAGAGAGAGAGAGAGAGAGAGATTTAAATAAATTTCTGGTGGTACAACATTTTATCCAGGCAAGGAATATAGACGTTTGTGATATTTCTTTTTTTTGGGGGGGGAGGATGAAATTGAACTGTGTAAAATCGAAAGGAAAAAAAGAAAACGAAATGCATGAATATACTAAGCCGGCTTTCGTCCACACTCTTCAGAGTAAATTCGTGGAAATAATTATATTAACATATATTGATGGCAATTAAGCTACATATAGGCTTACGCGTTTCATCCCCATAGGAAATCGTCAGGATAAGTGTAATGAGTATGAAACTCGGATGCCTCTGTGTAGCTTTCTTGCCATACATATATGTTCATACCTACCTCTTCTCACGTATCAAACACTGTTAAAGAAAATACTGAAAATCTATACATTATATATTATATCTCTTTATAACATTATACGTGTAACATATATATATATATATATATATATATATATATATATATATATATATATATGTGTGTGTGTGTGAGTATGTTTGAAATAAATATTATCTTGCCACAGCACACCCTGACTATCGAACGTTCACTCGGCTCGCACATATCCAAAAGCAAATTCTAAAACCTTCCCTGTTTCTTGAGTAAATCTTACCTGTTATTTGGCTTTACATGGAGATATCCGACCGTTCGCTCGGACAGACAGTTGACCTCCTAATACGGTAAAGGAGCGCGACTTATGTAAACATCTGGGGATCAAATCATCGAGCGAAAGGTGCGCATTGAATTACGCTCACGAAGACGGGAAGCCGTTATCTGCGCTGCCTGGCGTTGCGCTTGTTTAGCTCGAGTGGAATGGTTCTTCGTTTGGCAATCGCTGACATCAGTGGGCGACTCACGAGTTGGGTCGGGATCAAGTGCTGGCACCTCGAAAACACACACGATCACCCGCGCCCCTTTGACGCTGGGGGCACGGCAGCTGACTTACATATGAATGTATACTGTACCTATGTCTTTTCATTTTCTTTCTTTTTATTTCCTTATGCATATTATTTTCTTATTTTATCCAGTTACATATACTTGAATCTGTATTTATTTTTAATGTTTAAGCCTCTTTTTCCTTCTCTCAATCTAACAAATTTTCTCTCTTAAATATATATATATATATATATATATATATATATATATATATATATATATATATATATATATATATATATATTGTTATTTATACAAACATTATGTGTTACATATGTGCCTACATGTTTCGGTTGTACTCTTCACACAACCTCTTCAGACAAAAACAGACAGACAAGTGAATATATATATATATATATATATATATATATATATATAAATCTAGAGAGAGAGAGAAAGAGAGAGAGAGAGCACGTATTGTGTTTGTTTCTGTAGATATAAATTCGTTGAAACTCCAGTGTTTATAAAAAAAAGTGCTCAAGTAGAGCTGTTTTTAAGTATAATTTTCTATTTATACAAACATTATTGGTTACACATTTGCATACATGTTTCGGTTGTTCTCCTCACATAGAGTCAACCTCTTCAGACCAAAGAAGACAGAGAATATATATATATATATATATATATATATGTATATACATACATACATATGTATATATAGATATATATATATATATATATATATTTATATATATATATATATATATATATATATATATATATATATATATATATATATATATATATTACGGTAAACTTGATTAAGTAACACGGAGTGTTTTTGCTTGAGGAGACTTCTTTTTTTTTCGATTTTACGAATACTCCCTTTAGTGTTTCAGTCAATTCGGTCTATGTAACTTCCGTTTGTTTCTTGTTCAATTTTTCTTTTCTTTTTTTGCGAGTACTTTTGATTTGATTACGCTCTCAGCTCGTGCAAATTCAAAATGATCATTGCTTAACGGCTATGAATTTGGTAACGTTAATCACTATGGTAGACTCTTAAAAATGTTGTTACTATTTTCATAATTCACATTATTGATTGTGAGATGTTTTGTTTTTGATGACAGGTCTTCAATAATGTTTCATCTTTTGACGCTGATATCGTGGTGTAATATTTTAGTATTGTTAGCTAAGATGTGTCTATATTGATAAGGTGGCAGTTATATTTGTGTAGGTGTTGGCAAACAAAGCTATTGTCGGAGAGATGTAAGATGAGTCTTAGGGAAAGTGTTGCGGTAGTGAAACGATGTAACAATTAAAGTTTTATTATAATTGGGAAATTGTAACTGATATCTTAGCCGTTAGACAATCAAACTGTTGAATATTGCATGCTCTTAAAACGTAATCACGCTAGAATGTAACATCTCAATATTATAGACCCTGTTTTTAAAGTTGTAAATCACTAGCCGAAAGTAAATACATATTTGTAAAGACAACTTTACTAACACAGCCAAAAGATGATTTGACGAATAAAATCGAAAGTAATCGCCAAAAAATTGAAAGAAAATTGGGGCAAAAAACTTACGGAAATTACATATACCAATTTGACCGCAATACTAAATAAACTATTCGAAAAATAAAAAGGTCTTATTAAGCAAAACATATTCGTGTTATTTATAATGATTGCTTAAATGAAAATATACTGCCTAAATGCACACACACACACACACACACACACATATATATATATATATATATATATATATATATATATATATATATATATATATATATATATATAAAGATAGATGAACGAAGAGTGATAAACATGTACAAATGTCCAGATTTATTTACAAACTTCGATTGTTCAATGCAAGGTATATTCTGTGATAAAATTATGTTTATTATACTTTCCTTAAGCCAAGGCTTTTCAAAGATCGAGATCTTACTATCAGAGGAATTATACAGATAGATAAGTTGGCAGTATGAAAGCCAAAATTCAATATTTGAAAACATATTATTTAGAAAATGGAAAGTGAAAAAAAAGTTCTTAATCTCTCTCTCTCTCTCTCTCTCTCTCTCTATATATATATATATATATATATATATATATATATATATATATATATATATATATATATATATATATATCTGAAGGGTAAATCTATTATCAAGTTGAGATGCTACTCGAAGGTATATGGTAATGTTATTGCATGATTGCCAAAACCGAGTTTGAAAACTCGTGGGGACAGTTCGTGATAAGATACGGGCTGGGTGTTCCAAACATAAACTTTTAGCCTGTGCAGATATGTTTGTCAGGGTGTATGCAGTCGTGTAAAATTGTGTGATGTGATCGGTTATTATAGGTTTGTTTCACTTAGTGCTAGGATATCCGGGGAGTGTTTTAAGGCCCCGGATATTTGTGAATACTAGCCTCAAAGGCGGAGGCAAAGATATGTGTGTGGGTGTCTGATTTTGTTGATTAAACCATTTTAATTCTAAAAATATTGACGAAACTATTGCACATATGTAGATAAGATAGTAGAATAAAATAAGAGAGAATAGCATCAAATATAAATTAATTAGTAAGTGTTTTAAACATAGATATGCAGATTAGACTATCTAATACTGTCCTTCAATCTGTCGTGTGTACTATATATAGAGTATTTCACATTTGTATGCTACAGTATTGATTTTAATATCAGTAACCTGTTTTGATTGTTACATAGGGATGATAAATGAAAATAAATATTTATTTATTTAGTGATATATATATATATATATATGTATATATATATATATATATATATATATATATATATAGAGAGAGAGAGAGAGAGAGAGAAAGACGGAGAGAAATACAGAACAGGTTATAATATAACAGCAAATAACATAGTTCAGGTGGATCTGAATACGAAACAGTTTTGAAAATCAAAAGTTGTGCTCATGACATAATAATTTATATTTAACATTTTGATTTTCTTGCTGTTGACTTGCGGATGAAAGGGAGATGCTCTGATAAGTAGTCTGTATCACGTGGATTTAATTCTGGCTCTCATGTTAATATGTAGAAATGTTATTTTGTTTTTAAATTGTTGTTAAATTATAGAATGATATCATTTGAATTTAATATATATGTGTTTGTATAAATATATATATATATATATATATATATATATATATATATATATATATATATATATATATATATATATAGTCATAAACATAGTGTGGTTTCAGCAAATATAATTTCTGTAGATAGACCGGCAAGAATGGAAAACTAGAATTGAAACTCGAACAAGTAGATTCCTAACCTATTTATAAGCTCCATTGTGATCTAAAAGTTGTCAATTCGTTTTCATTAAGACCGGTAGCTAGCAAAATGTTTTACCACATTGTTCCACCCACGAATGGTCGGATATATATATATATATACATATATATATATATATATATATATATATATATATATATATATATATATATATATATATGTATATATATATATATATATATATATATGTGTATATATAATATATATATATATATATATTTAATATTTATAAATAAATATTAATTATCTATTACCTACAGTCATCGATGTTTCATTCTTAAGCAATCTCCAGTGCAGGAAACTGATTTCCGACGATCAGCGGCCGCGAACTCCGATCACAAATCGCCACTGATTCGAAGTCAGGAGAGTTTCCAGTTGCCCACCAGAAATCAGCTTAGAATTTTAGGAAGAATTTACCTATGTAAATACCAAGCCGGCGAGTATTCACATCAAGCGGCGTAGAGTAATCGACAACAACAACAAATCGTGTTGGACTTCGCAATGAAGCTAGTAGTACTGCTTGTTATTAAATACACTAAGAGTGCACAGCCTTAGTAAAGTAGGCTATACAATAATATTTATAAATTAATATAAATTATTTATTACCTACATACATCGATTGTTCATGCGTACGCAATCTTCAGTGCAGGAAACTGATTCTCGACGGATGACGGGCGCGAACTCCGATAACAAATCGCCACTGATTCGCAGTCATATATATATATATATATATATATATATATATATATTATAACTTAGTAGAATGAATATTTTTATAATATTAATTATTTTGAAATGATCATGCTCCGAATAGGTAACTCTCAGCAATATCTGTCCTTGCGTACAAAATGTTTCCGAAATATTAATGTTATTATCATTTACAGCGGAGTAAAAGATTGGGTTACAATACCGGCAATAGTTAATTAAATTAGTTAATAACTTTAAACACAAAATAAAACAAACCATATATATATATATATATATATATATATATACATATATGTATGTGTATAGATATTTTCATGCGTGTGTGTGTGTGTGTGAAAGAAAGATAATGGGTGTAATTTACAAGAAATCAGTATAAATCGTGCACGTTATTGACAATAATGTCATGAATAAGACAATTTCTTTGAAAAATAGTTTTTCTTGAAGATAGCCGTTTTCCTCCTTAATTCAGAATGCCAAGAAATACACCTGTTTTGAGATGGCATAATACGACACTAATTGAGGGACAAATAAAGCATCCGCATTTACTACAGATTAAACCAATCATTACGAGCGGAAATGTCATCGTTGCCATGGGGAGTGTCTGAATGCTATTGTTTAATTTAAACACTTTAGCTTTATTTTTACATTTTTTACTTATACAAATGTTGGTAAGTGCCTATATTAACTAAAACATTTATAATTAAACTAACTTTGAAACCAATCCTTTGTAGGCTGTATTTTCGTTACATTTTGCTACTGCGTCGAGCTTGAATGAATTATGTCCCTTTGATTTAACTTATGGCAAAGTTACGATGCGTCTTACTAATTTAGAGTTTAAGAAGTAAAACTATTATACATAGGAAGAATTCTTAAGATATTAGTTCCTAAATTTACCAGTAAAGTAATTTAAGTCTTTAAACTATATTTTACCAAAAATTAATCACCATCATTTCACAATAAATACATAACTGTATCCAAAAAAGAAACACGATATACCTTCCATAATTACATGTTTTATCGATAAATATTAAATAAATTAAGCATAAATCGACATTAATTTATGTATTCTATCGATTGATAACCTTAATTGCTTGAGAATAATTACAATATAAATATTTTAATTAATTACAAAATCAATTGTTTACTCTGAAGTAATTAGCAAATATTTTAATTAAAATATCTTTCAATAATGAAGGAATAACCGTTTGAAACTTTTTAAATAATGTAATCAGTGAAACTACTATTGTACAGCAAAAAACATAAAATGGTGTAAAGGTATGGCTAGAATTAAAATTAAAATCCATTTGTCTGAGGAGATCAAAAAAGAGATATTATAAAATATATATAAAAAAATATATATAAAAAACAAACATAAAAAAAATAAAATAAAATAAAATAAAAAATTAAAAAACATCTTTCTCTCCAGCCATAAATAGATGTCCTTTGTGTGACGCTGAAAAATACCATATTTCAAGGGCCATCATTGACCCAAATACAGTCTGTTTGAATATTCGTGATGAAATCCTTATGGGATGCTTCCACAGGAGACAAGCACTACTCATTAACTGGGCTTACCGATACACATAAAAGCCTAGCTACCCACCTCTGCCAAATACATAACCCCATAATTGGCCCATTAAATACTGACTTCGACTCCAGAAAATGTTCCCAACTATCACCCCTCATCAATATAAATAAAATTAAAAAATACGAACAAATACCTTAATCAACCCATATCCACACGACTTTTCAAGAGCAATAATTTCAAAATATTTGTCCAGTTATTAAGTCGGTACACCCCCATTTCACAACATTAAGTCCCCACCATTCCTCGGTCATAATAATAATCTTCTACATCTCCCAAACAGATCCAATTAGACGGTTTCAAACCATTTAAAACCCCTACAGTTTTACTGCCCGTATACCGCCCGGGTGATACCTTTATTAAAATTCCTCCGGGATTGATTTAAAGTCGTTTCATCCAGGTTTTAATTTATGTTGTTCCTTTTAAACACTTTTAACCCTTTACCCATGTTCCCTCTCCCTAGTTCCTTTAGAACACACATCTTTGCACCCCAAAACAGTAGCGGCCAAATGTACGAAACTCATGATGCTGACTTGCGGGAGTTGTATGGAAGTGTTTTTTTTTGTTATATTTTATCTTTTATTTTTTATTTTTTATTTTTTAATTTAAAAAAAAAAATTTTTTTTTAATGTTTTGTTTTTTTATTTTCATTTTTATTTTTATTTATTTTTTAATTTTTTATCTTTGTTTTTTAATTTTATTTTATTATTTTTTTTTTTTTTTTTTAAATTTTATGTTTGTTTTTTTTATATATTTATTTTTTTATATATTTATTTTTATATATATATATTTTATATCTCTTTTTTGATCACCTCCGATTTGGATCTCAACTGCCATTTTTCAAACCTTATTAAACCTTTCATTACACTAAATTTAAACAAACATACCCAACGCTCTAAGCAAATAACGCGTCCAAACGACAGTGACACGTGACTTCACATTTCCGAAAAAGGTGACAACAGAAGTTGAAGAGAGCCGGATGGCTAAGTTCTTCCGTTTTTGAAACGGACGGTACGAATGTTGTACTAATGTTTCTGTACTAATATATATATATATATATATATATATATATATATATATATATATATATATATATATATATATATATATATATATGTGTGTGTGTGTGTGTGTATATATATGGTAAGTTATTAAAATATTTACAATCTAGCTCTACTAACGTATTGAGCATGTTAAAGTAAATACTAAAAATCGAAACATAAAAAAATACATCTCATTATAACATTTCATGAAATAGTAACATATCTATATATATATATATATATATATATATATATATATATATATATATATATGGGTGTGTGTATTTAATAATAAATATTTAATTATTCTCAACATATGTATATGTTCTATCTCAATGGAATCTTTAGTATGAAAGTAACTGTTCAATCAGATCGCACGATTTGAACCTCGGAAGGAGAGTCCCTTGAACTGAAATCCGAGTTGTCTTACCGATAAGGCCAATTTCCACCGTTATGCGACACGTAGATAAATACACTCTATTTATGTCATATGAGGCGGACAGCATAGTCAGTCGTCGTAACAGAGTTACACAAATCATGTAGATAGGAACTTGCATTACTTAGATTAGACGACTTATATAATTTATCTTTATGTGTGATGTTAAATACATGCAGGTACACATGCGTATATTCATGTGTATATGTTGTCATACAGTCTATAATAAGGCGGCATCTCATTATCCAAGCATATTGTATTAAATAAAGGGTACATGTTTTGCCTATTGTATCTGTTAGTCATGATTTAAGCTATAAAAAACGAAGTACAGAACGTTAAAAAGAGCATTTTTTATCCTTAAACTGTGGCTTAAGTTTATATAATGTTTGTGCGTTCGTTCGTCTGTTTATTTTACTTTATTGTTTAATAGACGCGGAGAAAGTGGACCTTGAGTTGACTTTCGGCAATCTCGGAACACTCGCGTTCCCCTATGTTGTGCTTTAGTCCTCAAATTTTATGACCAATGTATATGACAAAGAGCGAATACTTGCTGCTTTATTGTTCGACCTTTCTTTTGAGTGAATGCTAGGTAGAAATGTTCAATCCTCTCATAATATTCATCATCATTCAACCAGCAACCTGTTTATCTCATTAACCTGAATAAGTGGTGACGTAATAGTAAAATAAATAAATAAGTAAGTAAATAAATAAAAGTGTACGGCATAATAAGGTTGAACTACCGGTTCCCCTTAGGTCACCGAAGTTAAGCGACGTTGAGCCTGGCCAGTACTAAACGGGTGACAATTTGGGGATATCAGATGCTTTATATGCTCTCCACTTATCTCGGCATTGTTTCCAGTCATCTTGCACTTCTTTTCACCACTTGAATCAGGCAATACAGACTCATTAGTGGTGTCGTTAGGATTACACAACACTTGCTTCAGAATTTGCAAGCGCACCCTTACAGGGGGTATCCATTATCTCTGAAGCCTGAACAGAGCATTCTAGTAGTAAACTTACAAAATGAATGCTATATTTCCATGCATGTATTCTTAGCGGCACTAAACAATATAATCACGTTGACACACAATTTCCCGTTAGAAAGCGTTGAACCTGGCTAGTACTAAAATGGGTGACAATTTTGGAAAACCATGGACTGTATGTGTTCGAGCTCTTTCTGATAGCCGCATGCTTTTCAGTCGTCCTGTACTTTTTCCCGCAACTCAAATCAAGCAGAGCCTATTCATAACAGGTGAGATGTGATTATGCAACCCTTGCCTCACCATAAACTGCCCGCACAGGTCCCCTTACAATGGGTATCCATTGTCTCCCGAAATTGTCCCGATTTGAATAACCTGCGTATATACAACATTAGTGTTGGAAATGCAAAGTTATTAACCTTTAAGAGATGTTCAGAGGACTTTTTATGTAGCAAATATTTGACCTTTTAATAATGTAATTATGCATTTAAAAATATAATGATCATCTTCGAAAACGAACCTTCATCACAATTAATCTACGGTAGGTCAGATGTGAGCGTAAATAATTTGCGAACGTAAAAAAAAAGAAGCTTTTCTCCTTTCTGTTTGATTCTATCAAATTAATTGCTACAGCGTTTTCATTCTTTGTTTTTTTTGTTGAGGTTTATTTTATCGTTACGTGTTTCCATAATCAAATGTGTTGGCCTGTAGTCGGTTAAGGTGTTTGTGCATTAATTATAGACCTTATGCTTCGACAAATTAATAAGCGAAAGGCTTCTCTCTCTCTCCGAGTCAATGTCGTAATTAATTAAAATAAATTGAGTCCGGATGTATGGATTCTGTAATTGAATCCTTGTAATAGACTATTACAGAAGGAAACATTTCGGTAACCTTTGAGAATAAGAAAGAAACGGTTCAAATTAAAGCCGAGATTCGGCATCACATGCGTTTGGAGAGCCGCTTCGGTTTACGTGAAACTTATGCTCAAAACCAATGAACCCGTGGTGAGAGAGCCATCATCTCGTTGAATAAGCAGAATTGTATTATTTAGTCGGACGACTCGGCAAAAATGTGTTAACATTGCACTTGAAAACAACAATGTTGTAATACAATAAGAAGCTGCCCCGTGGTATTGTGGGCCACAGATGGGAACTTCTTGATAAGAAACACTATTTATGTAGATCTCGTATGATTTTAGGTCCACTGAGGAAGAATGGAAAGTTCTTTGTTTGTAGGTAGATGTTTTCTGGCTGAGAATGTTTTTTCAGAGCGGAACCAGATAGTGAAGCTGAGTCGAGCGCTTGCCTTGAAAATAACGATAGAGTACAGCAAAAAATAGCAACATCTCTGCTGTGAGAAAGGGGATGTCCGGAAGAGAAGAGATTGCGTTATGGATGTTGTGCCGTGTCCAGGCAAGAAAGAGAGCGATCAGCTGAACTCCCCCTAATGTGGCAGCAGTACTCCATCTTAGGGCATATCTGACTGTTTTCAATTTGATCAAAAATAAATTTAAGAGTGATCAAATGTATATGGATTTTGATACGGTGCAAGCATTTACCACTGAACCATCTATGGGTTATTAACATTTTACCATAGGTTAATTCTATAGATATTATGTTTATTAACTCATCACCTGCGAAATGGTCAAATTAGCTATATATATATATATATATATATATATATATATATATATATATATATATATATGTATATATATATATATATATATATATATATTATAATATGAAATGAAGTAATAAAATAAGGTGTCAATCAAATTTTATTAGAATTAAAAGTTCAAGCAAAGTATCTTAAAGTCCTTAGCTCATGGGTTTTCAACTATAATTCTTCTCTTCAGAGGACCATTACCGCAGTTATACCACTACAGGTAATAAAATTAAACTTTGAAAATATATAAAAATATATACAAACATACATAAAAATATATAACATCAAATATATCAACCCAAAAACATACTTTTTTGTTAAATCTATACAATCCATCCAAGTTATACAATTTGAAAAAACATAATCAGGAAAGACATCCAGAGGGTTGACTTAAGATTAATCCAGGTGATGAGTACCAGCGGAGAGTTGTCATATTTGGCT
Source organism: Sepiola atlantica (assembly GCA_963556195.1). Taxonomy (NCBI): domain Eukaryota; kingdom Metazoa; phylum Mollusca; class Cephalopoda; order Sepiida; family Sepiolidae; genus Sepiola; species Sepiola atlantica. Next base: position 190,421,289 of record OY744520.1, on the reverse strand, counting down.
GAATCGCGGAAGAACGAAGTTTAATTATTTTTTCGCTCGGGTTGGAAGATATAACCGGGTTTACTGACTCAATTCACTCTTATTTGTGTTCAATTCGAATTTAACGGATTCTCTAATTAACAAACGAACTTTGATTTGATTTGTGGTGCCCAGATCAAGACTTTGGAATTTTAAGTGAGTTTATTGAACTTTCTATATTATTTGATTTGATTTATTTATCGTTGTAATAATTAACATAAACATTGGATACTTTTCACTTCATCGATTGTTGACGTTTCTCGCGACTGGATAACTTTGTCAGCTCTTTCAATTTCTCGTATTCGGACTGGATACTTTGCTTGAACTTTTAATTCTAATAAAATTTGAATTGACACCTTATTTTACTACTTAATTTTATATTATAATAATGCTCTATGCAGTATATTGAGCTTCAGTTTTATACGGATGTTTCACTAATTATAAGATATTAGTTGACGCTTATATCTTTTGTTGGATTGCTTCATACATATATATATATATATATATATATATATATATATATATATATATTAATTTAGAAAACAATTAACAATGTGTAATTTTTTGTTAAGATAAAATAAAATTTATGATAAACTTTACATTTCGGAATAAAATTCCATTCAAAACGTTTCGCCATATTGTCCGTATGTTATTCAGAATATAGTGTGGATGAAATGTCGAGTTACCACTTTTTGCGCGGTAAGACACTTGGTACTTGTGCAGTTTACGGACCGGGCTTAAATAATAAGGTTATTTAGAACGCAATTCTAAATATGGGGAGGAAGGGATTAGTTAACTATTATGTACTGTCACGTAATAATCTCATAGGCAAAACATACCATATAATAAAATTTTACTTGAAAATCCTATCTAAAAAAATAGTCTGGCCTGTAAACTGCATAAGCACCAAACACCTATATCTATATTGATTGAGAAAAAGCGTTTCACCGCGCTGCTAGGCATGGCTAGACTTCTCTTTCACATCTTAGTCGGGCAATATAATGAAATAGCGAAAACATACTTTGAGAATGGAATTTTATTTCGAAAGGAAAAATAAAATATAAATATTATTTATTTAAAAGTAAGAAATATAACACATTGTTACTGTTTTAAAAATGCGTCTGTGCGATTGGATTGAAAACTTATCTACACACTGAAGATTCCGCTAGGATGAAACATATACATATGTAGATTATAATTAAACATTAATTGTAACATAATTATATATATATATATATATATATATATATATATATATATATATATATATATATATATATATGTATGTATGTATAATAAATAAATCTACACTTGAAACATTAATGAAATAAAAATGAGAAAAATATTAATGAAAACAAGAACAACGCGCTTTTCCTGAATATATATATATATATATATATATATATATATATATATATATATATATATATATATATCATTCATTTTTATTTACTGCGGGAATGGTTTGCTCCAACCCTACTCTCTGGCATCCATTTTGGTGATTTTTTTTTGGATGTTTAAGATTTTTGACAAAGGGAAGATTTTCCCGAAATAGTAAAACATTATGTTGTTAATAATTATCCGGACAACACACTAACAGTCGACACGACACTTGCTGTTATGTAAGATTTTCAGAAAAAAATAAATAGTAATTTATTATTTTCTTCCTTCCCGCTTACAACTTACCCGGCACTCTGCATTGCCCTCAGCCTTATTAACATATTACTACTATTCTTAGCAATGCTTCAAGCAAACTACCATTCTCTATTATATATATTTATGTATATATATATATATATATATATATATATATATATATATATATATATATATATATATCTACTAAGAGAGAGAGAGAGAGAGAGAGAGAGAGAAAGTGAAACATCAACAAACAGGCAGATTGCGTCACTGTACCATACCTCTTTTGTGCTGTTCGATACACAGGCAAGTGTGTATAGCTGAGATTGAAACTCCATCTCAATCGAATAGGTAGGGATCACACTGTTTAAAAATATATATATATGATTTAGCTCGCATAGTCCGCAACGGTTTCCATTAGACTAATATCCTATAAGATTGTAATAGTTTTACCTCTAGAATTTATCTGAGTTCTTTACTACGATCATACCTCCTCCGTCACAAGAAAAAGAAAATGAATACCATTATGAAAATTCGCAAATAACGAACGACGAATGAATGGAAAGCGGTTGGGAAAGGAGAGAGCGGCGGTGCCAAAGACGGCCAGTGAGTCATAGTAAATAGTGGCAGAAAACACGTGACTTGCTTCCGGTGGAAAATGAAAGAGATGACCTTCGTCGCCTCTGATCTCGTCTTTTCCGTTCTTAAACGGGGTCTATGATATTTTGGTAGCGAGAACTGCATAACTTTTACTTCACACGATTCCAGTGTGGCAAAAGAGGCATTTTGGAGATTAAAGGATTTCTCAAGAGTATCTATCCCCCCCTCTCTCTCTCTCTCTCTCTCTGTCTATATATATATATATATATATATATATATATATATATATATATATATTCCTGTAAAATACTTTAATCTAGTAAAAAGCCTATTCTCTCTCCATATATATATACATATATATATATATATATATATATATATATATATATATATATATATATATATATATATATAAATATATATGTGTGTGTGGGTGTTCGTGTTTATGCATTTATGAATGCTTAAAGTTATAGAGTAACACATATATACACCAGATCCGATATACTCCCAACTGTAACAAAAACTTAACACATACATACTTATATATATATATATATATATATATATATATATATATATATATATATATATATATATATGATATATATCATTATGTGTGTATGCATATATGACGACTTAAGTGGGTACTATATAAATACACAGCTGCTAGTACCTATATATATATATATATATATATATATATATATATATATATATATATATATATATATATATCGTCCAGGTAAAACATCCACAGAGTTGTAATCCAAAGAACTTCAACCGGGTTCATAAAAAAGTGCTCAATATCAAATAGAGCTTTTATATATGGTTCTTTCCAAATATGATATGGTTACATAGATTTTATATATGGTGCTTTCCAAATAGTATCTAAGGTTAAGATCGAATACTAATTCTCCCTGATGAGATCTCAGTTTATAATAGCTGTTGATCGATAACATCGACATGCCAGTGTCGCAGATTGTTTACGTGTCTGTGTTAATAAAAATAATCATATATATATATATATCGTGAGTGCGGATATATCCAATTGTTTTTATATATGCGTAAGTTTATATAATCCTATATCTCTTCATAGAGAGTATGTAAATTTAGTTGTAATTTCAAAGATAACACTATCTTCTATCACTCTTATTCTCTCTCATTTTCTATCTCTATATGCATATAGGTATATGCTGCGTGTATATATCTATATGTATTTAGATATAAATGTATCATATATATATATATATATATATATATATATATAGTATGTGTTTGGTTGTTGTTTCGTAGATGGTAATCTAATGAAACTCCAGCGTTTATAAGATTGTGCTCAATAACAGGTAGAACTGTTTTATACTATGTTTTTAATACACACATTATTGGCTACACATGTGCATACATGTTTCACCTCAGACCTTATTGACAGTCCAGATTTTCGGGGCATTTTAAGTAAGCTGAGTAATAGATCAATTACATTCTTGCATATTGTTTTGCTTTGAAGAGAAGGGGGAGGAATAGTAGAGGAGACAAAGTGTGTATCCGCTCCGACCCAGTTACTTATTTATATAGCCGCATAAACCTGTATATTTACATACATATGCATTCGTACGCTAGTGCGTGTATATATGCATATTCACCCATTCACACCCACTCCTATCCGTATGCCTCTCAATGATAGTTGTTTTGTCTTTATCTTAATAGCTCATCTTCAATCAATACCTTATCTCAGGCAGCCTTTTATACGTTCTGTCTTTTTCTAATTATTTGGACACTAGTAAATTCATTAGTTTGCATATAAATAAAAGTGAACCTACGCATAAATATATAAATGTATTAAGATCTGCTTACATATACATATATATGTTCATACATATATTTACACACAAACACACGCATATATATATATATATATATATATATATATATATATATATATATATATATATATATATATAATGTATATATATATATATAAATATATATATATATATTTATATATATATATATACATATATATATATATATATACATATATATATATATATATATATATATATATATATATATATATATATATATATATATATATATATATATATACATCCACGCTCACACATCAGTCAGTTATACACGTATTTACGCTAATTAGAATTTATCAGATGAAATAATGCTGTGTTGTGTTATTTTACATTTATAATGACTGGGCACCTTTTAAAAGGAGAGTGCTGCGTTTTAGAAGAAATCATTTGTTTTTAAGCTGTAATTCTGCTTAAAAGTTGGTATTAACTCCTCTTAAGAGACAATTTGTCGTAGTATTAAAATGAAGTAGTTACACTTCTAATTTGAACAACTGAATCGTTGGACACATGGATATAGATGTTGGGTTATGAGATCCAAGATTTGCACCGTGCGACTGGCGAGTCATTTGCAGACGTATCCACAGTGATAATTTTATTTCACATGAAACTAATCATATGTTAGTCTGTGTATATAAATATTTAATTATTGAATTATATATATATATATATATATATATATATATATATATATATATATATATATATATATATATGTATGTATGTATATATATATATAGCAATAGATAAAGTGAAAGAATAAAATAAGGTGCGAATCAAATTTTATTACAATTCAATGTTCAGGCAAAGTTCTTTACAGTCCCTTACTCATGAGTTTTCAAAGATGAACTGTATAGTTCTACTAAAAAGTATGTTTTGGGCCGATATATTTGATGTTTGATATACCTTTATGTATTTTTAAAATATATTTTTTTATATATTTTTTTCAAAGTTTAATTTTTATTACCTGCAGTAATGTCATTGCGGTAATGGTCCTCTGAGGAGAAGATTTTCTTTGAAAACTCATGAGTAAATGACTGTAAAGAACTTTTCCTGAACAATGAATTGTAATAAAATTTGATTCGCACCTTATTTTATTCTTTCACTTCATCTATTGCTATTAATACTCTATCCAGTATATTGAGCTTTATTTGTATCCGGATGTTCACTAATTAAAGATATTAGTTGTAGTAACCTGATATATATATATATATATATATATATATATATATATATATATATATATATATACTTTCTGTGCTTCATTTTATCTGAGTTAAAGTTCTCAGAAATTAAGAAGTCCTTTCCTGGGGCTAACATTTGATCTCTATATGAGGTACATCGAAATTCTACTGTTCTATTAAAGTTCTCTTTCATCTCTCAAGCGTTGATTGTTTAACGAAGAACATTAAATGTTCTCTCTCCAACTGACCAGTTTATAATGGTATAGTATATATTTCTTGTGGTCTCTTGGCTTTACCGGATTCCAGGAAAAGAATTCATCTAATCTGGCAGAGTATCTATCTAATTGCTGCTACTTCAGGTGAAATAACTTGAAGAACGTGCACCATTTCTCGTATAGGCGAGTCACCAATCCGAGGAGATCTTATTTGGGCTTCGAATGCTATGTCATTTTGAATATTTGGTAAGTCGGTCAGTTGGGCAGAGTTTACTCGTAGGGGGAAATATTCTCATGTAAGGTTGTCCTGACAAACCCCTGTACAGGGAGATAAAAGGCACTCGATGGTGGTGTCTAGTGAGTCATTTTTAATAGAAAATTTGTATATTCATTTGGGTTTTGAAATAAAAAAAAAACACTAATTACAATTATTGAAAGTTGATAAACATACTAAAATATTTATTGGGATATAGTGATAGACATTCCAATGTACAAATATGTATTAATTTACATGAAGGCTGTAAAACTTAACACAACGGAACGGATACTAGGGAGATGATGATGATTCATTCTGAAGGTCATAATTATAAATAGGAGGGAGTTCTGAAAGCAAGTACTATCACATCAGGGAAGGGAAGACGTCGCATGTGTTCTTCATGAGAAGGATGTAATTTTGTTTCATATAGACGTCTTTGTTTTGTTTCATTCCCTCTTTTTTCAAGTGTGCATATATATATATATATATATATATATATATATATATATATATATATATATATTAGAGCAGAGATCAACATAATATAGTATCCCCCAGAAGGCAATGGGCGTATTGAATGCAAAGATAAGCCAGTATGTTTGTTTAATTTTCCTGTATTTCAATTTCTCAATTATTTATTTTGCAAGCCGCTTTTTTAGTTCCCTTTTTTAAGCGCTTCCACTAGTGAGCTACCGTAATGTAAAATAGATATATTTTTAAAAAACAGCGGTTTTCTTACAGAACGCTATCGATTTCTCCTTAGATAACAAAATAGTGAAGGAGAGCAAGTGAGCGTTTTATAGATATACGTAAAATACAAGAACACACTAAATGTTTTCATACTCCAGCTTGAAACTCAAGGTACTATATCTAAAATACTGTATCATTGTCAATAAATATTACTCTCTTATTATTAAAAATCCGGCATGTTAATTTTTTTATACGAAATGAAACCAAGTATTCCTTCCCCCTCTCTCTTTCTCTCTCTCTTTCTCTCTCTCTCTCTCTCTCTCTCTCTCTAGATATATATATATATATATATATATATATATATATATATATTTAGATTTGGACTTTTCACTTAGAAAATAGATTATTCAGTGAAGAGCGGGATTATGCCAATAAAAACAAGCTCGATGATACTCGATTACAAGGTACAGAGCATTCATATGTGATTTTGTGAAGGCTTACCAAAGCATTCCGTTCATGACACAAATGACTGGTCTCCTGAACGGTATGCTTTGGTAAGCCTTCAAAAAATTACAGACATATATATATATATATATATATATATATATATATATATATATATATTTATTTATCTACCTCCCACAAGGTAAGATGTGACACAAGGTCGGGAAAGTAGGATTATATATATATATATATATATATATATATATATATAAATATATATATAGCGCTAATCCTTCCGCACTGAAGAGCTATGATACAACGAAACACTCTGTGGATAACTATATAACTCCCTGTTATCCGGTTGAGCACTATGGTAAGCGATATAGCCACCTAGTATACATCAAATGCAAATGTCTTAAATAAACAAATGCAGCACCTTCTAATAGTAAACAATGTTTATAGAACGTTAATTGTTCACTTGCCAACAGTGCTCGCTACGTATCCAAGTTGTTAGTGGCAGCGACTATCAACTAGATGGTCGTAGGTTCGATATCAGCTTCAAGCGAGTGCTAGTGTAGCCTTACTTAAAAGCTGTTATACAGCGAAACAGTGTGTGTGTGTGGTATATAAGATCATAGTTGATGAATATATTAGATAACCCTTGACTCATTAGGCAAGTAGCTATAATATCTTAAGTTTGATATTGGTTGATAATTATGTGTTTTTATAAGAAAGTATTTACTTGAAAACAAACGGTGGTGTAAATGATGAATGCGAACTTTTGGCAACTTTAAAAGAATAATGTTCAATTTGGGCCGTTATTTACAAGTAAATATATATTTCTTTATGATAATTATTCGTAGTTTATCAACTCTCACTACAATCTCTCCCTCTATCCCTCTCTCTCTCTCTCTCTCTCTATCTCTCTTTCTTTTTCACCATCAATCTACCCTTCGCTTCTTTTTTTATTTTCTTTCTCTCCATTTTCTTCAATTCTCTCTATCTTTCCCGAGCCTCTTTACCCCCGATCTCCTCACATTAGTTTAAATACAGTGTGGTTGCTATTAAACGAGAAATTTTTCAAACGGTGATTTTATTTTTACAAACAATAACTTTTATAAAGTGTTGCAAAGACTAATATTATAATACACTCACAGATGTTCAAACTGTCGTCCGTGCACTCCATAGCAGCATTTTAACCTATAAATCAAAGCTCACGTGGCGTTTTGAAGAGTAACCTGTTAGATGTCATTCCAAACTTTTGACATGCACCTTTTCAAATCATCAATAGAGTCTATGTCGCATCGACATTTCAGAGTTTCTGCTAATAACAAGATGCAAATACAATAATCAATGCCATTCAAGTCTGGTCTTTTTGAGGACCAATCCTCCTCCGGTGAAATTAAACCAGGAGCAGATTGCTGACGAAATTGAATTGCAGTTATTGCTCAAATTACCCGAGTTTCTAGCGACCCACCTGTGTTTATGTCATTCGCTTAGCCTCACTACTTCTTTTATCATTAGCTTTTTTTAAGTCATTCGCCTACGTGACGGTAAGAACGTGCATGGTGACAAGGTACAAACATACAAACTAGATACTAAACATGATGCACAGAATATAAGTGTTATTCCACACCTACCCACAATAGGTGTATGTGACACAAGGTCGGAAAGTGGAATTTGAAAAGCCAGCGCCCGAGAAGGTGAGCACTCTGGCAATTAAAAATTGCTTGGGCAGCCCCGTCGGCATTCCCCAGTAGGGGCGCCTCAGGCAATAAGCAATAAACTTACTCCTCCCCAAAGAGGGGAGAAAAACCTGGGAGGGTAAACCTCCTAGAACTGCACAGGAAAGACCCATAGACCGGCGTAAATCAAGCCCCGACGGCCAAGACAATACCAATCTATGGGGTGCAGTATCCATCGGAACAGATACTACACTTTGATCTCAACCAAAAGGCCGAATATAAGTACATATTATGGCAGGAGGTCACGAGTCTTATAGAAAAAATCGTCATAATGTATCTCTCTTTTTTTTGATCGATGTCGTCATCATTATGTGACGTCATCAAGTGTACACCTCTTGGTTTAATGGATAGCGTCATGCTTTAGGGATGGTATACCTAATTCTGTTTGAATGGATGGCGTCTAAAAACTATGGCGTGATCCAGTTTGCACGGGAATAGCAATAGAATTCCAATTGTTCTGATGTGTCGGAAGTTTTTTAGATGGAGATTGATGATGTGTTATATTGGGAATATTCTAACGACTGTACTCATCGTGGATGTTATTTTCACAACATTTCAGCCGATGTAACCTCCGACCTTTTTCAGGTGTATTTGGTTGAACTCAGGAATTATTCTGTCGAACTCGGGAATCTGTACAGAATTTCAAACATAACCCTTTATATAAAAATTATAGACAGCGAAGAACAGTGACGAGTAAGACGACTAAATGGGAAAATATAGAAAAACATCCTCTATATGTGTCCTAGTGGTTCACACTGTTGCCTAGAATACATACTCCATAATTCGTAATGGTATGTTTCATAGTTTATGATTTTAGCAAGCAGATACATATTATTTACGCGCGCGTATAGATCCTTTTAATAAGAAAGTATTACTCAATATAACTCAACATTTTATTTGGAGTAATTCTTTTGACGAATTCTTTGTATCTAACTAAACAAAGAGAGTGTATGCCCGTGTTACGCACAGTGTGGCCTAGAATATATATTCCAAAATGCATAATGATGCAGTCATTAGTTTATCTTGTACATATAAATATAGATATGTATATATATGGAAAAAATATACCTTACTGTATATATATATATATATATATATATATATATATATATATATATATATATATATATATATAATACATGTGTCGTTGAAGACCACGGAGTTTTCTTTCTTTGCTATTTTTCTGATAAATTTCTCGATGCGGCGAGCGATTCGTCGGTTTTCCGGTGTCAATTGGTGGATTATGGTGCCTAACGTTTTTTCTTAGGACATTTCTCTAGCGCTTTCACACAATTACACAATAATAATAATACTAATAATAATAATATTAATAATAATAATAATAATAATAATAATAATAATAATAATAATAATAATAGATAAAATAAATAAAGAACAAATAAAATAAAATACATAAAATAAATTAATAAATAAATCAATTAATAAGTAAGTAAATAAAAGAATAAAGATATATATATATATATATATATGTATATACACATGTAAATTAATAGATATAACCATGAATAAAACCATAAATACGGCTCTTTACTAACAATACGACACAGCCTCCTGAAGACGGTCGCAGGACCGAAAGCGCCAGAGTAATGGCCCAAGATACAACGTTTAGCGCCATAATCCACCAATTGACACTGGAAAACCGACGAATCGCTCGCCGCGTCGAGAAATTAACCAGAAAAATAGCAAAGCAAGAAAACTCCGTGGTCTTCAACGACACATGTATAATGAATGACTTGCTGCCGAAATATATATATATATATATATATATATATATATATATATATATATATATATATGTATATATATACATACAGTTAGGTCTATATATATATATATATATATATATTTATATATATATATCACTTTATAAGACCATCATATTAGAAATAAGCATAGATACAAGTGTTCTTGTGTTTTAGAAAAAGTATGTTTCCACGTGTTTCCTGATAATGGCTATAATTAAACTTCCTTCTGTTTGAATATAAGACCAGCATAGTTTTATCACCCCCTGCTTCTACCCCATTTCCAATGTCAACATCTATCCCTACTAAACACTGTCATTGAAAAAGGACCGTCTTACTTTTCATCCCCGACCACCCAGCAGCCAGAAAACGTCACTCTTCTACAATCTATTTCTTGATCACAAATCTCTTTCTTGATCACAAAGAGATTTTCCGCTATAATTACAATATTACAATTTTTCAACTTCACCCGGCTGGCACGTTGGGATGAATGATGGCGTTAACATCTTGAGAGATGTCAGTTACAGTTAGAGAGCACACATTCTTTTTTCATCACACACTTTAAGATCTCAAATCTTAAACGTCGTCACATGAAGCTGATACGATTTCTTCTAAGCGTACGTCACTCAAACTGTTCCGTTACTCCATACTTTAACTTTCTGAAGTTGGTATTCTGCGTGGTGAGTCTTTTACATATACGAGATTAATAATTAAAAAAATACTACGCCTCAACCATAAAAAAATATTTTACTGGAAAAATTGTCAATCACTCTCGGTAGTTAATTACTTCAGCTACTGGCATTGGGTGCAATTTTGATTAGCATATGTAACTGTTGACGCCGATTATTGTATAACAAAAAGTTTTTTGCAGGGTGATCAGCCTAATACCATATTGAACGGACACGTATATAAATATATGTATATAAATATGTATTGATGATGTAAATCATTTTTCTAATATAGGTATTCAATAAAAAGCATTGGCAAAATGTATTGTAGCTTTTACAGCTGTTGCAATGCAGTTTAAATTTTAACCCATACAATGAACCAGGAATATTTTTTACACACTAAGCTATCTCCAGAATAAAGTTGTAATTTTTTTATTTGCGAAAACTCGGATTAAAATAAATGTTATTTATTTTTACAATTAAAATTATTATGGTTGTTCAAAAAATATAATACTATTACGAAACAATGGTTCACAAATATATCTACACATTTCTGTTTATTCAAACTAGCGTGGCCGCGCGAATAAAGACATCACGTGATTTCTGGCAAGGAAATCCATTTCCAGCTGGCGATGAAAACGAAAAAATAAACAAAAGAAGCACTTTGTTTGACAAGGATAATTTCAATTGTCAAAGCTCAGATTAAAATGAATGTAATTATTTTAACAATACACATTGTTATTACTTTTCAAAAAAGATAAAACTATTACGAAACAATGGTTTTAAAAATAGGTCTACACACACCTTCAGATATATATACATACATGTGTACACACACCCACACACACATATATATATATATATATATATATATATATATATATATATATATATATATATATATATATATATATATACCGTACATGTATTGTATTAGTTTCTGTAAATGTAAATCCATAGAAACTCAAGTGTTTATAAAAAGTGCTCAATAACAAGTAGAGCTGTTTATAAGTATAAAATGTTATTTATACAAACATTATTGGTTACATATGTGCATACATGTTTCGGTTGCACTTTTCCCAGAAAGTCAACCTCATCAGACAAAGAATTTTTGAGAAAATTCTTGGTCTGATGAGGTTGACTTTCTGGGAAAAGTGCAACCGAAACATGTATGCACATATGTAACCAATAATGTTTGTATAAATAAAAATTTATACTTATATATATATATATATATATATATATATATAATAAACTCTCTCAGGACGGATAAAACCACTTACATGAACAGAGCACTATTGCACTAATGTTATCAACCTTAACGAACATTAAAATCTAGATATAATGATACTACATTTCATGTACAGAATCATTATGAACATTTTTAATAATATCGAATGCACGATTTTACTTCTACAAATGCCTCAAATGTAAGGCTTAATCTCAAGAGATCTCAAGATTAATTGAAATTAAGGGAATCTTTCTTACTTGATGGCAATGGATCAAATGTAATACAAATCTCAAATATTGGAATTTTCTAATGAAATGTTTGTACCAATGTTATCTACGCCATAAACATATATAAAATACTTACAAAACTTAAATTTTGGAAATGATTATAAAATAATATTTTGTGAAATCTATCTCAATTTGTGTTTTCACCCTTAACTACTCCCTTAACTATACAGCTATTTCATCCCCTTACGTCTAGTAGGAGTGTGACAAATTTCTTAATAATTAGTTAATGAGTTTAGGAGTGAATCATGTATATACGAATACTCCTAATGTTATATATATATATATATATATATATATATATATATATATATATATATTTATGTACATATGTTTTAACGGTTACTCCGACGAGTGGCTCTCTATCTTAAATAGTGCTAGGTAAGACCTTTGTCTCAATATTCTAGAGGCGATCATTATTATCAATTATCAACCTAGACTATGTTAAGCCAACGGGTTGAGCTAGTTTTACATGTCTCAAGATGATAGTTGTTCATACTGTTTACGTTAGGTTGGATTACTTGCGGTAGATTTGACTATACGTATTGTTAGTGATTTTCAGGACTTAAACCATCCATTAATTAGTTGAGCGATTTACCCCAAATTGTTTCCACTTACCTCACAATTTATATAGATATATAAATATATACAGATATATAAATTGCCAATCCTATCCTTATTCGAATTCTATTCGTTTCCATTCTCATCATTTCTGACAGGTCTCTTCTGAAAGGACTTAAAGAGATTTTATTACTTTATTTCGTATGTTTTCTAACTCCCGTTTTATTGATTAATATTTTCCACTTAAGCCCGTCCTATCTTTATTCTTTACACAAAACCGGTTTTGAATCACATGTGTATATGTTTTAATTTGAAAATATTATTTATAAATAATTATTCAAAGCTCTAGCTAGATCGAGCACTGTAAGTATGTTAAAAACAAGCCGTTATTTCTAGCGTAATACAATACGACCGCTTATTGAGTTCTATTGACAGCTTGCTGATATAGCCGCTCAATTTGAAATTTAAACTTTAATCACTATCCCCATTTCTACAGCAATGCGTCAAATATCACTTTCGTATAAGGATTCGAACTGTGTGACCGGCAGGGATTGCCTCCCCACATACTGATAGTTGAAGGTTTGACATGAAACACATTTGTATATGGGGTAATTTGAAAATATTATTTATAAAAAATTATATATATATATATATATATATCACAAAAAGACCATATATATATATATATATATATATATATATATATATATATATATATATATGTATATATGTATATATATATATATATAAGTATAAAGTTTTATTTATACAAACATTATTGGTTAAATATGTGCATACATGTTTCGAATTTTCGAGAAATGGATCCATTTCTCGAAAATTCTTGGTCTGATGAGGTTGACGTTCTGGGAAAAGTACAACCGAAACATGTGTGCACATATGTAACCAATAATGTTTGTATGAATAAAACTTTATACTTATAAACAGCTCCACTTGTTATTGAGCACTTTTTATACACACTTGAGTTTCTACGGATTTACATTTACAGAATCTAATACAATACATGTACTATATATATATATATATATATATATATATATATATATATATATATATATATATAGTCTTTCTTATATATTTTCATCACACCTAGCTCTTAATTCCGTTTTTTACAAGTGAGAAATCTACAGATAGTCATAAAATGAACCGAAAACCTTGTCATATCGTTTTTCATTTCTTTAACCGCTAATTCTCCTTCGCTGATCTCCGATAACTTTCAGCGAAACGCGATTCAAACCATCGCACTCCACACTTCGATTTCTCCGCGTATGATTTATGCCATCGCTCCAGTAAATTTAATGACAAAACCGAAGACATTCTGACGCTGTACAGGCAGGCCGCTAAACTATTTTCCTTCGACGTGTTCCCTGTCACTCCGTGTCTTTAGGATCAACCCGATGAACACATTGATCCGACGCTTTTCATTTTTCAAAACTCATTTCCTGACTCTTTTTTCTTCTCTCTCTCTATCTTCTTCTTCTTCTTCTTCTTCTTCTTCCTCTTCTTCTTTGTTTGTTCATGAATTAAGAAAATATTTTCTACAGGCGTCGTGTTAATACTCTGAGTTTAACCCTAAAAATCTAAAAAATTCGGAAATCGTGTTTAAATTCCAATCTATCAGGTTCTTCTGTCGGTCTTGCTTGATGTCTTGTTTGTATCCGTGTACAGTGTGTGACATCACAAAAGTAAATGAACTACATAAAGTACGATTGCTATCGGTAATGGAAAGAGGCAAATGACGTAAATAATTAAAGGGAAAAGAATATGAGATAGTGGAGAAAGACAGGCAGACAGAGAGACAAAGAGGGGGGAAAGGGGCGGATGGGAAGAAAGATAAAGAGTACGAATATATAAGATCATGTATTTATATATATATATATATATATATATATATATATATATATGTATATGTATACATTTATATATATATATCAATATATATATGCATATATATAAATTTATATATATATATATCAATGCAATATACGTATATCACTATTTTATGTATGTACACTTATAAACAATATACGATGTATATATAGTTTTGCTATTTACACCAGCAATGCCCAATAGGTGCGTAGAGCTCAGTCTGAGTATGACAACATACTTATGGCAAGTTAACTAAACCGAAATGGCGTATACGTTAATTAGATATTAGCGCCTACAATCTATACCATTGATTTAGTCAATTTAATGATAACACAAATACATGCCGAACTTTGTACAGGGTGGAGCGTGAAGATCTCTAGCAGTAAGGAAACACAAACGTTTCTCTGTATCTCACATACCATAAGTATATGCTCTATGTAATATATATATATATATATATATATATAAAGATTTTTTTATGAAGATTTTTTTATTGTTCAAATAAATTGGAACAAACCAGGTAATATAGACAATAATTCCAAGGAAGACGATTTCAAGGCATACTGATTTTACATATGTTAGTGCTCACATATATTTAAATTTTACTATCTTTTTATCTAATTGTTCGGATTCCAATCGGATTCCTCTTATGCTATAGTATTCCAACGGATTAACGGGCCAAACTTTTCAGTGGTCGGGCCAAATTTTTTTCGCTTTTTTTTTAACTTAAAATATATCTCAGGGTTGGGGGAGAGTGAAGAAAGAGTTAGGGGGCTGGAGAGATTGAGGGTTCGGGGAAAATTTTAGGGGTTGGGCCGAACTTTAAAGGGGTCGGGACAAATTTTTTTCTTTTTATTGAACTTAAAATATTTCTCAGGGTAGGGGGAAGTGAAAAAAAAGTTGGGAAGGAGGGATAGCTGGAGAAATTGAGGGGTCTGGGGAAAAGTGCATTTATATGTAAAATTCACAGAGTAAGGTGATGGGAGTATTCCCGAATCTATACCCTTACCCCTTAGGGGTCCATGGGGCAGATTACATCGGGGGGGGGGGGGACTGTTTTCAGTTATTTTTCATGATATTTTATAGTAATTTGAAAATCCTGAGTGATATTTTAATTTAATTACCTAATAATTTGAAATCACTTTTAATTTTATTTAACGTTTCTTAGCGCCAGGGACGCGCCTGTAAATTTTTAGTTCTTTGGTATTGTTTTTTAAATAAGCGACTAACGCGTATCAAACTATTGCTACTATTTTACGAAAGAAAATTACAGGAAATTACAACATGGCCGCCAGCGATTAAGTCATTGCATTCAAATTCGATTTTAAAGTCTTGAAAAAATGAAATATAATTTTATTTCGGGATCAAAAATATAATGTAAGAATAATTAATAACTTTCATCCAAAATGTTTTTTTACATAGCATATTTCTTTAAGAAAATCCACAGTTACATAAAATACATATTTAGTAAAAAGAATTTACGTGAATTAAATTATTATAAGTTTTTAACACATTTAAAAAGATCAGAATCATATGGGGAAAAAGGGAAATAGAGGGTTGAAGGAGAGAGGGAAATAATGAGGACCAGGGAAAGAAAGACGGCTAAGGAAAGAAGAGAGATTGAAGTTTTTATATAAAGATGTTACACACACTCTTTAATTTCTACTACTTTGCTTTTGTTATCGCCACGGGCAACGCCGGGTAGCCCTGCTAGTCTTTTTATATATATATATATATATATATATATATATATATATATATATATATATGTATGGAAAAATTTCAAAAACTAATAAAAAGAACATTATACATTTTAGAATATCTATTTGCCAACTTTTTTGTAAACTTTATCATTTATAAAGTGCAGACACCTGAAGTAGTACCCGCCCCCCAAAACGATTAAAATAAGATTGATTTAAAAAAGGTGATTTAGAAAGTAATTGCACTACATCCAATTCTGAGTTATATTAAGTAATACATTTTTAAAGGAATATGTGTACGCAAGTGAAGGGCAATAACATGTATGTGCTTGGTGTATTATTGTTGAAGTAACTCAGTAGAATACACAGTTTATAACATCATCAATATTTTGAATTCATGCTCCAAAACATCAACATCGCCAAATGTTATTGTCTATATATCTTTCAGAAATATTTTTGATAATTTTATCTTCAGCAGAAATAATGTATTTATCAAATTGTTACAGGTCAGATAAACAATGTAATTTTAGAGTAATTACTAACACATAAAACAAAAATATACAACAACTTCCAGGAATTCCATTTTTCCCTATTTCCTTTTTTTAGTATGTTTTTCTTTATAATAAAACTACGTTAAAATAGTTGAACTTGACTTTAACAATATATATATATATATATATATATATATATATATATATATATATATATATATATATATATATATATATATATAAATAGAGGCTCTCTTCAGTGAATATTTAATCGGAAGAAAATGGTTCTTAAACAAGAAAATGACGACATGAAAAACAAAATACAAAAGAATATGTCAAATGTCATGAAACTGAAAGCTTAATAGATTGTAATTTTTTAATTAAATAGATTAACAAATATAAGTGATACTAGCGTAGACAGAAAAAGTTAAATAAAATTATGCCTAGTAAATGATTGTAATCGATTTAAATTATATATGTATTTATAAACTATTTAATGAATTGGAATGTTTACACTTATAGTGTCTTTGATCCAATGTGAATACACGATGTAATAGTATGTGTATATTGGTGAGTCTGCGCTGACATAGATATTTTGGAATTGAACTTTATGATCATAGTACGGCGCCAAAGTAATCCTTGCGTATGATAGTAACGTCTCTGTTTAGATCAGCGGTTCACCATTATTTTTTAGCCCACGGTGTCATTATATCCTCAGAAACGCCTGGTTTACTGCCTGGCTGAACCTTTAATAAAAACGTTGTATTCAGTTGTGTCATTACTTTATCGGACACCCGAGAAGAAGGACACATGCAATTCTATACGTTCGCCAACAGAGACTGAAGGAAGTAAAAGCAACAAAAAAAGAACACAGCCATGGATTGATTAAAAAAAAACGCATACAACAAATTCCACCAGACATAGATACGTGAATGCTTGAAGATGTACAGAATATTTGACAAAATTATCACTTTTTGGAAAAAGCAATACAAATATTTAATTTTAAATTTACAGCGAGAGGACAGCATCTGCCAGGGATAAGTATACCTCGACGCATTTTTTCAAGAGGCAGTCTATATCTCTAACACTTTTTATCATAACCATGATGTATCGAAACGACATACTGAGTAAATTGAATGCCGGATAAAACTCACAGTGGGGTAAAGTGTGCACTATGTAAGAATAAGAAAGGGAAAACTCACAACAACAGTAAACATGTCATAAAGAGTTGATGGGGGTCACTTGGTGAACGTAAAATATATGGATATATCTGTTTATACTAGATGTAACACCTATTAAATAACAGCCATGAAAGAGAAGTGATTAAAATAAATTAGAATTTAAACTAAATTCTATAGTAGAACCCTAATTAAGAAATAAATAGTTGGATAATATCCATAATAAGTTACTCTGGGTACTTCATATGCTAAAAAAAAGAAAGATGAAGAGCTGTACCTGTATAATAGAACACGTTATCTGATTACGAAATACCTGAAGTATAATATGTTAAGAGCAGGATAATATATCAAAGTCCAAAATAATATATTCTAAGAAATCTTTTGAACATCTCGGGGTCGTATCAGTATTTCCTGTTCAATATATAAGTAAATATGTGTTCCTACTACTTCTACCATTAAGTCGCTGTGGTGTGCCGAACGCAGTATTGTGTCACACTGTGACACCATTTAGCGAATGGAATTAAATATATTCTGTACATTTTTCCGTTCAGAACAATACGTTGTGACCTTACCACCCAAATGTAATGGTCAAGCACAAAGATCTGTCGATAGTTTCAAAAGAACATTAAGAAGACTCACGAGTTTTATACAGATGAGATAAATAATCATCATTTTACTCGGTGTACAGAATTACTGCTAGCCAAAACACAGTTCCTGCCATGTCACAATTCGAAATGATGTTTGCAAGTAAAGCCCGCTCGGTATTTTACGGGCTGTTGCCGAATCCAACAAAGTTAAACTTTAAAAATAATAATTTGTTACCAAATATTTCAAGCCGGGTGCAACGTTTTCTTTTAAAATTATACTGATGGAAGGATTGCTGTGAAGATATTAAAACAGTAAAACAATATTTGTTGCAAGGTAAAACACCTGAATATGAGACACTTAAAACCAATTTAGATCCATAAATACTAAAGATGGTACACATAAAATGGATGAAGAAATGTCGATTAAAGTATCTGTTAGTGTATTGACTTATAAGACTTTTTTTAATGCAGTATCCTGGATTTATTAGATAAACGAGTATGTACTCAAATGTCACCTCAACCTTCCTAACCAGCTACGTCGAAAGAGATATGGATAAGGAAAAGAAAGCCAGTTAGTTGGGAGTGATCGAGGCGAACAGCATGTGTAGAGAATAAGTTGATGATTGATTATAATTAAGGAAATAATGCCCCCAAGTTGCGGTAGCTCGGAACGTGCTTAACCGCTTGCAAATAGTTATTTGTTCAAACTGAGAATATACTTGCTTTTTCGTGCTGTTGTACAACTTCAATTTCAGGGAATTGGTCGTGGATGAAATAAGTCGCGAACAACACGACGTATGATTTAATTTTGCTGTTATGATTTCTGATTTGCATTTGAGTACAACCATGTACTTTCTTTGATCGTGACTTATGAGGCATTAGTTCTCCCATCGGATGGGAAATGTGTGTAACACTATGTAGACTTACTATTACAGAGAACTATATATAGTAAACACCGTATTCATTGCTATCTTGCTTCATATATTGTTAATGACGTACTAATCATTGTCTATCCATGCATTGTTCTCTCTATTTATATAACATTTTTTTTAATTTAGTTGATTTGCATGTAACATGTTTCTTCCACTCAAGTAAACACCTTTGGATAATGTAACCCCTGTCAATGATGCATCAATAAGAAAGACTACAGAGATGATCTAGTCTTTCTATTTTAGTTCTGCTTAATTTTAAGAAACATGGAGGTTTTGCAAATTTTCTAGCACTATATATATATATATATATATATATATATATATATATATATATATATATATATATATATGTTTTGTTGGAGACCACTGAAGACAACGGAATTTTTACTTTTTCAGAGTATCTGTATTAAAAACAATTAATACACAAATACATGCATACAAAACTATACATAAGTACACAAGGCTATATATATATATATATATATATATATATATATATATATATATATATATATATATATATATATATATATATATATAATTAACTTGTTACAAATATCCAGGGGGTATAAATCCGAAGGAAGTTGAAACCGGGTTTATGAGAGTGCTCAATGAAAATTCAGAGCAAAATATATTTTTGTTGGTGATTTTATTCCATTAACTGCGACAATATATGTTGTTTCGTTAGCATTTATTATGAAAGCCAACTCATCAAGCTTTAAATGGAATCACTGCCTAGAATCTTTAATTCAACCTCAACCGGAAATTGAAGATGCATAAAAGGAAGGGGGACGAAGATGGCGCTTAGCCTAAAGCGAGGACAGGAAAGGGGGGAGACTCCAACAGGTGATATTTTAGAAAGTTGGGTGGGGTGATATCTAGTGTCTGGGCCATCGTGACCTCAATTTAAACCGGGGCAGACGGCCGGGTGGGTTTAATTTAATAATGAGAATAAAATTATAAAATTATAACTGTCATTTCTGTTGTAATAGGTGATAATCGTGTAGATAAAAATATTTTTGCTAATTTTAATTTAGGGTATTAATTGCTACTTTTGCATTCTATTCCAATATAACTATTTATGGATTTCACAATGAGCTCCGTACCTGTATTTAATTTTGTTGTGGTAATATTTGTTAATTGTAATTATATTATACTAAAATTAATACTTTAGTATTAATAAAAACAATTGTAATAACAATAATAATAATACAGCCAATAGTACCTACGATAGTCGCAGTGACAATAGTATCAATAATAATAATAATGATAATAACAAGTATAGTAGTAGTAATAATAATGGTAATTATTATAATCTTGTTATTTGTGTAGTCATTAGGCTAAATAAGTCTGCAAGTGATTGTAAGCTTTTATATTTCTACTACCAATAATCCAGACTAGGCACCAGTCCATAATTAAGTGTTCAATATATTAATCGAAGGATTAAGTAATTGAGATTAGATCAATCTAAGTAGTATCAGAGTTAATAGTTATGGGTTTAGGTGGGAGGTGATTTGGGTATAATTGGTAGTATGACTGAGAGGCTTTTGGGGCTGAGAATTTTAGGTAATACTTAGAGATTTGATGGTTTAGTGGGGTGGTTATATATCTATAGATTCATCGAGACTTGTAAGGGAGGTAATGTAATTATTCATTTCTACATTTTTTGTTTTTAAATATGTGGGGGTTGGTGTGGGGTTCAGTTGGGGTATGTAGGTTGCTAAGAAGGTAGAGTCTGCTATGTTTACAGTTGATAGACGTCTCTTGTTTTCTATTTAGGAGTTTATTTCTGTCTTTAAAACGGATAATTTCTAGTTTTTCATTCAAACATAATCTACATGGTGAGTTGATTGATTTTCAGGTGCTAGATTTTTTTAGGATTTTACACTTTATTATTTTGTGGTAGTGTAGTGATAGTCCAGTTTGGCCAGGATGGGCAGGGTTGTTGAAGGAGAGTGTACGGTTGTAGAATCTTTCCTTGAAATTGTTACCTGCCAGACCAATATAATAGTTAGTCTGGGATGGGTTTTCGGTTGAGGAGATAGATGCCTCATAGACCACTTGGGTTGATAGGCACTTTTGGTTTAGAGGGCAGTTTGATTTGTTAGTACAGTTACATGTTCTTCTAGGATTTGAGGTTATTGAGGTGTTTAGTATTTTACTGTTGTGCTTTTCTATGATTTTTTCCAGGTTGTAACCACAACAATAGCTTAGTTTCAGTGTGTTCTTATTAAGGATTTTATGGAGTATGTTGTTATTGGGGAAATGAGTATTTATTAAGTTTAGGAATGTATTCCCTAATTTGGTTTTAGTTGAATTGTTAAATGGAGGTGTATACCAGATAATTTTCCTATTTCTATTTTTGTTCCTACTAGGGTTATTTTGTGTAGTTGGAATATACTCTATTTTGGTATTTTTATATCCACTCTCCTTTAGTGCTTTTTCATGAAAGTACTTATGTTTATTGAAGATATCTTTATTAGAGGAGTTGTTGCTAATCCTTCGACAAATTGATTTAGGGATGTGTTTACTTACAGATCTAGGGTGGTTAGATAATGGGTTGACATAAAGGGGGTAGGAATTATCTTTAGCGTAGGGCTCATAAGTATCACTAGTGAGGTTGAAGGTAATATCGGGGAAGTTGACCTGTTTGACATTTGATGTTATTTCAGCCTTTAGGCCTATTCGTTTTATTTCTTTGAGTATTATTTTTTGGTTTGTTCACACTTTTGTCCATTTGTGTTTTTAACATACATTAGGCCATCATCTCTGTAAAGCCCGATCGAATCGACTTCGAGATCTTTTGTTAGGTTATATAGTAAGTACAGGCCAACCAAGTCTGTCACCTCGGCAGAGTCAAGAGAGCCTATAGAAACATCGAAGGAAGAGAAGTGGTCCTTTTTTGTCCATTGTTCATTATTATTTATTAGTACCGTTGTTCGGCATTTTTAATTATGTTTATTTCGTCTTCAGAGATATTAGAGAGGAGAGTGGCGAATTCTATGACATTTTCGAAGAGTGCTCTGGTTATTGAGGGGTAGTAATTAACTATATCAAATTGTATAAAAGAGCATTTATCTTTGTTACTAATTCTATTAAACCATCTTATGGTTTCAGCGGTATTAATCCACTGGTTTAAATAGTAGGTGTTTTTAATTTGCTTATTTATTTTTTCTAAGATGTTTTTACTGATTTTGCCTATCTCTTGTCTAGTAGGATTAATAGTCTGGTTTGAGATTTAGTGTGAAAATTAATTTTGTGATCTTTTAATAGTATATATGCTTATTTTGTTTTTAGTTTGCCTACCCTATCGCTAATCTTAAGTTTATCCGTTATAGTTTTACTATCCGAGTTGATTTTATCGATTAGATTAATTTCAGATTGATTAATAATTTTTTGTGATATATATATATATATATATATATATATATATATATATATATATATATATATATACATATATATATATATATATATATATATATGTGTGTGTGTGTGTGTGTGTTACATTCCTCGTTCGTTTGGGGTATCTGGTAATATCCAAGAAGAACGACAATGAACAGAACATATATGGAAAACACTTTGGTTTTAATTATTTATCATCATCGGATAATTTACGCCGTTTACGCACACACATATAAAAACAAATCTGTTGACATACTTTTTGCCTCATGAAAGTTTTTTCTTGCTGAGGTCACAGACTTGGTTTCCGCTAGAAACTCGTTCATATATACATCCGACTGGAAAGCAATTTGCTCTGCATTGTCTATCCAAGCGTGAACTGACGCAATTATTCCACAAGCACTTCCTATTGTCTGTTTGATGAAATACAAGTCAGGGGATTCCTTCACGGTACCAACCTGCTTATCAGTCGAATTTTTAGTCAGCAGACACGAAAGCCTAACAGCTAGACGGCCTTAGGTATCATAGTCAATAAAGCTTCATCGGTGCTAAAAACATCGTTAAACCTCCATTCTTCCGGTACATCGATACATCGATACTTCGATCACCAGGCGCTCCGGTTCTTCACGTTTCTGAAACCGCCGCCATTCAGGTCTTGCTTGCATAGCAGAACCTTCTCCTTTTTAACAGATATCAAGTCGCTTTCTTTCTTTCTCAACGCCCCACCCACAATGGATTCGTCCAGGATTAATTTGTGCCACTCTTCATTATCTTACACATATATATATATATATATATATATATATATATATATATATATATATATATATGAATCGTTGCAAACCACGAACAGTTTTATTTTTTTAATTCTCTATATTAAAAACAATTACTCCTCAAATACACAAATAAACAGGAATCTCTCTTTCCTTTTTCTGCCGCCAAAACATAGATCATTTTTTTGAAAACACCAAAGAAATACCGAAAACATCAATCTTATAGGAAACAAAAATCAACTCTGCATGAAGATCGCGATGATCGAAAGCGCTTTTGATTGCAGAACAAAAGAACCATCGGAGCCATAGTATATCAACTACCACCTGAGACCTGAAAGCATGCCTGTCGGGTTAAGTAAATAATTTTAATAATGACAAAATGTAAAAAAACCCGTAGACGTCGACCAATCTGTATAAAGAACGACTTGCTGCACAAATACACACACACACACTTCCATTATGCATTTTTTTGTTTACGCCAAGGCTTTTCAAAGATTAAACTCTTATCATCAGAGGAATTACATAGAAGTTGGCAGTGGAAAAGCCAAAATTTAAAATTTGAAAAATATAAAGACCTTGACTCCGAAACCTTTAGCCCCTATCACAAACCAAATTTAACCATATTCTACGTACATAAGCTATCTAACCACCTAAAATCCACCCTTAATTAAATAGTATCTTCAGTCTTTAATATAATTTCAAAGTTATATGCTGATAAATCTATATTCGAACAAAATTCTAACAAAATTTACAATAACGCACTACTTTATTCGGGATACACTGATGAAATTAAGTCCGAAAATAATAATTTCATCCAGAAAAAAACCAACCTTTAACTGTAATCACACACAAAATAGCAACACAGGATAAAAAGCGGGCAAATACTTCACTACCCAAGAAAGAAAAAACATATATAAATAGACCCCAAAAAACTATCAATATTGACAAACTAGCTGACCCTCAAGGACATAGTAAAAATAAAAGAGTTTGAAGAAAGAATAGTATATGGTGTTATCCACCCTATAACTGTAATGTGAAAACAAATATGGCTAGGGAATTCTTCAAAATTTTAGATTATTCATTCACGCAGCCGCATAAATACAGCACTATTTTAAATTTAAAAAAACTCTATTAAAATCTCGTACTCCACAATGCCCAATATAGAAAAACTATTATCACATCTAATAACAAAACAATTGAATCTGTCCAGCAACCAGCACCCACCATACCCCCTACTAATAATTGTAACTCCCAGAAATCCAGAGAATGCCCGTTAAATAGCAATTGCATACAAAGTAACATACTATACGCATATACTGTTAAGCAATTCCCCCAAAACACCATTATGCGAACAGACACCAACATGCACATTCTCCCCTCACTCTATAGCTCTTTACATCCCAACTCCCTGTTCCAAACGACACTCTAAATAACACTTCTTGCACTAAACAACAACCTCCGCTAAGTAACAATAACCTTGATCTCACCCCTAAAATTCTCTCATCTTCTCTAATTAACAATTCCAACTTAACTTTGGCCCAGAACTTGAACATACAAACCCAAAACACCCCCGATACTATAAATAACACAAATACTATAATAACAACTCCATACAAAATAACACTTACATTGGGTCAAGTGCCTTCCCCATCAACACCCGAGTCTCAAACCATGTCTACTCTTTTAAACACAATAATAACAATGTCACTGCCACCTTTCTATCCAATCTAAAAAAGCTTTAACAGTAAACACACTCCCTACTCCCTACATTGAGCAATATTAAAAAGGTATACATCCTACACTCCAGGATCCGCTTTCTGTCAACTATAGACATTAGAAACATTTATGATAGCTACAGCAGCTAAAAGCAAAAATATTATTAACTCTAAAAATGAACTCATTTCAGATTGCAGGCACACGCAACAATTTAAATACATACATTTCATTACTTCCTCTAACACCACTCATCCGAGCCTACACCTCTCTCTCTAACATTAAACTAATTCTTGAATTTTATATTTTGTTTATTTTTAAACTCTTAACTTTTCAAACCTTACAAATAACTATCCCAATAACATAGCGTATCCTCCACTGTGCACGTAATAACTCTATTAACCCATAAGACTTAATGTAAATTGAGAACTAACATAATCCTCCTCCATTTCACTAACCCTAAACACCTTATACTTCAACACTCTAATTCTTATTCTCTTTTTTCAATTATTTGCCAACCCTCGAATACACGCATCCATTGTTTTTCATATCCTTTGTGTACGATCCATAGACTCTGTATACGCTTCGCTCTACCGACAATCTTTTCTCATAAATTCCATTGCGCTGACCTTTAAACTACGCTCACTGGTTACTCCTATAATGCCCCATTTGCCCCCTCCCCTTGAAATCTATCTACAATTTCAACACACTAGTTAATCACTTAGGTTACATAACTCAACCCAATCATACCCCATAACCCTCATACTAAAACTCAATTGTTGCAAGGCGACTAACGCTGTTCTCAATCCTAACTTCAGTTATACATTAAAGTATCTTATTTAATCATGGATTTAATATTTAACTAACTTGGAATTTTTTAACCTCTTAAAACATTAAACTCTGAAATACTAGTTTGTGTCCGAATTATTACATATTAAACACGTAAATTCCAGATATCCAATCTTCTGAACCTTAATTACCCAATTGGTACCTTTTAAATTTTCTGAATAATATATAAGTTTGTAAAAAAGTCCGTTTTAATTAAGGGACCCCCCCTCAGAACTACTTACTGACTTGAAACACTTATGTATTTAGCTTATGATAACCCCAACTCTTAAGTTAAGCCAGCCTAAACCTCTCATAGGTGTATTGCTTACTTGCAATGAGCAGTAACCAAACACACCAATCCCCTTCCTTTCTCCCAGCATCAGCCATAGTTCATTTATCTCTACCCCTTCCCCCACTTCTTTGCTTGGCCTCGGCTCCGACCAGAGCTCTCTCGCTTTTATTAGACTCGATTGAAGTCTCTACTTAAATTACCCACTTCCTGCGTTTAATATACACATTTCTAACTAAACTTCTTAAAAACTACTTTCATTCTCGGCCCAGGGAAGTATTTTAAAATAGCCCTAATTCTGTAAATTACATCCGAATAAGTGCGTACCATCTACGATTAAAATAAACATCTTTCTATTGGATTTACTTCATTTTGAACATTTTCAACGCTGTCTTAAAAAAAACATTTTTTATATCTTTAAATCTTCATTCACCGGACACCTTATCAATGGACATTCACCAACTAGAGATACTCCATATTTTTTACACGCATACTCTTACTCTCCATTATATTTTTTCAAATTTTGAATTTTGGCTTTTCCACTGCCAACTTATCCATCTATGTAATTCCTCTGATGATAATATTTTAATCTTTGAAGAGCCTTGGCTTTAGGAAAGAAAATAAAACATGTTTTTATCGAGTACACTTTTCATTGAACTATCGAAGTTGAAATAGATTAGTCATTCGTACACCTGTGTCTCTCTTCTTTCATTTATCTTTA
Organism: Sepiola atlantica; assembly: GCA_963556195.1. Taxonomy (NCBI): domain Eukaryota; kingdom Metazoa; phylum Mollusca; class Cephalopoda; order Sepiida; family Sepiolidae; genus Sepiola; species Sepiola atlantica. Next base: position 190,393,632 of record OY744520.1, on the reverse strand, counting down.
TATATATATATATATATATATATATGATTATTATTTCATGTACTTATATTACATGTTATAAGAATATATACTCTTTTATGTATCAATGTCAGTATTTACTTCAACAGTGCTTAATACGTAGTAGAAGTAGGTAGTAAGTTATGAAAATATATTTATGGCAATTAAGCTACACAGAAACTTCCGCATTTCATCCCAGGCTTAAATGACGATTCCCTACGGGGATCAAACGCGGAAGACTCTGTCTGGCTTAATTGCCATAAATATATTTTCATAGCTTACTATATATACATATATATATATATATATATATATATATATATATATATATATATATATATACCTTCATTATTTTTCTCTGTGTTTGCTTTTCCATTGTCTCTATTGTATATATGCTTAATCTGACTCCCACGTTTTTACGATGTGATTGTGAATTATCGAATTACAATAATTTGTCCATAAAGACGTCAAATAATCTTGGGTCGCGCATTCCTTGCCACCAGAGACCGCGATGGCGTGACTGCATTGTGTATTTTATTACATCGTCGCCAACTAGCCTCTTAGTTTTTTGTTGGTTACAAAAAAGATTAAAAAAGAATAATATCATAACGTCAGCCTCGGGTCATGGACAGCGGCAAATCGAGAAACGGTCAGCATAACGGGGAATAAAAATCACGTGGTACACATGCGAGAGTGTACAGATGGTTACCCGATTGGAATCAATTCTACTGGTTTTCGACTTCGTGAAATTCGAAGCCGGATCATTGAAGGACTGAAGCATATATATATATATATATATATATATATATATATATTATATATATATATATATATATATATCATACATATTAGCTGGTGATACCAGATCAAGCTGCCCTGTGGCTCCCTGAGACGAAATGCACCTACATTGACGTTTTTTTTTTTTTTTTTTTTTTTTTTGTAAAACTTAATTATGTTCTACAAAACCAAAAACAAAAACAACAGCCCTCTCCCTTTCTCCCTCTCCTTTTTTATTTTATTTTTAGAACTTGAAGCATAAATCTTTTACTATAATGACCAGATTCGGCATTAAATAACCCAAAAAGGGTTGATATGCCGTAAAACAAAACTACCAAACCAAAAACGATGATTAAACATTTGAAGATATAAAGAACTTGAAGCATAAAAACTTTTACTATAATGACCAGATTCGGCATTAAATAACCCAAAAAGGGTTGATATGCCGTAAAACAAAACTACCAAACCAAACCATACATATTAGTGGGTTCCCCCATGTGTGAGTTTGCTCTTTTTCCTGTTTTTTTCTTGTTTGGATTCACTCAAAGAGGAACCACTGTATAGTGTAGATTATTTTTAAAGACGCTGTAATTCAATAACATTTTACTATTTGTAACATTTTTTGATGATTTTGTAATGTTGCAGAGGCGATATTGACAAAAAAATTGTATTTTGCACAAGACAAATGAAACGGACTGTAAAAAAATATATCTCACAGAAATGTTATTTTTTTTTGAAATGTGAAAAAATAAAAATAAAAATAATAAAATAAAAGCATGGTTATTGTAATATAATATGAACCTGACTAGCAATCGTACTTTTGAATCTTGCGCGCGCATAGAACGTTATCACGTTTGCATGTAATATCTAAATATTATAGACGCTCCTTTTAAAGCTCTAGATTACTATCAGTTAAAACAAAACTCAACCGTAAAAAAACATTTGTAGAGACACAAAGACGAAAATGTGCTTAAAAACGAGACAAGCCCGCTTTAAACTGATGCATATATTGGACGACTTAACAGTTGTACAGCTACTGCGAATGCATAGACGTTGATGCGCATTTTTAGATCCATCTTTCAGATCTGTGACAAGTACGTTTATTTTTATTTATATCCGTAAACAAGTTGTTTCAATAGATATCTAGAAGAAAAGACACTGATTCTAACGTATTTGGATATTTATAGAGATTTATTTACAACTTGTATTATATTTAGTGTTTTTTTTAAAATTAAAATTCCAAATCTATTGATTATAATACGACAGGGAGTAAGATTAATCTTTCGAATATTTTAAAACTTATTTTGAAGCTTTTTCTGCTAACATTAGCATGAAGGTGAATGTGTTTAGTTATGTAATTGTATATTTTTGAAAAATGTGGCAGGGCAATTTAAATAGGGTTAATAGCAACGTGTTTGACATACCATGCATCGACACTGACTGACGATACTGACTCAAAATCGGTATGACATTAATGACTAGGAACGGAAGGCTTTTTAAAAAAAAATATATCATTGCATTTAAACAGAAATAGTACTAACAGACCGGAAGTTGCTTTATTGCATTTGTATACATACTAAAATTTCGTACTGCTGCCGCATCTGTGAAGGGGGCGCTCATAGCACATTTTCCTGTCTCATCAAAATACAAAATCGACGTCTCAATAAGCCCCCTACAGAAGAACCGCTCCTTATATTACGCTATTTGATAGTTTTTTTCTATAGTAGCTGCTCGATTCAGCTCACATCCCTGCCCCCTTTTAAAACATTCACAGCGAGAACTCGTCTATAACTACTGCAAATGACTTTCCCTTCTTTAACTGTGTACCTATAACAAAACTTAATTTTCATGAACAGAGTGTCTTACCAACAATTTCCCATCTGTGGAAAATTTAGAAAAGGCTGCCTCCCTGCAGGCTAGAAGATAGTCGTATTCAAATCCAATGTCAAAAAATACTTTTAGTAATAAAATGTTTTTGATTTCCTTCATATTTTCTAGTCATCCCATGATATTTAATCATCATTCAACTGACAATTAATCAATCTTATTAACTCTTATCGTCGGGTGTGTTTTGGTCTTGATAATTTGTCGTTCATTGGGGAATATATGTGGGTCTATTTGCAAAACGTCTACTTTTTTAATAGATTTTGTTTATATACATATATATATATATATATATATATATATATATATATATATATATAATATATATATATCTTGAGAAAAGAACACCTCGTAAAGGAGACGTATTCTGAAAATGTTCACAATAGTTAGAAATGTCATTAATTATTTTAGAAATTTCAATTAATTTTATTTTACATTTTTCCATTTCGTCCATATTTTTCAAACCTTTCAATCTAATCTTTAACATTTAATTCACATTGTCATAATACCTTATTCTCGAATAGTGTTTTGCCTTGGTAGCTGGTGACTCATAAACATTTAATAGTTTAACCATGATTATTTAAGAGAGACAACGTTGGAGTACCGTGACTTTGTTAAGTGCATCCATTCAGCAAATGAGCGCTGCGTGTGTATCTGCGCTTATTTATATCACTATTAGAGCTCCATTCAACACGGTTGTATGCGTTCCGTATAGTGTCATATAATATTGAATTGAGCGTGGTTGAATGAAAATACCACAACGTAATTCGTATAAATCTGCTGACTATGGCATTTTCACCTGCTGAACTCTGATTTTCCTTTTTATGGGAATGAATTTTTCGAATTTCGTTAGAATTAGATACAAACGAGAGAAACTACGTGAAGTTTCCAAACATTCAAACAGATCTATGGGTACGATAGGACACATTATTATAAATTATGTGCATCTAAAATACAATATAATCAAGGAATAATAATAATGTGTATATATATATATATATTTATACATATATATATATATATATATGTATATATATACATACACATAAATATATACATACATATATATATGCACCGCTTTGTATATATATATATATATAAAGGTACAACAGGACACTAACAACACATTATTATATACACATATATATAAAGTTATATATATATATATATATATATATATATATATGAAGTTAATACAACAAAAGATATACGAGGCAACTAATATCTTTAATTAGTGAACATCCGGATAAAACTGAAGCTCAATATACTGAATAGAGCATTAATAGCACTGTACATTTCATATGATTTGTTTTTTTATCGTTTTATTAATTTGCACACACGTTGGATACACTTTTCAATGGCATATACTACATCGATAGCAAACAAATTTCCCGCCTGGATAACTTTTTCGTTTTTGGAATACCATTCACCACCTGGATTGCTTTTAATCAAACTCCTTGATATCTTTCTTGAAGCCGTTTTAAACTTTATGACTTGGATGAACTGTATAAGTTTAGCAAAAAAGTATGTTTTGGGCCGATATATTTGATGTTTTATATAATTTCATATACTTTTATGTACATTTAAAAATATATATTTTCAAAGTTTACTTTTATTACCTGCAGTAATGTCATTGCGGTAATGGTCCTCTGAGGAGAAGATTTTCTTTGAAAACTCATGAGTTAAGCACTTTAAAGGGCTTTGCTTAAACATTGAATCCAAATAAAATCATAGTAGCACCTTATTTTATACTTTCACTTCATCTAGTTCTATTTAAATTATTTTCAGATATTATTCCAAATGAAAAGAGTACAAAAAATTATTTAATTTGCATAATTTGTATTATTTCTGTTTTGTTTTTTTTAATATTCGGGCAAATGTTCTAATCCTGGTTGTTATCTCCACAAAGTTTCAACTGACCTAATCTCCTACCGTCTTACATTGTATCTTGTCAAACTCATAAATCTGTACGGAATTTCAAATCGAACAATTTAAAAAAAATAAATGGGTAGTTTACCGTAAGAAGGTAGGAGATTACGTCAGCTGAAACTTTGTGGGAATAACATCTAGGAGTAAAACTGTAGTTCGAATATTTTTTTTTAAATCGTTCAAAGTTCAATCCACTGTAAAGACGATACTAAGAATATATTTACGAATTATTTAAGAACTAGCGGGGCTACCCGGCGTTGCTCGGGGTCATAAAGACATAATTGAAGAAAAATCGCGTGTGTAACATCTTTATATTCAAACTTCTATTTCTCCCCCTCCTCTGTAGCCGTCTCTTCATCTTTCTACCTTTCTCTTCCCTGGTCGCCCCATTTCACCGCTACTTTCTAATTTTGCCTTTTGCGAAAGTTGATTCTTCCTCACCATTTCTCCTACGTTGCGCAGGGCAATAGCATGACATATTTCTATAAAAAGTACCACATCTATCTGCGCCTTCTATATAGGTACTTATGTCCGCCCCGGTGTTCATACTTTATACATATCTATCGCCACCCCGGTGCACATACAATATACGTACCTATCGCCGCCCCAGGCAGATACTATATAAGTACCTATTGCCGCCCCTATATGCATACTAAATAAGTACTTATCACCGCCCCAGTGCGAATGCTGCATACATACCTATTGCCGCCCCGTCGCGAATGATACATACGTACCTATCGCCGCCCCGGTGCAAATGCTAAATACGTCACTATTGCCGGCCTGATGCGAATGCTAAATATGTTCGTATCGCCGCTCCGGTGCGCGTGCTAAATACGTACCTATCGTCGCCCTGGTGTGCGTGCTATACACGTACTGATCGCCGCCCAGCGCATGCTAAATATATACCTATAACCGCCCTGGTGTGCATTCTATATACATACTTACTGCCATTCCTGTGCACATGCTATATAGTACCTATCGCCACCTCTATGCACTACTATACACGTACCTATTGCCACCCTGGTTCACATACTATATATATACCTATCGCCGGCCCGGTGCGCATACTATATTCGTATCTATCGCCGCCCCGGTGTGCATACTATATATTTTCCTACGAAACATTTTAAGTTAAAAAAAAAAAAACTTTCGCCCGACCCCCTAAAAAGTTTGGCCCGACCCCTACAATTTTCCTCGACCCCTAATATCTCAAGCCGCACCCTCCAATTTTGTTTTACTCTCCCCCAACCCTGAGAAACATTTTGAGTTCAAAACAAAAAAAATTAAAAAAACTAACTTGACCCCTAAAAAGTTCGGTCTGACCCCTAAAATTTTCCGTGACCCCTCAACCTCTCCAGCCCCCCACATCCTAACTTGTTTTTCACTCTCCCAAACCCTGAGAAATATTTTGAGTTCAAAACATAAAAAAATAAAAAAATTTAGCCTGACCCTTAAAAGGTTCGGCCTGACCCTTAAAATTTTCCCCGACCACTCAATCTCTCCAGCCCCTAATTTTTAACTCTCCCCCAACCCTGAGAAATATTTTGACTTACAAAACCAAAAAAAAACAAAAAAGTTTGGCCTTACCCCTAAAATTTTCCCGTACCCCTCATTCTCTCCAGCCCCCCATCCCAACTAATTTTTAACTCTCCCCCAACCATGAGAAATATTTTGAGTTCAAAACAAAAAAAATTAAAAAAACTAACTTGACCCCTAAAAAGTTCGGTCTGACCCCTAAAATTTTCCGTGACCCCTCAACCTCTCCAGCCCCCCACATCCTAACTTGTTTTTCACTCTCCCAAACCCTGAGAAATATTTTGAGTTCAAAACATAAAAAAATAAAAAAAATTAGCCTGACCCTTAAAAGGTTCGGCCTGACCCTTAAAATTTTCCCCGACCACTCAATCTCTCCAGCCCCTAATTTTTAACTCTCCCCCAACCCTGAGAAATATTTTGACTTACAAAACCAAAAAAAAAACAAAAAAGTTTGGCCTGACCCCTAAAATTTTCCCCGATCCCTCATTCTCTCCAGCCCCCCATCCCAACTAATTTTTAACTCTCCCCCAACCATGAGAAATATTTTGAGTTCAAAACAAAATAATAAAAAAATTGGCCTGACCCCTAAAAAGTTTGGCCTGACCCCTAAAATTTTCCCCGACCCTTCAATCTCTCCAGCCCCCTAATTTTTAACTCTCCCCCAATCATTAGTAATATTTTAACTTCAAAACAAAAAAAAACAAAAAAATTTTGCCTGACCCCTAAAAAGTTTGGCCTGACCCCGTAAATTTACCCCGACCCCTCATTCTCTCCAGCCCCCATCCCAACTAATTTTTAACTCTCCCCCAACCCTGAGAAATATTTTGACTTCGAAACAAAAAAAAACAAAAAAATTTGGCCTGACCCCTACAAAGTTTGGCCTGACCCCTAAAATTTTCCCCGACCCCTAAATATCTCCAGCCCCCTAATTTTTCACTCTCCCCCGACCCTGAGAAATATTTTGACTTCAAAACAAAAAAAATACTAAAAAATTTTGGCCTGAACCCTAAAAAGTTCTGCTTGACCCCTAAAATTTTCTCCGACACCTCAATCTCTCCATCCCCCCATCCCAACTAATTTTTAACTCTCCCCCAACCCTGAGAAATATTTTGAGTTCAAAACAAAATCAAAAAAAATTTGGCCTGACCCCTAAAAAGTTTGGCCTGACCCCTAAAATTTTCCCCGACCCTTCAATCTCTCTAGCCCCCTAATTTTTAACTCTCCCCCAATCATGAGTAATATTTTAACTTCAAAACAAAAACAACAAAAAATTTTTGCCTGACCCCTAACAGGTTTGGCCTGACCCCTAAAATTTTCTCCGACCCCTCATTCTTTCCAGCCCCCCATCCCAACTAATTTTTAACTGTCCCCCAACCCTGAGAAATATTTTGAGTTCAAAACAACAAAAAAAGAAAAAAATCTGGCCTGACCCCTAAAATGTTCGGCCTGGCCCCGAAAATTTTCCCTGACCCCTCAATCTCTCCAGCCTCTCATCCTAACTCATTTTTCACTCTCCCATAACCCTGAGAAATATTTTAAGTTCAAAAAAAGAAAAAAAATTTGGCCCGAAACACCAATATTTCTAGGGACCGTTATACTTAAAAAGCACCAACATTCCTGGGGGGGGGGGCCGTATACTTTAGAAGCACCTATATTTCTAGGGACTTATACTTTAGAAGAACCAACATTCCTGTAGACCGGTATACTTTAGAAGCACCAACATTCCTGGGGACCATTATACTTTAGAAGCACCAATATTTCTAGGGACCGTTATACTTTAGAAGCACTTTACTTATTGAGACGTCATTTAATATGTATACGAATATTAGTGAAAACAGTAGTGGAGCATAATTATTCTCTTACTTTACTTATTAAGACGTTATTTAACATGTATACAAATATTAGTGAAAACAATGGCGGAGCATAATTATTTCTCTTCTTACTATTCTTATTGAGACGTTATTTAATATGTATAACAATATTAGTGAACCAGTGGGGGAGCATAATTATTTCTCTTCTTACTTATTGAGACGTTATTTAACATGTATAGATATATTAGTGAAAACAATGGCGGAGCATAATTATTTCTTTTCTTACTTTACTTATTGAGACATAATTTAACATGTATACAAATATTAGTCAAAACAATGGCAAAGCATAATAATTTCTCTTCTTTCTTTACTTGTGTCGATGTTATTTAATATGTATACAAATATTAATGAAAATATTGGTGGAGCATAATTTTTTGTCTTCTTACTTTACTTATGTCGACGTTATTTAATATGATTAAACCATAAAAAGTGGTGACCCAACAATAAAACATAGTGACTTTACCATAAAACGTAGTGACTCAACCATAAAAAGTGGTGATCCAACAATAAAACGTAGTGACCTAATCATAAAACGTAGTGACCCAACCATAAAACGTAGTGACCCAACCATAAAAAGTGGTGACCCAACAATAAAACGGGGTTACCCAACAATAAAACGTAGTGACCTAACCATAAAACGTAGTGACCTAACCATAAAACGTAGTGACCCAACAATAAAACGTAGTGAGCCAACCATAAAAATTACGGGACCCAACAATAAAACGTAGTGACCCAACGATAAAAAGTGGTGACCCAACCATAAAAAGTAGTGACCCAAAAATAAAACGTAGTGACACAACCATAAAAAGTGGTGACCCAACAATAAGAAGTGGTGACCCAACAATAAAACGTGGTGATCTAACAATAAATCGTAGTGACCCAAAAATAAAACGTAGTGACCCAACCATCAAAAGTGTTGACCCAACAATAAATCGTAGTGACCCAGCAATAAAAAGTGATGACCCAACATTAAATAGTGGTGACCCAACAATAATAAGTAGTGACCAACAATACAGTGGTGACCAACAATCAAACTTAGTGACCCAACCATAAAACGTAGTGACCCAGCAATAAAAAGTGGTGACTCAACGATAAAAGTGGTGACCCAGCAATAAGAAGTGGTGAGCCAACAATAAAACGTAGTGACCAACATTAAAAAGTAGTGACCAAACAATAAAAGTGGTGACCCAGCAATAAAAAGTGGTGACCCAGCAATAAAAAGTGGTGACCCAGTAATAAGAAGTGGTGACCCAGTAATAAGAAGTGGTGACCCAGTAATAAAAAGTGGTGACCAAACAATAAAACGTAGTGACCGTACCATAACTCGTAGTGACCCAACAATGAAACGTAGTGACTAAACAATAAAAAGTGGTTACCCAACCATAAAACGTAGTGACCAACCATAATAAGTGGTGACCCAACAATTAACCGTAGTGACCCAGCAATAAAACGTGGTGACCAAACATTAAAAAGTGGTGACCCAGCAATAAAACGTGGTGACCATCCAATAAAGTGGTGACCCAACAATAAAACGTAGTGACCCCACCATAAAACGTAGTAGCCCAACAACAAAAAGTGATGACCCATCAATAAAACGTGGTGACTCAACGATAAAAGTTGTGACCCAGCAATAAAACGTGGTGACCCAACCAAACAAGTGGTGACCCAACAATAAAAAGTGGTGAACCAGCAATAAAACGTAGTGACCCAACCATAAAACGTAGTGACCCAACCATAAAACGTGGTGACCTAAACAATAAAACATAGTGACCCAACCAAAAAATGTGGTGACCCAACAATAAAACGTAGTGACCCAACCATAAAACGTAATGACCCAACATTAAACAGTGGTGACCCAACAATAAAACCTAGTGACCCAGCAATAAAAAGTGGTGACCCAGCAATAAAACGTGGTGACCCAACGATAAAACTGGTGACCCAGCAATAAAACGTGGTTACCCAACCCAAAAAGTCATGACCCAACAATAAAAAGTGGTGACCCAGCAATAAAAAGTACTGACCCAACAATAAAACGTAGTGAACCAACCATAAAAAGTGGTGACCCAGCAATAAAACGTAGTGACCCAACAATAAAAAGTAGTGACCCAACAATAAAAATTGGTGACTCAACAAGAAAAGTGGTTACCCGGCAATAAAAAGTGGTGACCCAACGATAAAACATAGTGATTAAACCATAAAAAGTGGTGAGCCAACTATAAAACGTAGTGATGTAACCACAAAACGTAGTGACCAAACAATAAAACGTAGTGACCCAACAAAAAAATGTGGTGACCCAACAATAAACCGTAGTGACCCACAAATAAAAGTAGTGACCATAAATAAAAAGTGGTTACCCAACGATAAAACATAGTGATTAAACCATAAAAAAGGGTTACCCAACAATTAAAAGTGTGGACCAACAATAAAACGTAGTGACTAAACCATAAATCGTAGTGAACCAACATCAAAACGTAGTGACCCAACCATAAAACGTAGTGACCCAACCATAAAACGTAGTGACCCAACCATAAAAATAGGTGAGCCAACAATAAAACGTAGTGACCCAACAAAACAACGTGGTGACCCAGCAATAAAACGTAGTGACCATACAATAAAACGTGGTGACCCAACTATAAAAAGTGGTGACCAACAATAAAACGTAGTGACCTGACCATAAAACGTAGTGACCAAACAATAAAACGTAGTGACCCAACCAAACAATGTGGTGACCCAACAATAAAACGTAGTGACCCCACCATAAAAAGTGCTGAACCAACAATAAAAGTGGTGACCCAGCAATAATAAGTGGTGACCCAACGATAAAACATAGTGATTAAACCATAAAAAGTGGTGACCCAACAATAAAAAGTAGTGACCTTACAATAAAACGTAGTGACCTAACCATAAATCGTAGTGACTCAACAATAAAACGTAGTGACTCAACAATAAAACGTAGTGACCCAACCATAAAACGTAGTGAACCAACCATAAAAAGTGGTGACTTAACAATAAAACGTAGTGACCCAGCAATAAAACGTAGTGACCCAACAATAAAACGTAGTGACCCAACCAAAAAAGTGGTAACCCAACAATAAAACGTAGGGACTTAACCATAAAACGTAGTGACAGACCAATCAAAAGTTGTGACCCACCAATAAAAAGTGGTGACCCAACGATAAAACATAGTGATTAAACCATAAAAAGTAGTGACCTAATGATAAAACGTAGTGACCTAACCATAAAACGTAGTGACCCAACAATAAAACGTAGTGACCCAACCCAAAAATGAGGTGACCCAACAATAAAACGTAGTGACCACACCATACAACGTAGTGACCCAACTATAAAAAGTGGTGACCCAACCATACAACACGACCCAACCATAAAAAGGGGTGACCACACAATAAAATCGTGACCAACAATAAAAAGTGGTGACCCAGCAATAAAACGTAGTGACCAGACAATAAAACGTAGTGACCCAACTATAAAAAGTGGTGACCCAACCATACAACACGACCCAACCATAAAAAGTGGTGACCACACAATAAAACCGTAACCAACAATAAAAAGTGGTGACCCAGCAATAAAACGTAGTGACCCAACAATAAAACGTGGTGACCCAACTATAAAAAGTGGTGACCCAACCATACAACACGACCCAACCATAAAAGGTGGTGACCACACAATAAAATCGTGACCAACAATAAAAAGTGGTGACCCAGCAATAAAACGTAGTGACCAGACAATAAAACGTAGTGACCCAACCAAAAAATGTGGTGACCCAACAATAAAACGTAGTGACCCAACCATACAAAGTGGTGACCCAACAATAAAAGTGGTGACCCAGCAATTATAAGTGGTGACCCAACGATAAAACATAGTAGTTAATCCATAAAAAGTGGTGACCTAACAATAAAACGTAGTGACCTAACCATAAATCGTAGTGACTCAACAATAAAACGTAGTGCCCCAACCATAACACGTAGTGACCCAACAATAAAAAGTGGTGACCTAACAATAAAACGCAGTCACCCAACAATAAAACGTAGTAGCCCAACCATAAAAAGTGGTGACCTAACAATAAAACGTAGTGACCCAGCAATAAAACGTGGTGACCCAACATTAAAACGTAGTGACCCAACAATAAAAAGTGGTGACCCCACAATAAAGTGATTAAACCATATAAAATGGTGATCCAACAATAAAACGTAGTTACCAACCAAAAAATATGGTGACCCAACACTAAAACGTAGTGACCCAACCATCAATGTAGTGACCCAATAATAAAAAGTGGTGACCCAACAATAAAGTGGTGACCCAACCAAAAAAGTGGTTAGCCAGCAATAAAACGTAGTGACCCAACCAAAAAAGTGGTGCCCAACAATAAAAAGTGGTGACCCAACAATAAAATCGGGCCCCCAACAATAAAAAGTGGTGACCCAGCAATAAAACGTAGTGACCCAACCATAAAAAGTGGTGACCCAACAATAAAACGACGTGACTTATCCATAAAACGTAGTGACCCAACAATAAAACGTAGTGACCCAACCAAAAAATGTGCTGACCCAACCATAAAACGTAGTGACCCAACCATAAAACGTAGTGACCCAACCATAAAAAGTGGTTACCACACAATAAAATCGTGACCCAACAATAAAAAGTTGTGACCCAGCAATAAAACGTAGTGACCAACAATAAAACGTGGTGACCCAACTATAAAAAGTGGTGACCCAATAACAAACCGTAGTGACCTAACCATAAAACGTAGTGACCAAACAATAAAACGTAGTGACCCAACCAACAAATGTGGTGACCCAAACATAAAACGTAGTGACCCAACAATAAAAAGTGGTGACCCAACGATAAAACATAGTGATTAAACCATAAAAAGTGGTGAGCCAACAATAACACGTAGTGACCTAACCATAAAAAGTGGTGACCTAACAATAAAACGTAGTGACCCAACCAAAAAATGTGCTGACCCAACAATAAAACGTAGTGACCCAAACATAAAAGTAGCGACCCCAAAATAAAAAGTGGTTACCCAACGATAAAACATAGTGATTAAACCATAAAAAGGGTAACCCAGCAATAAAACGTGGTGACCCAACATAAAAACGTAGTGACCCAACAATAAAAAGTTGTAACCCAACCATAAAACGTAGTGACTCAACTATAAAACGTAGTGACCCAACCATAAAAAGTGGTGACCACACAATAAAATCGTGACCTAACAATAAAAAGTGGTGACCCAGCAATAAAACGTGGTGACACACCAATAAAACGTGGTGACCCAACTATAAAAAGTTGTGACCGAATAATAAAACGTAGTGACCTAACAATAAAACATAGTGACCAAACAATAAAACGTAGTGACCCAACCAAAAGATGTGGTGACCCAACACTAAAACGTAGTGACCCCACCATAAAAAGTGGTGACCCAGCAATAATAAGTGATTAACGTAGTGATAAAACCATAAAAAGTGGTGAGCCAACAATAAAACGTAGTGACCTAACCATAAAAAGTGGTGACCTAACAATAAAACGTAGTGACCCAACCAAAAAATGTGGTGACCCAACAATAAAACCTAGTGACCTAACCATAAATCGTAGTGAACCAACAATAAAACGTAGTGACCCAACAATAAAACGTAGTGAACCAACCATAAAAAAGGGTGACCAAACAATAACACGTAGTGACCATACAATAAAACGTGGTGACCCAACTATAAAAAGTGGTGACCAACAATAAAACGTAGTGACCTAACCATAAAACGTAGTGACCAAACAATAAAACGTAGTGACCCAACCCAAAAATATGGTGACCCAACACAAAAACGTAGTGACCAAACAATAAAACGTAGTGACCCAACCCAAAAATATGGTTACCCAACACAAAAACGTAGTGACCCCACCATAAAAAGTGGTGACCCAGCAATAATAAGTGGTGACCCAACGATAAAACAGTGATTAAACCATAAAAAGTGGTGACCCAACAATAAAAAGTGGTGACCCAACAATAAAACGTAGTGACCTAACCATAAATCGTAGTGACTCAACAATAACACGTAGTGACCCAACCATAAAACGTAGTGACCAACCATAAAAAGTGTTGACCCAACAATTAAACGTAGTGACCCAACAAAAAAAGTGTTGACTTAACCATAAAACGTAGTGACTTAACCATAAAACGTAGTGACCCACCAATAAAAAGTGGTGACCCACCAATAAAAAGTGGTGACCTAACGATTAAACCAATAAAAAGTAGTGACCTAACCATAAAACGTAGTGACCTAACCATAAAACGTAGTGACCCAACAATAAAACGTAGTGACCAAACCAAAAAATGTGGTTACCCAACAATAAAACGTAGTGACCCAACCATACAACGTAGTGACCCAACCATAAAAAGTGGTGACCTAACAATAAAACGGGGTGACCTAACAATATAAAGTGGTGACCCAACAATAAAATGGAGTGACCCAACAAAAAAAGTGGTGACCCACCAATAAAAAGTGGTGACCCAACTATAAAACAGTGATTAAACCATAAAAAGTGGTGACCAAGCAATAAAACGTAGTGACCCAACCAAAAAAGTGGTGCCCAACAATAAAAAGTAGTGACCTAACAATAAAATCGTGACCCAACAATAAAAAGTGGTGACCTAACCATAAAACGTAGTGACCCAACAATAAAAAGTGGTGACCCAACTATAAAAAGTGGTGACCCAACAATAAAACGTAGTGACCTAACCATAAAACGTAGTGACCAAACAATAAAACGTAGTGACCTAACAATAAAACGTAGTGACCCAGCAATAATAAGTGGTGACCCAACGATAAAACATAGTGATTAAACCATAAAAAGTTGTGACCCAACAATAAAAAATGGGGACCCGACAATAAAAACTGGTGACCCAACAATAAAACGTAGTGACCTAACCATAAATCGTAGTGACTCAACAATAAAACGTAGTGACCCAACCATAAAACGTAGTGACCGGACCATAAAAAGTGGTAGCCTAAAAATAAAACGTAGTGACCCAACAATAGAACGTAGTGACCCAACAATAAAACGTGGTGACCTAACAATAAAAAGTGGTGACCCAACCATAAAAAGTGGTGACCTAACAATAAAACGTAGTGACCCTACAATAAAACGTGGTGACCCAACATTAAAACGTAGTGACCCAACAATAAAAAGTGGTGACCCAACAATAAAGTGGTGACCCAACCAAAAAAGTGGTGACCCAGCAATAAAACGTAATGACCCAACCAAAAAAGTGGTGACCCAACAATAAAAAGTGGTGACCCAACAATAAAATAGTGACCCAACAATAAAAAGTGGTGGCCTAGCAATAAAACGTAGTGCCCAACAATAAAACGTAGTGACCCAACAATAAAACGCAATGACCCAACCATAAAAAGTGGTGACCTAACAATAAAAAGTGGTGACCCAACAATAAAAAGTGGTGACCCAACAATAAAATGGAGTGACCCAACCAAAAAAGTGGTGACCCACCAATAAAAAGTGGTGACCCAACGATAAAACGTAGTTACCTTACAATAAAACGTAGTGACCCAACAATAAAAAGTGGTGAACCAACAACAAAACGTAGTGTGACCCAACCATAAAAAGTGGTGATCTAACAATAAAACGTAGTGACTCAGCAATAGAACGTGGTGACCTAACATTAAAACGTAGTGACCCAACAATAAAAAGTTGTGACCCAACAATAAAGTGGTGACCCAGCAATAAAACGTAGTGACCCAACAATAAAACGTGGTGACCCCACTATAAAAAGTGGTGACCCAACCAGACAATGTAGTGACCCAACCAAAAAATGTGGTGTACCAACAATAAAACGTAGTGACACAACAATAAAACTTAGTGACCCAACCATAAAAAGTGGTAAACACACAATAAAACGTAGTGACCCAGCAATAAAACCTGGTGACCCAACATTAAAACGTGGTGACCCAACAACAAAACGTGGTGACCCAACTATAAAAAGTGGTGACCCAACAATAAAATCGTGACCCAACAATAAAAACTGGTGGCCCAGCAATAAAACGTAGTGACCCAACAATAAAACGTAGTGACCCAACCATAAAACATGGTGACCCAACAATAAAAAGTGGTGACCCAACAATAAAATGGAGTGACCCAACCAAAAAAGTGGTGACCCACCAATAAAAAGTGGTGACCCAACGATAAAACGTAGTTACCTAACCATAAAACGTAGTGACCCAACAATAAAACGTAGTGACCCAACCAAAAAATGTGGTTACCCAACAATAAAACGTGGTGACCTAACCATAAAACGTAGTGACCCAACCATAAAAAGTGGTGAACCAACAATAAAACGTAGTGACCCAACCATAAAAAGTGGTGATCTAACAATAAAACGTAGTGACCCAGCAATAGAACGTGGTGACCCAACATTAAAACGTAGTGACCCAACAATAAAAAGTGGTGACCCAACAATAAAGTGCTGACCCAGCAATAAAACGTAGTGACCCAACAATAAAACGTGGTGACCCCACTATAAAAAGTGGTGACCCAACCATACAATGTAGTGACCCAACAATAAAAAGTGGGGACCTAACAATAAAACGTAGTGACCCAACAATAAAACTTAGTGACCCAACCATAAAAAGTGGTGACCACACAATAAAACGTAGTGACCCAGCAATAAAACGTGGTGACCCAACATTAAAACGTAGTGACCCAACAATAAAACGTGGTGACCCAATTATAAAAAGTCGTGACCCAACAATAAAAAGTGGTGACCAACAATAAAATGTAGTGACCTACCCATAAAACGTAGTGACCAAACAATAAAACGTAGTGACCCAACCAAAAAATGTGGTGACCCAACAATAAAACGTAGTGACCCAGCAATAAAAAGTGGTGACCCAACGATAAAACATAGTGATTAAACCACAAAAAGTGGTGACCTGACAATAAAACGTAGTGACCAACCATAAAAAGTTGTGACCTAACAATAAAACGTAGTGACCCAGCAATAATAAGTGGTGACCCAACGATAAAACATAGTGATTGAACCATAAAAAGTTGTGACCCAACAATGAAAAATGGTGACCCGACAATAAAAACTGGTGACCCAACAATAAAACGTAGTGACCTAACCATAAATCGTAGTGACTCAACAATAAAACGTAGTGACCGGACCATAAAAAGTGGTAGCCTAACAATAAAACGTAGTGACCCAACAATAGAACGTAGTGACCCAACCATAAAAAGTGGTGACCTAACAATAAAACGTGGTGACCCAACAATAAAAAGTGGTGACCCAACCATAAAAAGTGGTGACCAAACAATAAAACGTAGTGACCCAGCAATAAAACGTGGTGACCCAACATTAAAACGTAGTGACCCAACAATAAAAAGTGGTGACATAACAATAAAGTGGTTACCCAACCAAAAAAGTGGTGACCCAGCAATAAAACGTAATGACCCAACCAAAAAAGTGGTGACCCAACAATAAAAAGTGGTGACCCAACAATAAAATCGTGACCCAACAATAAAAAGTGGTGGCCCAGCAATAAAACGTAGTGACCCAACAATAAAACGTAGTGACCCAACAATAAAACGTAATGACCCAACCAAAAAAGTGGTGACCCAGCAATAAAACATAGTGACCCAACCAAAAAAGTGGTGACCCAACAATAAAAAGTGGTGACCCAACAATAAAATTGTGACCAACAATAAAAAGTGGTGGCCCAGCAATAAAACGTAGTGACCTAACAATAAAACGTAATGACCCAACCATAAAAAGTGGTGACCTAAAAATAAAACGTGGTGACCCAACAATAAAAAGTGGTGACCCAGCAATAAAATGGAGTGACCCAACCAAAAAAGTGGTGACCCACCAATAAAAAGTGGTGACCCAACGATAAAACGTAGTTACCCAACAATAAAACGTAGTGACCAAACCCAAAAATGTGGTTACCCAACACTGAAACGTGGTGACCTAACCATAAAACGTAGTGACCCAACCATAAAAAGTGGTGAACCAACAATAAAACGTAGTGACCCAACCATAAAAAGTGGTGAACCAACAATAAAACGTAGTGACCCAACCATAAAAAGTGGTGATCTAACAATAAAACGTAGTGACCTAGCAATAGAACGTGGTGACCCAACATTAAAACGTAGTGGCCCAACAATAAAACGTGGTGACCCAACAATAAAGTGGTGACCCACCAATAAAACGTAGTGACCCAACAATAAAACGTGGTGACCCCACTATAAAAAGTGGTGACCCAACCATACAATGTAGTGACCCTACCAAAAAATGTGGTGACCCAACAATAAAACGTAGTTACCCAACAATAAAACTTAGTGACCCAACCATAAAAAGTGGTGACCACACAATAAAACGTAGTGACCCAGCAATAAAACGTAGTGACCCAACCATAAAAAGTGGTGACCTAACAATAAAACGTGGTGACCCAACAATAAAAAGTGGTGACCCAACAATAAAATGGAGTGACTCAACCAAAAAAGTGGTGACCCACCAATAAAAAGTGGTGACTCAACGATAAAACGTAGTTACCTAACCATAAAACGTAGTGACCCAACGATAAAATTTAGTGACCCAACCAAAAAATGTGGTTACCCAACAATAAAACGTGGTGACCTAACTATAAAAAGTGGGGAACCAACAATAAAACGTAGTGACCCAACCATAAAAAGTGGTAATCTAACAATAAAACGTAGTGACCCAGCAATAGAACGTGGTGGCCCAACATTAAAACGTAGTGACCCAACAATAAAAAGTGGTGACCCAACTATAAAGTGGTGACCCAGCAATAAAACGTAGTGACCCAACAATAAAACGTGGTGACCCCACTATAAAAAGTGGTGACCCAACCATACAATGTAGTGACCCAACAGTAAAAAGTGGGGACCTAACAATAAAACGTAGTGACCCAACAATAAAACTTAGTGACCCAACCATAAAAAGTGGTGACCACACAATAAAACGTAGTGACCCAGCAATAAAACGTGGTGACCCAACATTAAAACGTAGTGACCCAACAATAAAACCTGGTGACCCAACTATAAAAAGTGGTGACCCAACAATAAAAAGTGGTTACCCAACAATAAAATGTAGTGACCTACCCATAAAACGTAGTGACCAAACAATAAAACGTAGTGACCCAACCAAAAAATGTGGTGACCCAACAATAAAACGTAGTGACCCAGCAATAATAAGTGGTGACCCAACGATAAAACATAGTGATTAAACCATAAAAAGTGGTGACCCAACAATAAAAAGTTGTGACCCGACAATAAAACGTAGTGACCCAACCATAAAAAGTGGTGACCTAACAATAAAACGTAGTGACCCAACAATAAAACGTAGTGACCCAATTACAAAAAGTGGTGACTCAACAATAAAGTGGTGACCCAACCAAAAAAGTGGTGACCCAGCAACAAAACGTAGTGACCCAGCCAAAAAAGTGGTGACCCAACAATAAAAAGTGGTGACCCAACAATAAAATCGTGACCCAACAATAAAAAGTGGTTACCCAGCAATAAAACGTAGTGACACAACAATAAAACGTGGTGACCCCACTATAAAAAGTGGTGACCCAACCATACAATGTAGTGACCCAACAGTAAAAAGTGGGGACCTAACAATAAAACGTAGTGACCCAACAATAAAACTTAGTGACCCAACCATAAAAAGTGGTGACCACACAATAAAACGTAGTGACCCAGCAATAAAACGTGGTGACCCAACATTAAAACGTAGTGACCCAACAATAAAACCTGGTGACCCAACTATAAAAAGTGGTGACCCAACAATAAAAAGTGGTTACCCAACAATAAAATGTAGTGACCTACCCATAAAACGTAGTGACCAAACAATAAAACGTAGTGACCAAACCAAAAAATGTGGTGACCCAACAATAAAACGTAGTTACCCAGCAATAATAAGTGGTGACCCAACGATAAAACATAGTGATTAAACCATAAAAAGTTGTGACCCAACAATAAAAAGTTGTGACCCGACAATAAAACGTAGTGACCCAACCATAAAAAGTGGTGACCTAACAATAAAACGTAGTGACCCAACAATAAAACGTAGTGACCCAATTACAAAAAGTGGTGACTCAACAATAAAGTGGTGACCCAACCAAAAAGGTGGTGACCCAACAATAAAACGTAGTGACCCAGCAATAATAAGTGGGGACCCAACGATAAAACATAGTGATTAAACCATAAAAAGTTGTGACCCAACAATAAAAAGTTGTGACCCGACAATAAAACGTAGTGACCCAACCATAAAAAGTGGTGACCTAACAATAAAACGTAGTGACCCAACAATAAAACGTAGTGACCCAATTACAAAAAGTGGTGACCCAACAATAAAAAGTGGTGACCCAACAATAAAATCGTGACCCAACAATAAAAAGTGGTTACCCAGCAATAAAACGTAGTGACCCAACAATAAAACGTAGTGACCATACCATAAAAAGTGGTGACCCAACAATAAAACGTAGTGACTTATCCATAAAACGTAGTGACTTAACAATAACACGTAGTGACTTAACCAAAAAATATGGTGACCCAAACATAAAACGTAGTGACCAACAATAAAACGTAGTGACCCAACAATAAAACGTAGTGACCCAACCATAAAAAGTGGTTACCTAACAATAAAACGTGGTGACCCAGCAATAAAACGTGGTGACCCAACATTAAAACGTAGTGACCTAATCGATAAAACGTAGTGACCCAACAATAACACGTAGTGACTTATCCATAAAACGTAGTGACCCAACAATAAAACGTAGTGACCCAACCAAAAAATGTGGTGACCCAACAATAAAAAGTGGTGACCCGAACATTAAAAAGTGGTGACCCAAGAATAAAACGTAGTGACCTAACCATAAATCGTAGTGACTCAACAATAAAACTTAGTGACCCAACGATAAAACGTAGTGACCCAACCATAAAAAGTGGTGACCAACCATAAAAAGTTGTGACCTAACAATAAAACGGGGTTACCCAACAATCAAAAGTGGTGACCCAACAATAAAATGGAGTGACCCAACTAAAAAAGTGGTGACCCACCAATAAAAAGTGGTGACCCAACAATAAAACAGTGATTAAACCATAAAAAGTGGTGACCCAACAATAAAACGTAGTGACCTAACCACAAAACGTAGTTACCCAACAATAAAACGTAGTGACCCAACGAAAAAATGTGGTGACCAATCAATAAAACGTAGTGACCCAACCATAAAACGTAGTGACCCAACCATAAAAAGTGGTGACCCAACAATAAAACGTAGTGACCCAACCATAAAACGTAGTGACCCAACCATAAAAAGTGGTGACCCAACAATAAAACGTAGTAGCCCAACCATAAAAAGTGGTGACCCAACCATAAAAAGTGGTGACCTAACAAGAAAACGTGGTGACCCAACAATCAAAAGTGGTGACCCAACAATAAAATGGAGTGACCCAACTAAAAAAGTTGTGACCCACCAATAAAAAGTGGTGCCCAACAATAAAACAGTGATTAACCATGAAAAGTGGTGACCCAACAATAAAACGTAGTGACCTAACCATAAAACGTAGTGACCCAACAATAAAACGTAGTGACCCAACGAAAAAATGTGGTGACCCAACAATAAAACGTAGTGACCAAACAATAAAACGTAGTGACCAACCATAAAAAGTGGTGACCCAACAATAAAACGTAGTGACCCAACTATAAAAAGTGGTGACCCAATAATAAAAAGTGGTGACTTTACAATAAAGTGGTGATCCAACAAAAAAAGTGGTGACCCAGCAATAAGAAGTGGTGACCCAGCAATAAAACGTGGTGACCCAACATTAAAACGTAGTGATCCAACAATAAAATATGGTGACCCAACAATAAAGTGGTGACCCAGCAATAAAACGTAGTGACCAACAATAAAACGTAGTGACCCCACTATAAAAAGTGGTGACCCAACCATCCAACGTAGTGACCCAATCATAAAAAGTGGTGACCACACAATAAAATCGTGACCAACAATAAAAAGTGGTGACCCAGCAATAAAACGTGGTGACCAAACAATAAAACGTAGTGACCCAACCAAAAAATGTGGTGATCAAACAATAAAACGTAGTGACCCAACTATAAAAAGTAGTGATCTAACCATAAAACGTAGTGACACAACAATACAACGTAGTGACCCAACCATAAAAAGTGGTGACCTAACAATAAAACGTTGTGACCCAGTAATAAAACGTGGTGACCCAACATTAAAACGTAGTGACCCAATAATAAAAAGTGGTGACCCAACAATAAAATGGAGTGACCGAACATTAAAATAGAGTTACCACAAATAAAAAGTGGTGACCCAACGATAAAGTGGTGACCCAACAATAAAATGGAGTGACCCAACAATAAAATGGAGTGACCACCAATAAAAAGTGGTGACCCAACGATAAAACATAGTTATTAAACCATAAAAAGTGGTGACCCAACAATAAAGTGGTGACCTGACCAAAAAAGTGGTGACCCAGCAATAAAACGTAGTGACCCAACCAAAAAAATGGTGACCCAACAATAAAATCGTGACCCAACAATAAAATCGTGACCCAACAATAAAAAGTGTTTACCCAGCAATAAAACGTAGTGACCAACAATAAAACGTAGTGACCAACCATAAAAAGTGGGTACGCAACAATAAAACGTAGTGACCTATCCATAAAATGTAGTGACCCAACAATAACACGTAGTGACCTAACCAAAAAATGTGGTGACCCAATAATAAAACGTAGTGACCCAGCAATAATAAGTGGTGACCCAACGATAACACATAGTGATTAAACCATAAAAAGTGGGGACCCAACAATAAAAAGTGGGGACCCGACAATAAAAAGTGGTGACCCAACAATAAAACGTAGTGACCTAACACTAAATCGTAGTGACCCAACCATAAAACGTGGTGACCCAACCATAAAAAGTGGTGACCTAACAATAAAACGTAGTGACCCAACCATAAAAAGTGGTGACCTAACAATAAAACGTGGTGACCCAACAATAAAAAGTGGTGACCCAACAATAAAATGGAGCGACCCAACAATAAAATGGAGTGACCCAACTAAAAAGTGGTGACCCACCAATAAAAAGTGGTGACCCAACGATAAAACATTGTGATTAAACCATGAAAAGTGGTGACCCAACAATAAAACGTTGTGACCTAACCATAAAACGTAGTGACCCAACAATAAAACGTAGTGACCCAATCAAAAAATGTGGTGACCTAACAATAAAACGTAGTGACCCAACCATAAAACGTAGTGACCCAACCATAAAAAGTGGTGACCCAACAATAAAACGAAGTGACCCAACCATAAAAAGTGGTGACCTAACAATAAAACGTAGTGACCCAGCAATAAAACGTGGTGAACCAACATCAAAACGTAGTGACCCAACAATAAAAAGTGGTGACCCAACAATAAAGTGGTGACCCAGCAATAAAACGTAGTGACCCAACAATACAACGTAGTGACCCAACCATAAAAAGTGGTGACCACACAATAAAATCGTGACCAACAATAAAAAGTGGTGACCCAGCAATAAAACGTAGTGACCAAACAATAAAACGTAGTGCCCAACCAAAAAATGTGGTGACCCAACAATAAAACGTAGTGACCCAACCATTAAAAGTAGAGACCTAACCATAAAACGTAGTGACCCAACAATAAAACGTAGTGACCCAACGTGGTGACCCAACAATAAAAATGGTGACCCAGCAATAAAAAGTTGTGACCCAACGATAAAAAGTGGTGACCCTACAATAAAACGTAGTGACCTAGCAATAAATCGTAGTGACCCAACAATAAAACGCCGTGACCCAACCATAAAACGTGGTGACCCAACCATAAAAAGTGGGGACCCAGCAATAAAACGTAGTGACTTAACCATGAAACGTAGTGACCCAACAATAAAACGTAGTGACCCAACCATAAAACGTAGTGACCCAACCATAAAAAGTTGTGACCCAGCCATTAAAAGTGGGGACCCAGCAATAAAACGTAGTGACTTAACCATGAAACGTAGTTACCCAACCATAACAAGTGGTGACCCAACAATAAAACGTAGTGACCTAACCATAAAACGTAGTGGCCCAAACGATAAAACGTAGAGGCCCAAACCATAAAACGTAGTAACTAAATATAAAGTGGTGACCTAACAATAAAACGTGGTGACCCAACAATAAAACTTGGTGACCCAACAATAAAACGTTGTGACCTAACCATAAAACGTAGTGACTCAACAATAAAACGTAGTGACCCAACAATAAAACGTAGTGACCAAACTATAAAAAGTGGTGACCCAACCATAAAACGTAGTGACCCAACCATAAATAGTGATTATACCATAAAACGTAGTGACCTAACCATAAATCGTAGTGACCCAACAATAAAACGTAGTGACCGTACCATAAATCGTAGTGACCCAACAATAAAACGTAGTGACCCAACCATAAAACGTAGTGACCCAACCATAAAAAGTGGTTACCCAGCCATAAAAAGTGGGGACCCAGCAATAAAACGCAGTGACTTAACCATGAAACGTAGTGACCCAACCATAAAAAGTGGTGACCCAACAATAAAACGTAGTGACCTAACCATAAAACGTAGTGGCCCAAACCATAAAACGTAGTAACTAAACAATATAAAGTGGTGACCCAACCATAAAAAGTGGTGACCCAACAATAAAACTTGGTGACCGAACAATAAAACGTAGTGACCTAACCATAAAACGTAGTGACCAAACCATAAAAAGTGGTGATCCAACCATAAAACGTAGTGACCCAACCATAAATAGTGGTGACCCAACCATAAATAGTGGTGACCCAACAATAAAACTTAGTGATCCAGCAATAAAACGTGGTGACCCAACATTAAAACGTAGTGACCCAACAATAAAAAGTGGTGACCCTACAATAAAGTTGTGACCCAACAATAAAACTTAGTGACCCAACAATAAAGCGTAGTGACCCAGCAATAAAACGTAGTGAACAACCATAAAAGTGGTGACCCAGCAATAAGAAGTGGTGACCCAGCAATAAAAAGTGGTGACCCAACAATAAAACGTAGTGACCTAACCATAAATCGTAGTGACCCAACAATGAAACTGTTGTAGTCTCGTGCTGAGGGTCACAAAGATAACAACCACAAATTGTGACAGGTTTAAATATACAATGTATTTATTCATAGCAATACAGTAACGCCACTAAATTTGGTAGGAGATGACCGGATTCCTACCATGCGGTAAAACATGAATAGGAATGTCCTCGATATTTAACACCTACCCACTATAGGAGTATGTGACACAAGGTCGGAAAGTGGGATTTGAAAAGCCAGCGCCCGAGAACGTGAGCGCTTTAGCCATTAAAAATTGCCTGGACAGCCCCGTCGGCATCCCCCGGTAGGGGCGCCTCAGGCAGTAAGCTATCAACTTACTCCTCCCCAAAGAGGAGAGGCAAAGCCTGGGAGGGTGGACCTACTAGAACTGCACAGGACAGACCCATAGACCGGCGGAATCATGCCCCGAAGGCCAAGACAACGCCGGTCTATAGGGTGTAGTATCCATCGGAACAGATACCACGCGTGGACTCTCACATAATAGGAATGTCCTCGATATTTAACACCTACCCACTATAGGAGTATGTGACACAAGGTCGGAAAGTGGGATTTGAAAAGCCAGCGCCCGAGAACGTGAGCGCTTTAGCCATTAAAAATTGCCTGGACAGCCCCGTCGGCATTCCCCGGTAGGGGCGCCTCAGGCAGT
Source organism: Sepiola atlantica (assembly GCA_963556195.1). Classification (NCBI taxonomy): domain Eukaryota; kingdom Metazoa; phylum Mollusca; class Cephalopoda; order Sepiida; family Sepiolidae; genus Sepiola; species Sepiola atlantica. The sequence goes on along the minus strand of OY744520.1, from coordinate 190,367,799 downwards.
AAGCTATCAACTTACTCCTCCCCAAAGAGGAGAGGCAAAGCCTGGGAGGGTGGACCTCCTAGAACTGCACAGGACAGACCCATAGACCGGCGGAATCATGCCCCGAAGGCCAAGACAACACCGGTCTATAGGGTGTAGTATCCATCGGAACAGATACCACACGTGGACACTCACATGATAGGAGTGTCATCTGTTTGAGTCTTTGCAAACATGGTATTTATTATAGATGGTTGCTTCTATTAGTTCTTCAATAGGGGTGATTTGTACCCCACAACACCCCCCTCCCGAGCTTTTCATTCCCCTGGAATGATCGTATAGCTCTTTTTCCTGGGATTGATCTCTATGGGATCGATCCTTTTTCTTTCTCTGGAAGATCGGCGTTGTCCGGCTGCTTGTTGTGTTACCAGGTCGAACGTGTCATATATATGGTCCATTACTTCTTCTTGTTCAACAGGAGGTTGTCTGTCGTCATCAGTGACACGTTACCGAATTTTGTTCAAATGCTTCTTGTGAGTGAATTTTGGAACTTCGATTATGTAAACCATCCGCCCGATCCTCTGCTTGACCTTTCCTAGTTCCCACATCATACTATTATTTTTCAACCATAAAACGTGGTGACCCAACCATAAAAAGTGGTGACCCAACAATAATACGTAGTGACCCAGCAATAAAACGTGGTGACCCAACAATAAATCGTAGTGACCCAGCAATAAAAAGTGGTGACCCAACAATAAAAAGTGGTGATTTAACAATAAATCGTAGTGACCCAACAATAAAACGAACTGACCCAACAATAAAACGTACTGACCAAACCATAAAATGAGGTGAACCAACAATAAAACGTAGTGCCCCAGCAATAAAAAGTGGTTACCCAACATTAAAACGTTGTGACCCAGCAAGAAAAAGTGGTGACCCAACCATAAAAAGTGGTTACTAACAATAAAAGTGGTGACCCAGCAATAAGAAGTGGTGACTCAACAATAAAACGTTGTGACCCAACCAAAAAAAGAGGTGAGCCAACAATAAAACGTAGTGACCCAACCATAAAAAGTGGTTACCCAACAATAAAAGTGGTGACTCTGCAATAAAAAGTGGTGACGCGACAAATAAACGTAGTGACCTAACCATAAAAAGTGCTAACCCAACAAGAAAAATCGTGTGTGTAACATCTTTATATTGAAACTTCTATTTCTCTCCCTCTCTCTATAGCCGTCTTATTATCTTTCTACTTTTTTCTTCTTTGGTCGCCCTATTTCACCGCTACTTACTCATTTTGTCTTTTGCGAAAGCTGCTTCTTCCCAACCATTTCATTTTACGTTTCCCAGGGCAATAGTATGACATATTTATATAAAAAGTACCACTTCTGTCTGCGCCTGCTATATAGGTACTTATATACGCCCCGGTGTTCATACTATATACATACCTATCGCCGCCCCAGTGCACATAATATATACATACCTATCGCAACCCCGGTGCAGATACTATATAAGTACCTATCGCCGCCCCGGTGCGAATGCTAAATACCTACCTTTTGCTGCCTCGGTGCCCGTTCTATATATGTACCTATCGCCGCCCTGGTGCGCGTTCTATGTACGTTCTGATCGCCGCCCTGGAGCGCATGCTAAATACATACCTATCACCGCACTGGTGTGCATGCTATATACGTACTTATTGCCGCCCATGTGCACATGCTATATATGTACCTATTTCCGACCTGGTGTGCATACTACATATGTACCTATCGCTGCCCCAGTGCAAATACTAAATATGTACATATCGCCGACCCGTTGCGAATGCTAAATACATACCTATCGTCACCGCTATGCACTACTATATATGTACCTATTGCCACCCCAGTGCACATACTATATATATACCTATCGCCGGCCCAGTGCGCATACTATATTAGTACCTATCGCCACTGTGGTGCGCATACTATATACTTACCTATCTCTGCAAGGGCACACATACTGTATATGTACCTATCTCCAGCGTAGTTCGCATACCTAAGAACTCATTAATACGCCCCTGTCGTGTCAGAAATACAAAATAGTGTTCATTCATGTATTGTCACTATCATAAATATAAATATTTTTAGTTAAAAAAAAAAAAAAATACATTTTTTTTGCTCCCCCAAGAAAATTTTTTTTCATCCTGTAGAAGCGCCCCTGGGCCCTATACTGCAGAAGCACCCATGGCCCCTATTCTACATAAGCCTCCGGGTCCTATATTGTAGAAGCACCCTCGGTGCTGGGTCCTATGTTGTAGAAGCACATCTGGTCCCTATACTGGAGAAGCACCCATTGTCCCTATTCTGTAGAAACCTAAATTGTGTTTTTAACATGAGTTATCGTACTTCCTTAGCTATCCTCTAACAAATAAATGTCATTGTTTTATAAACTTGAGGTATTACGTAATTAAATTACAATATGACTCAGCAATTTCAAATTACTATAAAATATAATGAAAAATAACTGAAAAGCCCCCCACCCTGATGAAATATGTCCCATGGACCCCTAAGTGTAATTTATAGATTCGGGAATACTCTCATCATCTTACTCTGTGAAGTTTACATAAGAATACACTTTTATATTTTATGTATATTCTCTAACCTTGTTTTAAAAACCTAAATTGTGTTTTTAAACGTGAGTTATCGTTCTTCCTTAGCTCTCCTCTAACAAATAAATTTCATTAAAAATGATGAATTGTTTTATGAACTTGAGGTATTACGTAATTAAATTACAATATGACTCAGCAATTTCAAATTACTATAAAATATAATGAAAAATAACTGACCCCCCCCCCCCGGATCAAATATGTCCCATGGACCCCTAAGTGGTAAGTTTATAGATCGGGAATACTCTCATCATCTTACTCTGTGAAGTTTACATAAGAATACACTTTTATATGTTATGTATATTCTCTAACCTTGTTTTAAAAACCTAAATTGTGTTTTTAAACGTGAGTTATCGTTCTTCCTTAGCTATCCTCTAACAAATAATTTCAAGTGGTACTTGAAAAGCCAGCGCCCGAGAAGGTGAGCACTCTGGCCATTAAAAATTTTCTGGGCAGCTCTGTCGGGATTCCCCGGTAGGGCGCTTCAGGCAGTAAGCAATAAACTTACTCCTCCTCAAAGAGGGGAGGCAAAGCCTGGGAGGGTGCACCTCCTAGAACTGCACAGGACAGACCCATAGACCGGTGGAATGAAGCCCCGAAGGCCAAGACGATACCAGTCCATGGGGTGCACGATGGGTATCCATCGTAAATCAAAAAATATACTACACTAATACTAAACAGATACTACATTAATGTCATTTTCGGTTTAAAAATTGGCGTATAAAAGCTATGTTGAATTAGAGAAAAACGGCATAGGGGAGTCTAAAATTCTTTGTTGATCATCAAAACTCATGTAAGAATTTGTTAAATAGTATTATACAATGTTTGTTCAAAGAAAATCATAGTTATTATTACTTGTTAATTTATTAATGTAATTTGAACAGTGTCTAGTGGATAGACCGCTGTACTGTTGTATATTGGTTATAAATACTCCAGTAAATACGTAAACATTTTGAATTTCGGGCGCTTTCTTGGCCTTTAGGCTAAGATCAAAGTGTAGTACCTGTTTCGGCATTTTATTGCCTTGAGATCAAGTGTATTATCTAGTCCTATCCGATAGGTGTCGATCTTACAATGTCGAATCAAAAATCAGATTATCATTTTATTTTTTAATCCCTTTTCCTGTGGCGACCTTCCTCTCCCCTAAAGTACAGGCTGATACGCTCCCACGGTCGGGATCTCTCTCTCACTGACGAATACTCCCCTCCCCAAAATTTGGCCTGAGGCGCTCACATCGGCAAATGCCGACACTCCCCCTCCCCAAATTTGACCTGAGGCGCTCATACCGGCGAATGCCGACATTCCCCCTCACCAAATTTGGCCTGAGGCGCCCTACCGCCGAATGCCGACACTCCCCCTCCCCCAAATTTCGCCTGAGGCGCTCACACCGGCGAATGCCGACATTCCCCATCCCCAGATTTGGCCTGAGGCGTCCCACCGGCGAATACCGATACTCGCCTCTACCCCAAATTTTGCCTGAGGCGCTCACACCGGCGAATGCCGACCCCCCCCCCACAATTTGGCCTGAAAGGAGGAGGTAATGCCTATCATGATAACAGAACGGCCATAGGAAGGGAGGGGGGAGGAATATTAGCGTCTATTAATAATTAAGAAAGAAAGTGTGGGAGTGAGAGGGAAAAAAGAAAGAAAGGAACAAATGGTTGTAGTGTGAGTGAATTTCTTCCTGCTACTCTCTGACGTAATTTCTGGTTTATCGTGACTTTGCATTATTTTTGAAATTATACATGATAGCATTGATTTATTCTTAAATTAGTACTAAACAACGTTGAAAAATGGAGTCAAAAGCCACCCCCCCATTGGAGAAAAGTGCTCAGTCGACCTCGGAAGAGTCAATTTTTTTTTCCGGTTCTGAGATATTACACGCGCCTGGGCTGGTCGGTCGGAATGATGTCACCCGTGTGACCGTTTGTTGGGTACTTTCGGAGGAGAAGCTTTACATACATACATACATACATACATACAGACAGGTGACGTTTATATAATAGACTAGCGGGGCTACCCGGCGTTGCTCGGGGTCATAAAAACATATAACTGAAGAAAACTCGCGTGTGTAACATCTTTATATTAAAACTTCTATTTCTGTCCCTCTCTCTATAGCCGTCTCTTTATCTTTCTACTTTTCTCTTCCCTGGTCGCCCCATTTCACCGCTACTTTCTAATTTTGCCTTTTGTGAAAGCTGTTTCTTCCCCACCATTTCATCTTATGTTTTCCAGGGCAATAGTATGACTTATTTCTATGAAAATACCACCTCTATATAGGTACTTATCTCTGCCCCGGTGTTCATACTATATACGTTTCTATTGCAACCCCGGTGCGCATACTATATACGTACCTATTGTCATCCCAGTGCACATAATATATACATACCCTTCGCAACCTCGGTGCAGATACTATATAAGTACCTATCATCGCCCTGGGTGCAGATACAATATAAGTACCTATCGCCGCCACGGTGCGAATACTAAATACGTACCTATCCCCGCCCCGGTGCAAATGCTAAATACGTACTTATCGCCACCCCGGTGCGAATGCTAAATATGTAGCTATTGCCGCCCCAGTGTGCATACTGCACGAGTACCTATCACTGCCCCAATGCAAATACTAAAAATGTACATATCGCTGCCCTGGTGCGAATGCTAAATACGTACCTATCGCTGCCCCGGTGCGAATGCTAAATACGTACCTTTCGCCGCCCTGGTGCCCATTATATATATGTACCTATCACCGCCCCGGTGCGCGTGCTGTATACGTACCGATCGCCACTCCGGAGCGCATGCTAAATACATACCTATCACCGGCCAGGTGCACATGCTATATACATACTTTTTGCCGCCCATGTGCACATGCAATATACGTACCAATCGCTACCCCAGAATGCTAAATACATACCTATCGCCGCCCCGGTGCAAATGCTAAATACATACCTATCGCCCACCCTGTGCGAATACTGAATACGTACCTATCGCCGCCCCGTTGCGCGTGCTGTATACCTACTTATCGCCGTCCATGTGCACATGCTATATACGTACCTATCGACGACCCAGTGTGCATACTACATATGTACATATCGCTGCCTCAGTGCGAATACTAAATACGTACCTATCGCCACCCCGGTGTGAATGCTAAATACGTACCTATCGGCACCCCTATGCACGACTATATACGTACCTATTGCCACTCCAGTGCACATACTATGTATATACCTATCACCTGCCCGGTGTGCATACTATATTCGTACCTATCGCCGCCCTAGTGCGCATACTATATTTTTTGGCACCACCCAAGAAAATTTTTTTTTTCATCCTCCCACATAGTTAGAAATATTTTTAATTTAAAAGAAAAAAAAAATTTAACCCCCCTCGAAAGAAATTTTTTTTTTTTTACCCTCCCCCATACATAGAAATATTTTCAGTTAAAGAAAGAAAAAAAAATTTCCGAGGTGCCTTGGTCATATCAAAGAACCATACTGCAGAAGCCTCCGGGTCCTATATTGTAGAAGCACCCCTGGTGCTGGGTCCTATACTGTAGAAGAACCCCTGGCCACTATACTGCAGAGCACCCATGGTCCCTATTCTTCATAGGCCTCTGGGTCCTATATTGTAGAAGCACCCCCGGTACTGGGTCCTATATTGTAGAAACACCCCTGGTACCTATACTGGAGAAGCACCCATTGTCCCTATTCTGCAGAAGCCTCCGGGTCCTATATTGTAGAAGCACCCTTGGTCCCTATACTGGAGAAGCACTTATATTTCTAGAGACCGTTATACTTTAGAAGCACCTATTCCTGGGGGACCGTCATACTTAAGAAGCATCAACATTTGTGGGGACCATTATACTGTAGAAGCACCAATATTTCTAGAGATCGTTATACTTTAGAAGCACGAACGTTCCTGGGGAGGGACCGTTATACTTTAGAAGCACCAATATTTCTAGGGACCGTTATACTTTAGAAGCACCAACATTCCTGTTGACCGTAATACTTTAGAAGCATCAACATTCCTGGGGACCATTATACTTTAGAAGCACCTACATTCCTGGGGGACCGTCATACTTTAGAAGCATCAACATTTGTGGGGACCATTATATTGTAGAAGCACCAATGTTTCTAGAGATCGTTATACTTTAGATACACCAACGTTCCTGGGGAGGGACCGTTATACTTTAGAAGCACCAATATGTCTAGGGACCGTTATACTTCCGAAGCACCTACATTACTTTGCAAATCAAGTAGGCCTCCTGAGAACTACTGACATCACTCTTACCGGTTGCCTTCCTATGTTGTTATTGATGCATCCGGACATAAGTTATGGGATGACCTGATAGAACCGGACACAATTTAGGGCAAGACGGGTACATCCGGCAAGGGATTATAAAGCATGTTTAGTGAGTCAGCATTTTTATAAAGTTATTACATAAATACATTGGATAATTTCCAAATTACTACTGATTAACGTTGAAAAAATGGATATGTATCATGTATCATGTATATGTATCATGTATATATATCGTGTATCATGTATATGTATCGTGTATATGTATCATGTGTATGTATCATGTATACGTATATGTATCATGGATATGTATCATGTATAGGTATATATATATCATGTATCGTGGATATGTATATGTATCATAGATATGTATCATGTATCATGGATATGTATCATGTATCATGGATATGTATCATGGACATGTATATGTATAATGTGTATGTATCATGTATATGTATCATGTATCATGGATATGTATCATGTATCATGGATATGTATCATGTATCATAAATATGGATATGTATCATGTTTAATGGATATGTATCATGGATATGTATAATGTATCATGGATATGTATATGTATCATGTATCATGAATATTTATCATGGATATGTATCATGGATATGTATCATGTATCATGGATATGTATCATGTATCATGGATATGTATCATGGATATGTATCATGGATATGTAAAATAGATATGTATCATGTATCATGGATATGTATCATGGATATATGTATCATTGATATGTATCAGGTATCATTGATATGAATCATGGATATGTATCATGGATATGTATCATGTATCATGGATATGTATCATGTATCATGGATATGTATCATGTATACTGTATCATAGATATGTGTTATGTATATGTATCATGGGTATGTATCATGGGTATGTATATGTATCATGAGTATGTATCATGGATATATATCATAGATGTGTATATTGTATCATGTATATGTATCATGGGTATGTATCATGGATATGTATATGTATCATGGATGTGTATATATATCATGGATATGTATCATGGATATGTATCATGGATATGTATATGTATCATGGATATGTATCATAGATATGTGTCATGTGTCATGTATCATAGATATGTTATGTATCATGTATCATGGATATTTATCATGGATATGTATCATGGATATGTATCATGTATCATATATATGTATAATGTTACATATATCATATATATGTATAATAGATATGTATCATGTATCATTAATATGTATCATGTATCATAGATATGTATCATGTATCATAAATCATGGATATGTATCATGTATCATATATATCATGTATCATAGATATGTATCATGTATCTTGGATATGTATCATGGATATGTATCATATACCATGGATAGGTATCATGGATATGTATCATGTATCAAGGATATGTATCATGGATATGTATGATGGATATGTATCATGTATCAGGGATATGTATCATGTATCATGAATATGTATCATGTATCATTGATATATATCATGTATCGTGGATATGTATGATGTATCATAGATATATATCATGTATCATAGATATGTATCATGCACCATGGATATGTATAATATATCAGAGATATGTATCATATATATATAATCGATATGTATCATGTATATGTATCATTTGTCATTAATATTTATTATGGATATGTATCATATATCATGGATATGTATCGTGAATATGTATCATGGATATGTATCATGGATATCTATCATGTATCATGGATATCTATCATGTATCATGGATATGTATCATTATATGTAACATGGATATGTATCATGTATCATAGATATGTATAATGTATCATGGATATGTATCATGGATATGTATCATGTATCATGGATATGTATCATGTATAATGGATACGTATCATGGATATGTATCATGGATATTTATCATGTATCATGGATATTTAGTATGTATCATAGATATTATCATGTATCATGGATATGTATCATGTATCACTGATATGTATATGTATCATATATCATGGATAGGTATCATGGATATGTATCATGTATCAAGGATATGTATCATGGATATGTATGATGGATATGTATCATGTATCATTGATATGTATCATGTATCATGGATATGTATAATGTATCATAGATATGTATCATCGATATGTATCATGTATCATGGATATGTATCATGTGTCATTGATATTTATCATGGATATGTGTCATGGATATCTATCATGTATCATGGATATGTACTATGTATATGTATCATGTATATCCATCATAGATATGTATCACGTATCATATTCTTCTATCATTTTCAATCCTCTCATGGTATTCTTCATCATTTTCAATCCTCTCATTATATTCTTCATCATTTTCAATCCTCTCATGATATTCTTCATCATTTACAATCTCCTCATGATATTCTTTATAATTTTCAATCCACTCATGATATTCTTTATAATTTTCAATCCACTCATGATATTCTTCATCATTTTCAATTCTCTCACCCTATTATTCATCATTTTCAATCACTTCATGATATTCTTTATCATTTTTAATCCCCTTATGATATTATTAATCATTTTCAATCCTCACATGGTATTATTCATCATTTTCAATCCTCTCATGGTATTGTTCATTATTTTCAATCCCATCATGATATTTTTTCTTCATTTTCAATCGCCAAATACAAGGAGGCCTCTAGAGCTATACTAAAATAACTCTAGCTTATTCCCCTCCCTTTTATCAGGGCAATAGTTTGAAGAAAAATGCAAAAAAAACAATAATGTGACGATAGCATAAAATAATATCCGAACCTATCACTATGACGTCATGTACCTATCTTTGTGACGTCATGTGCACAAGATAACATTAAAAATCGTGATCACATTAAACGAAAAAATGGCTATTTGACCCCTTAAAAATGAATCTTTTTTTTTAATTTTTCGATATTATTTTATCGAGGTTATGCCAGTTAAAATAATACCTTATTCGGAGGTGTTTGTTTAGTATTTTAAAAGCCTTAGCGTTACATACATATCACAGATGTTTGCCTTATATATGTTGAGATGACCCGGTAATGGCTGATTAAGCAATTGCAAGTTACCCCTGTTTGAGTTTAAATTCTGTACAGATTGCTAAGTTCGACAGAATGCAACGAAAGGAAAGGAGATTACGTTTGCTGAAACTTTGTGGAGATAACATCCAGGATGAGAACAGTTGTCCGAATAATTAAAATAAAAATAGAAATCATACAAATAACGCAAATGTAATAACTGTGTGTATTCTCTTAATTTGGAATGGGATCTGAAAGTAATTTAATCCTCAGAAATATATATATATATATATATATATATATATATATATATATATATATATATACATATATATACATGTATGTATATATATATATATATATATATATATATATATATATATGAATCTATATATATAAATTTATATATATAGATTTATATATATATATATACTATATATATTATATATTATATATATATATATACTATATATATTATATATTATATATATATACTATATATATTATATATATATATAGACTATATATTGGGTATTTGGATCTGTATGGCTAGGTTTCCTTCCTCTTATCTATTTGCCTTTCTGGTACCAAAGGTGCTAAAGCGTTTTTTTTTTTTTTTTTTTTTTTTTTTTTTTTTAATGCAACCTTAATTCCTATATAATTTTATTTCTAGCTTCCATAAATCAGAATGGTTCGTAGGTGTAGTGTTTAGATAGTATTTTATTATTATTATTATTATTATTATTATTATTATTATTACTAGTATTACTATTGTTATAAAGAATTTTATTTGATATGCAAATTACCATATCACACGGTAGTTTTAAGGTAGTATATTATTATTATTATTATTATTATTTTATTATTTATTTATGTATATATATAAGTAACATTTTAGGCTGAATTATTGGGGAAATGGTAGTTTTATCTGTACCATTGGAGAGCCATGCATATAACTGTCCTGTTTTTAAATCTCCGAAACAGTTTCATGGTAAACAGCTGAAGATCCCCGTGTTAATATTAGATGCTTACGTTAAGGTATCCTGCATTTGTTTCACTGTTAGATACTAAATCCCCCTTTTTATTTTATTTACTTACTATTATATATTATTTATTTATGAATTTTCCAACAAATGTTAAGTCTACACTATTTCGGATTTAGTTAGTTTCTCTGGGAATTTAAACTGCATTTTCCTTTTTTTTTTTTGTCTTTTTGTTTAAAATAACTCAAAGCTTCTTTAGACTATATATTGGGTATTTGGATCTGTATGGCTAGGTTTCCTTCCTCTTATCTATTTGCCTTTCTGGTACCAAAGGTGCTAAAGCGTTTTTTTTTTTTTTTTTTTTTTTTTTTTTTTTTTTTAATGCAACCTTAATTCCTATATAATTTTATTTCTAGCTTCCATAAAACAGAATGGTTCGTAGGTGTAGTGTTTAGATAGTATTTTATTATTATTATTATTATTATTATTATTATTATTATTACTAGTATTACTATTGTTATAAAGAATTTTATTTGATATGCAAATTACCATATCACACGGTAGTTTTAAGGTAGTATATTATTATTATTATTATTATTATTTTATTATTTATTTATGTATATATATAAGTAACATTTTAGGCTGAATTATTGGGGAAATGGTAGTTTTATCTGTACCATTGGAGAGCCATGCATATAACTGTCCTGTTTTTAAATCTCCGAAACAGTTTCATGGTAAACAGCTGAAGATCCCCGTGTTAATATTAGATGCTTACGTTAAGGTATCCTGCATTTGTTTCACTGTTAGATACTAAATCCCCCTTTTTATTTTATTTACTTACTATTATATATTATTTATTTATGAATTTTCCAACAAATGTTAAGTCTACACTATTTCGGATTTAGTTAGTTTCTCTGGGAATTTAAACTGCATTTTCCTTTTTTTTTTTTTGTCTTTTTGTTTAAAATAACTCAAAGCTTCTTTAGACTATATATTGGGTATTTGGATCTGTATGGCTAGGTTTCCTTCCTCTTATCTATTTGCCTTTCTGGTACCAAAGGTGCTAAAGCGTTTTTTTTTTTTTTTTTTTTTTTTTTTTTTTTTTTTAATGCAACCTTAATTCCTATATAATTTTATTTCTAGCTTCCATAAATCAGAATGGTTCGTAGGTGTAGTGTTTAGATAGTATTTTATTATTATTATTATTATTATTATTATTATTATTATTATTATTACTAGTATTACTATTGTTATAAAGAATTTTATTTGATATGCAAATTACCATATCACACGGTAGTTTTAAGGTAGTATATTATTATTATTATTATTATTATTATTTTATTATTTATTTATGTATATATATAAGTAACATTTTAGGCTGAATTATTGGGGAAATGGTAGTTTTATCTGTACCATTGGAGAGCCATGCATATAACTGTCCTGTTTTTAAATCTCCGAAACAGTTTCATGGTAAACAGCTGAAGATCCCCGTGTTAATATTAGATGCTTACGTTAAGGTATCCTGCATTTGTTTCACTGTTAGATACTAAATCCCCCTTTTTATTTTATTTACTTACTATTATATATTATTTATTTATGAATTTTCCAACAAATGTTAAGTCTACACTATTTCGGATTTAGTTAGTTTCTCTGGGAATTTAAACTGCATTTTCCTTTTTTTTTTTTGTCTTTTTGTTTAAAATAACTCAAAGCTTCTTTAGACTATATATTGGGTATTTGGATCTGTATGGCTAGGTTTCCTTCCTCTTATCTATTTGCCTTTCTGGTACCAAAGGTGCTAAAGCGTTTTTTTTTTTTTTTTTTTTTTTTTTTTTTTTTTTTAATGCAACCTTAATTCCTATATAATTTTATTTCTAGCTTCCATAAATCAGAATGGTTCGTAGGTGTAGTGTTTAGATAGTATTTTATTATTATTATTATTATTATTATTATTATTATTATTATTATTATTACTAGTATTACTATTGTTATAAAGAATTTTATTTGATATGCAAATTACCATATCACACGGTAGTTTTAAGGTAGTATATTATTATTATTATTATTATTATTTTATTATTTATTTATGTATATATATAAGTAACATTTTAGGCTGAATTATTGGGGAAATGGTAGTTTTATCTGTACCATTGGAGAGCCATGCATATAACTGTCCTGTTTTTAAATCTCCGAAACAGTTTCATGGTAAACAGCTGAAGATCCCCGTGTTAATATTAGATGCTTACGTTAAGGTATCCTGCATTTGTTTCACTGTTAGATACTAAATCCCCCTTTTTATTTTATTTACTTACTATTATATATTATTTATTTATGAATTTTCCAACAAATGTTAAGTCTACACTATTTCGGATTTAGTTAGTTTCTCTGGGAATTTAAACTGCATTTTCCTTTTTTTTTTTTTTGTCTTTTTGTTTAAAATAACTCAAAGCTTCTTTAGACTATATATAATAATCGAACAATTTATTTTATCTACAGCTTGCTATTGTTCAATCAACCATTACCGGGTAGAAGTCTTAAGTAATTCGTAATTGTATTCTAAGTATTGTCCGCACTAAGGATTGAACCTTCAACGACTGATTATACTTAGAACTTATATCTGTTACACAACATATCCTTGCGGACAATTTTAGTATAAACTTAAGGAGCCTTAAACCTATTTAGGTCTAAGAGGTGTAGTCTTTTTACTTATCACTATATATTACTACTAATTTCTAAAACTTACAATATATATATATATATATATATATATATATATATATATATATATATATATATATATATATACTGAAAATATATTTCATTCATAATAACTGGCTCCCATATTGTATTGACTTCTTTTCTAGGTCTACTTTGTAGGTCATTGTCGCCCAACATATGCGCTGCTTCTTTGCGTTGTCTCACTCTCCACCGTTCTTCCCTGTCTATAATTTATTTTTCGTCCCATCATGGTAGAAAGTGCCCCCCCCCCCACTATGTAGGCAGCTATGCCCATCCTTTTTTATATCTGCATGTGTTGCAGCTTTCCGGTGTTATCATCACTTTACTTTTAGTGAGCGACATGTCTCACTTTTGTATATTTTCACAGACTTACATGGTATTGCATACCCACAGTTTTTGGTCACGCCTTGTTCTGTAGGAGGGCTATACTCACGCAATATGTTTACGGGGAGATTAGTCGAACATGAACATTGTCTTGATATTATAACAGATGTTATATGATGTTTAATTTAATTATACCAGGCAACATAAAATTATTTAGACATCGACTCTCATCAGAACGGCATGTAATATATAGATCGACAAAAACAATAAGAACGCCCCAAAAGTGCAATGAACACAAAAGGAAAAACAATACAAGAATATTAAATACCGCGAGAAGATATGAAATTATTTCCACATACATTATGAATATTTTGTAAACCAAGAAATAAATATATTAATTGAATAATTACAAGTTCTTGGTTTGAGTGGTAAAAAAGGACTCCATCTTACTCAATCTTATATATATATATATATATATATATACATAATTATCCGAAACACTGTTTCGATGTATCACAGCTCTTCAGTGTGGCTAGATGAGCCAGTACGTAATGCCTAGATACAAACCCGACTGGTTTGTCAACAGTCTAAAGCACTGCTAACTATGCTTTCACCAGAATCTACGAAAGAAATGTTAAATTGCATGCCTATATATGTTCTACATATGTATTTCCGGTTTACTAGAGTGTTCGATCTTTCTATACAGAGGTATGCATTATCGCTAGCGACCGTGAACGATTCAATTACCTGTACACTAAGTAACACCATGTTATTGTTCACGTTGTTTGTATTAAATATTTCACACCAAGGCTTGTTATTATCGTTTATTTCGTTAGGGAAGTTCGAGAAAATGGCAGATGGCGTTTAACGAAGTGTCACGAAAACAGAATGTATCTGACCTGATTAATATTCATTTCATTTTAGCATTGTTTAAAGTCAACGGCTTGTCTATCTAATTGTTACAGTGATTGTTTAAATGTTTAACGCATTTTTCGAATAAAAATAACTTATGGTTACTAGCCTAACTATGCGAGCATATGTTTGCTAGTAGTCATAATTATTATTAGAAAAAAGTCCTAATAGTTATAACTATTATATCAATATATACTAAACGACTCACAAAGTAGGATTTAGTAACTGGGGATAGTCTTATGACAACAGAACATACACTACATTTTATCTTAAAAGAGGAGCTAATCACAACAAAAGAGATACTGAATTTCCAACCAAACTGCGGAGTTAATTCCTGGGATGATGGCCTCATACGTACAGAAGAAATACTACACCACTCATAGCAAGAACAAAGATGCAATATCTGAGAGGATGGTATCATGACAAAAGAGCAGATACTACACTAGACCCCATAATGTGATATTGTGATCCCTAAGTTGATGATATGAAAACAGAACAGATCCTACACTACCCCTTTTACATCAGCATTGCCAGATAGTAGATTAGTTTGACATATTATGATAGACTGCAGTGAACATTAGAATATAGAAATAGTGTTGTTTAAGCTTCATAGACTCGAATACGAAATCTCCAACTAACATTGTTCCGTATTATTTCTAATTATTTTAGTAGTCCGTGTTCATAGTTCGCCGACTCTTCAATAAATATATTACGTATGCAACATATTTGGTAGAGTATCAGGACCCCTACAAAATTGGAAATGGTGTTGTCAAAGTTAAACTTTATCATCCACCACGGTGTTATTTGTGAGTTTTTGTTGCAAGTTGTATTGAAGAGTTTGGTGTACGTTTTCTATTTCTTCCATGACTGGGGAAAAAGAGATCTATTAATACCTTTTCCAAGTGTAAGTGATGCGAGGTGTCAAATGAATTCGAACACGGCCTGCCAATCCTGCAGAGCATTCCGTTAAAAACGTGCATCAGCTCTGTTTTGTAACAACTCGATGCGCATAACTATTTTTCTGAGTGTTTACCGTATGAGATATTTCATAGGACTTTCGTGAAATCACCTAATTATTAAATACGTAAAATCATTCATTGCTCTATATCTTTCTCTCTCGTATCTCTCTCCAGAACTATATCTCATTCTTTCTGTATCTCTCTCATTTTCTCTTTCTCTTTCTTTCTCTCTTTTTATCTCTGTCGTATAGGTCAGCTAATTAAATCAATAAAGAAGGCGCTTAGACTAGTTAAAGGACAACAAAATGTCACCGTATCGATTGGAGGCAAACAATAAGAAAATAAACGCTATCGCCTTCCGAGAAATTCAAGACGAAACTATAGCTAATCGTGAGAAAACCGATGTCTTCACAAATTACTAAAGTAATAAAGACGCTAAGTGATTCTGTAAACTTACACATGCGTTACAAAATAAACTAGCAATGTGTATTTTAACTAACCGTGGGCTTTAAATAATAACGTGCATATAAATAAATGTGGTTATATTTCCCTGAGCTTAATAATACTATCTGCGGGGTGAATAGGCAGAATTCAATAGATCACTTTAATTGTACTTTTATCGCGTTAAAACATGTTTTAAGATATCAAATCTCACGATTTCCATCGTGATCTACTATTTGTAGCACTATATGATGAGCTTTTAATTATGTTGAATTAAAAAGATCAATTTGGGTATAATGGAGACAATTTTATTCGTACCTGTGATTTTAGTTTCACAGTTGCTCCCCTTTGTTACAAAAAATAACAAAGACGAGTTGGATAAATACCATGTGCTTTTGTTTATTTCATATCTTTTCGTTTATTTTATATCTGTTTTTTCGTAAACTCTGATCTCACAAATGTCTTGCTCCGTTTATCAGATCTCGTTTTCTTATTTCACCTTCCCAATTTAGATAACAATTACCTTATTCTACGTCATCATATGTCAGTCGTTTAGTCTTTAATTGCCCAAACTGTGTTTGATTCATCGTTTCATCTATTGTTTTGAAGAATTATTACCATTACGTTACAATAATAGCGACTTTTCTGTGGATCTGTAGGCAGTTTATAGACACGTTTATGGAGACTTCATTAACATTGCTGTATTGCTACAAAAAATAAGAAGGGTGTAAAGTTACCCCACATAAATGGTACTCCCACTGCGTCTGTTTCACAACTTAGAATAATTTTCTATGCAGGCCATTTTGCAATTTAGTAGAGACTGATTCTGTTTAAAATAATCTAACGACCACATTCAATACGAGTATCCAATTTTAGTTAAAGAAATAAATACTACGTTTTATAAATAATAGTGTCAATAATAAATAAAATATTTATAAATACATATGCCTTGTCACTCTATCTTACATTGCGATCGATCTCATTTGAAAATAGAATATGGCACGTCGAAAGCGTACACACCAATACAAACTTTGTTTACTAAAACATATTTCTATACGGTTAGTACATTTGAACTTCTAAAACATACGATATTGTCTTTAATACAGGATCAATATTAAATTAAAATTGACATTTTCTTACTTGGCATATATAAACTATATATATATATATATATATATATATATATATATATATACATGAATTATATACATACATATATATATATATATATATATATTAAGTAAATATTAATTATTATTACCTACAGACATCGATGTGGCATGCTTACGCCCTCTTCAGTGTAGGGATGTTAATTAACGCCGGTCGTAGGGCTCGAACCGGGTTTCCAAGTCGCCAATGACTTGTAGTCGGGTATATTTCCTCTCGGCCTTGGTCAACATACATGGCAATTAGGAGAGATTTAACTCTATAAACGCCAGATAAGCGGGCGGTGCAATAAACAGAGCGACAGGATTTGACAAAAAACAATAAAAGAGTTGGAATCTCGCATTTAGCCTGTAGTATTACTGCTCATTATTAAATACTCTCAGAGTGCACCAATACTTGTGAATGGGGCCTATAATAATATGTTATAATGTAAATATGAATCATTATTACCTACATACATCGATGTGTAATGAATACGCAATCTTCAGTGTATAGATTTTAATTCACGTCGGTTGGAGGGCTCGAAACCGGTTTCCAAGTCGCCACTGACTCATAGTCGGATATCTATCTATCTATTTATCTATATATTTATATATCTATGTATATATCTATCTATTAATGTATCTCTCTTTATATATATATATATATATATATATATATATATATATATATATATATAGTGTGTGTAGATTTCAATTTCGTGTTGAGAATCTGAATAACAGAGCTCAATGTAATTAAAACAGAGCAAAACAGAATTATAAAAAGAAAAAACTATACACACATTAAGGTTGTACACATTATAACTTATTTTGACCCCTTAATTAGGTCTCCTCAGATGTATAAACAACCACGTCAAAAAGCCAAACTTGACGTGGTTGTTTATACATCTTAGGAGACCTAATTAAGGGGTCGAAATAAGTTATAATGTGTACAACCTTAATGTGTGTATAGTTTTTTCTTTTTATAATTCTATATACTATATATATATATATATAGGTAAGTACTATTTTTCAGTAGTCACGAAGTCAATTGCTATTAAACCAAGAAAATATTCATGCCATAACATACCTAACACCATTATTAATACTTTTCCGGAAACATTTGCCCAATATGAGTAATCAGGAATGTCAACGTTAAAGAGTGTTTCACTTGCTGAATGCATTCATTTCACCAAAACAAATTTCGCGGATTGTTGGAGCGTCAATACCATATGTTTATCATGTAAAGAATAGCATGGCTATGAGCAAAACTATTACGAGAGAAGTCTCAAAAAACGTAGTTAATATTTTATTATAGCACTGAAATTACAAATAGTAAAGGATCACACCAAATCAATGAAAATAATGGGAACTGAACTTTAGATACACAGCAAGACTACTGACAATGCAGTAAAATATGATTCGAAGTTAAACAAACACACTAGAACACGAACACACTCGTTGACATCTACTATAGAAACAAAGAGATTGGAAATGTTTAATCAAATATTGCAACGTTCACTGAAAAGTTATCCATTATAATGATTGTTTCAACAGTCGATGCTGTTATGAACAACATAAATTACAGATTTATCACAAAATTGACAGATAGGGTTAAGGTGCCATTAAGAACAAAATATTTCTTATATTTTACTGCATTTCAAGTAGTTTTCTGTGTACCTAAAGTTCAGTTCCCATTTTTATCATTGGTTTTGTTGGATCCTTTATTATTTGTAATTTTATCTATATGGCTGTTGGTGTTGTGGCTTCCAATGAAAAGCAAATGCCAATAAAATTCTACAACGTTCATTAAAAGATCAATGTCAATACTTACTACAAAACTCTGAGATACTATGTGTTTTATGGTATAACGCAAACTACTCAGATGGTAATTATGTATGGTGTTCGGTCCACACAGCTAGGAAAATACAAGATTTATGCAAATCCAACATTAGCAATGTTAGTTAATTATATTTATCGCCGATTTCTAGCCCATATCTAAACCCTCTTGATCATGCAATTTTGAGCATTTTAGAACACGGTTCCAATAGAACATCACACAACATTATCGACTGTCTCAGATATTTTAAAAAAAGAATGTGAGAAGTAGCCTCCAGAATATTTGAATAACACTGGTTTAAGTTTGACAAAGCGTGTGAAATCAGTTATTGAGAAAGAAATGTTAACACAGAAGTAAAACATTTTCTATTGTATACATTTTTTTGTTACAAATAAATGCTCATGATTTTCAATAAACTAATCAGGCGTTCACTGTGTCCTTCAATACCTGCATTACAATATTCTAAATTTCTCTTCCCCAAATTGTATGTATATAATAAAGAGATATTGACAAATGTTTAAACATTATTTTCGTATGATATCTATTTTAGAAATTTGGAAAAACCAACAAAAATGTATTCATTTTGCTAAAATAAAAACATTTAGCAAGGGTATTTAAACTGTTTGTTTGAATACATTGAAAAATGAGAATTTCATCTGTGGTGAGACCAGTAAAAAATCAGACTTTTTCTAAATAAATATTTTTTTTCATTTAAATTCTAATTATAGAGTCTGTGTCAAGAAAATACAGATTTTTTCTTTTAAATAAAGAATAAGAATAAGAATAAGAATAAGAATAAGAATAAGAATAAGAATAAGAATAAAAATAAGAATAAGAATACCCATTAGAATAAGAATAAGAATAAGAATAGAGATAAAAATAAGAATAAGAATAAGAATAGAGATAAGAATAAGAATAAGAATAGAGATAAGAATAGAATAAGAATAAGAATAAGAATAAGAATAAGAATAAGAATAAGAATAAGAATAAGAATAAGAATAAGAATAAGAATAAGAATAAGAATAAGAAAAAGAAAAGAGATATGTTGTTACTTAGCTATAGTCTACTGTTTTTATGCTTTTAGGTTTTCCTTTCCGTCTCCACCGGTTTGTGCTTTTGTATTCATGTTTTAATGAATAGTAAGAGAATTTTGAATGTTTGTTTGAATCCATGTTTTAGAAAAAGATTATATTATCAAAGCAAGACTTCTTTCTTTTTTTCTTCTGTATTTAACTTGTACAGTAAATAAACGTCTGATGTGATGAAGACTTTGGTTTTTCAATGGAAACATTTATAAAACCATTGTTTAGCTATGTTAATTTTATTTTAGAAATTTGAAAAAAAACAATAGTACTTTTTGTTGAAATAAATAAAAAAAAATGCTATTTGTTTTGATTGATCAGTCTCAATGAAGAAAAAACGTGCATATATATAAATGTTATTAATATATGTGTTTCAACGAATTCTGCCTGAGTAGAAATTCATATAATTTTGTATGCATAAAGAGTTGTGTTATAGATTAACACAACTGTTTAATTCAGCATCAGATATTAGATTTTTCTACTACTATACTTTTAAAATGACCAATACATCAATAAATATGTATTTATCTGTGTGCGTGTAAATCATGTATGATTGGGTTAAATTAAGATTTATGTGTTGAGTTCTAACGTATATATATATATATATATATATATATATATATATATATATATATATATATATATATATATATATATATATATATATACTCATCTAGGTAAAACATCAACAGGGTAGTAATCCAAAGAATTTCAACCGGGTTTTAAAAAAGTGCTCAATATCAAATAGAGCTTTTATATATGATTATTTTTATTTACACAGACATGTACAAAATCTGTGACACTGGCATGCCGATGTTATCAATCAACAGATATTATAAACTGAGATCTCATCAGACAGAGTAAGAATCCGATCTTAACCTTAGATCATATTTGGAAAGAACCAACAAAAGTGTATTCATGTTGTAAAAATAAAAAAATTCTAAGGTTAAGATCAGATTCTAACTCTGTCTGATAGGATCTCAGTTTATAATAACTGTTGATCGATAGTATCGACATGCCGGTGTCGTAGATGTTGTACATGTAGGTGTAAATAAAAATAATCATATATATATATATATATATATATATATATATATATATATATATATGTATTAAGTGTATAAGTACTTACAAGGAAGCCATGTACACGTGTTTCTGGCTCACAGCCGTCATCAGCATGGCTTACTTAGACAAGGGTCGAACCTTTTATATTGATGTACATAGTCCATCGTCTTACCTCTGGACCAGGACGCCCCTATGAATATGAACAATTTTCATCACCTAAATATTTAATGTATTTTTAAGTAATTATGCAATGGCTAATAAAAATAATTACATAAAAATACATTTTCACATGTATGTTCTTACTTTGTCGGCATGGTACGATTTCGGTGGAAGCAGCGTAAGTGGTATAGTGTTAAAAAATAACTTGTTGACTTAAATACTTATTCGATAATTCATAATGATGAATTTAATAGTTTAATATTTTAACAAGCATGTAAGTATTATTGACGCTCGTGCGCTCATCGAATCATTTTTAAAATGTATTACTGAATATAGACTAATCTTCGATGTAGGGCAATTCTTTTCTTTATTAAATCTTTTGTATCTAACTTACTTTATTTTTAAGGCAGGTGCCAGTTTGAGTGGGCGCACCCGCTAAATCGTAAAGTTTATAAAAAAAATAATGTGCCCATGTTGTTCACCTGGTTGCCGATAATATATATTACACATTTAATAATGATCTGTTCGTATAGAATAAAAGTAAATAAATAAGAAGAAATACGTGTTTATAGATGCATCGTCAAAATGTTTACAAAAAAACTCATCGGCCCATTTGCCGCAGTGATTTTTATAAATATATCTTCATAAATTTAAAACGATCCGCTCACTAGTTTAGGAGATTAAAAGGCTCTGAGGAGTGGTTTGGGTAGGCGCAGCCCCTAAACATATTAAGTTTACAAACAAATAACAATGTGCCCATGTTAATAACCGGTTTTCATTATTCAAAATTATTAGGTCATATAAAATTAAAATAAAAGCATATTTTAAAAAAATCTTTATATTTTATGACTCAACGAAATGTTCACATTCACAAAACAAAGCAGATTATGTGTCGAGGTTACTCACCGCATTCGTCAGTATATGTATTCCAAAATTTATAAAAATGATTTCATTATTTGAGGAGAATACCTTGTACACACACACCCACACACAAACACACACACACACACACATATATATATATACACATATATATATATATATATATACTAATAAATAGCATTGACAACCGGTATTAACGCCCTATCAGTCTTTAACACGTAATACATACTACTACTACTACTACTACTACTACTACTACTACTCCTACTACTACTACTACTACTAATAATAATGATAATGACAAAAACAGAAATAAATTAATAAACAAATACATATATATATATATATATATATATATATATATATATGTATATATATATGGCTACACATATGTAAATTAATAGATATATAACTAATAATGAAACTACAAATACGGCTCTTAGTAACAATAAAACACGGCCTCCTGAAGATGGCTGAGAGAGCGAAAGCGCTAGAGGAATGGCCCACAACACAACGTTAGGTGCCATACTCCACCAATTCATACACGAAAACCGAAGAATCGCCACGTCGAGAAAATGACAAGAAAGTTCGTGAAGAGAGAGAACTCCGTTGTCTTTAATGACGCTTGCATAAAAATGACTTGCTGCAAGACTATATATATACCGGTGACCGGTGAGAACTAGTTCCTAGACTGAAGATTGCGTTAGCATGAAACATCGATGTCTCTAGGTATATTTTAAATATTTAATATTTATAAAAAAAATATTATTGTTTATATATATATATATATATATATATATATATATATATATATATATAGTTTGAATTACCTACAGGGAGTTTGAATTAACTAATAGCAACTATCCTAAATTTTCCTAAGTCTTTTTCTACAAAAGATTGTCAGGATAACCTGACATGAGGATACTTCCCCTACAAGTAAACCCTGACCAAATATTCAAAATAACATAGTATTCGAAGCCCAAATAAGATCCCCATCGATACGGCTACACACTGGCTCATACGAGGAGTGGTGCGCCTATTCCAAGCAATGTCACCTAAAGTAACAGCTCTTAGCTGGGTACTCCTCCGACTAGTATACTTTTTATCCTGGAATCCGGTAAGTCCAAGAGACCACAGATAAAATGTACTATAACATAGTTCTACGGATCAATTTGGGAGAGGAAAATTAATAATCTTAATGTTTTTATCTACTCAACGTGTTGGCTAAGATCAAAGTGTAGTATCTGTTCCGATGGATACTGCACCCCATGCTGGTGTTATCTTGGCCTTCGGGTCTTGATTTATGCCGGCCAATGGGGCTGTCCTGTGCAGTTCTGGGAGGTCCGCCTTCCCAGGCTTTGCCTTCCCTCTATTGGGGAGGAGTAAGTTTATTGCTTACTGCCTGAGGCGCCCCTTCCGGGGAATGCCGACGGTGCTGCCCAGGCAATTTTTAAACCCCACTTTCCTGACCCGACCTTGGGTCACATCTTACTTGTGGGAGTAAGATAAAAACTGGCCTTGTGCCTAACTCATGGAGAGGAGTCAATCAATACTCAACGTTTGACAGGTAAAGGAGAACATTAATGGAATAGTCGAAATCCTATGTATCTCATATAGAGATCAACTGTTAGCCCCAGGAAAGGGTCTCATGAGTTCTAAGAACTTCGACTGAAGGACTATAAAAAAGATATGTATATATATATATATATATATATATATATATAAACATACTTAACTTGATAAAGATATATTTATGTGTATATATGTGTGTGTGTGTTCGTCTTATTGGAACTGTGTGTTATGCGTATGTGCATGTTTATGTATGTCTGTTAATTTGTAAATATAATTAAACATCAAGATAAGCATTAATGCTATTCACACAGATTTGTCTATACTCATATATACATAAACACGTCTCACCCGCAGAAACACACGCACTATACTCTGCCTGTGGATTTCTATATCTAAATATATATCTCTAAATATAGATAGATGTATCAACATGGTCTTTAGTCGCAATGTAATTGATTAAAAAGCCCATCTTATTATTTCTCAGCCATCAAAGTGAGAGTTCAATCTCTTAATGCATATTCCATACTCAGAGTCCTGCTGTGATACGTTCGCCAAGTACTTATTTTTATTCTGAAAATAAACAAACTTCACTATCATGTGTTGCTAAACAGTATCTCCACTCAGTCCAGGCTAGAAACAGCCGCACTTTTATGCTGTTGGCTTCAAGTTCCGCCGCGAACCCTTTCACTCTTTGGTCCTAACTGCGGTCAAGGTCGTTGCGCTTCCTTTATCTACCAACACAAATAAGGTATAGCTACTAAATTTTCGGGTTTACAAAGAAAAGCGATTCTAAAAATAGAATCAGTTGGAAAGCTGTTGTATTGGTTAAAAAAGATGGCGAGGTTAGATAAATATTTATCAGGTTGTTACGGAAGTTATGGCCTTTTCTACAGTCAAAACACATTTATAATAACAAAAATATAAGCTCACAATATCTCGTGTATATACTCGTTAATTTATTCACCAATCATCGCTATGACCTGTTTTAGTCGAGCGCAAAGCCGTTTACTGTCACGTTAATAAAAATCCCTCGGTGTTTAGCAGTGAAAACGGTGACTTTCAGTTTGGATAGAAAATTGTGTCCGTTTTGTTAAACTCATAAAAAAATAAAAACACAATATCAGATAAATATAGAATTCATCAGGTCTTGAAATGAAAAGGGAAACTAATGTCAGAATTCTTCTTTTTACAAACTGCTAAGGAAATCATAATCTGTTCGTGTTAGCTACTGTTAATAAAATAGTTGATGTATAATTCCCCATGCCTATTTTCGTAGTAAATAGCTCATCTTGTCTGCAATGCGATGTTCCTTCGGTTTTGCTATGAAAAAACGTAACTAATTTCCGACTTATCTTAGAGTATAAACAACTTAAATAGTGTTGCAAGTTTCTAAAGCGATGATAGTCTGTAGGTGCTTTCTTTGGGGAATATGATCGGTGATGCATAATTTGCAATCATGCGGAACCCATTTTTTTAAACTTTAATTATTTACAAAACGTTTAAGGTGCAGGTGAATGCTAGTAATGTGCAGATTGAAGCCTGGTTGTAGTTCCTTAACTTCCTCTGTCTAGATTTTTAACATCTGTCTCCAATACATAAAAAAGAAACTAGTAGTCACCTGATACGTGATTCATGATGCAAGCTTTAGTCCCCGTTTTTGAATCGTGAAAACTATATCCTGTACAACAGTCTTAACTACATTACTGTTACCAAATTCAATAATTTTTGAAAACTTCTAAATAGATAGTCATCTTTGTTCGAAGTGATGAGACTAGAGTGGCTGGTGTATACTTTTTTTATAGCTCAATCCCAGAACTTAAATATATTTGACCATGCATTTAGTGTTATTAAATTATATAGACAAAATGTCTTAGGAAAACAAACGTTAGTAGAAGTTGCTTTTATTATTATCATCATGTGTAGTATTATTATTATTATTATTATTATTATTATTATTATTATTATTATTATTATTATTATTATTATTATTATTATTATTATTATTATTATTATTATTATTTACTCACTAGGAGTTATCACACTGGTCGTCGTCAGTGATTGCCCACTGCCGACAACCTGTGGTATTCCCTGGAGTCTGAGTGACAACAAGTCTCCTCAGACTTCCAGTATGCTCCACCTCTTTTCGTTCATCACCGCTGATGACCTTGCGGTAATCGCAACAGCCACCTACCAACGATTTCCCACTGATAAGGGCCATTGGTCCCCTCTGGCGCCCGAGTGGCAACAAGCCTCCCCACGGTCCCAGAGCTGTCCGCGCTCTTCCAGTGGAGGTCTGGGCTGCGCTTTCCCTTCTCGACCCTCTGTCCATAATTTTTTTTTTTCGTGACGTCAGCCTATGCTTGCGTCTCTCTCGTGCGGTTGTATTTTCCCCGTAAAGGTTGTATTTATTATTATTATTATTATTATTTACTCACTAGGAGTTATCACACTGGTCATCGTCAGTGGTCACCCACTGCCGACAACCTGTGGTATTCCCTGGAGTCTGAGTGACAACAAGTCTCCTCAGGCCTCCAGTATGCTCCACCTCTTTTCGTTCATCACCGCTGATGACCTTGCGGTAATCGCAACAGCCACCTACCAACGATTTTCCGCTGATAAGGGCCATTGGTCTCCTCTGGGGCCCGAGTGGCAACAAGCCTTCCCAAGGTCCCAGAGCTGTCCGCGCTCTTCCAGTGGAGGTCTGGTTTTGCGCTTTCCCTCCTCGACCCTCTGTCCATAATTTTCGTGGCGTCAGCCTATGCTTGCGCCTCTCTCGTGCGGTTGTATTTTCCCCGGTTCTGTTGTTTTGTGCTTCCATGTGTTTGTTCTCCATTATTATTATTATTATTATTATTATTATTATTATTATTATTATTATTATTATTATTATTATTATTATTATTATTACTATTACTATTATTATTATTATTATTATAATAATAATAATAATAATAATAAATATTATTATTATTATTATTATTATTAGTATTATTATTATTATTATTATACATGATCATGATGACGACGATGATGATTATGACCATGATGACGAGGAAGAGGTAGGAAAAGGAGGAGGATATAACTCAAGCCTTTACCCACCAAAATTAGAAAGAACCAATGTTATTTATAAGTTCAAATTATATTTGTGAAAATTGAATAATAATAATAATAATCATAATAATAATAATAATAATAATAATAATAATAATAATAATAATAATAATGATAATAATGATAATAATATTAATAATAATAGATACATTGTTCTATCTACAAAAACACTTTCCTGTAGGCTTACTATGCACGTGGTAAAATCTAACTCAATTTACCAGCATTTAAAAAAGATAACTGCATCCCCTTTGATTCTAGACAGCTTTTAGTAAACAACGCGAAATATTACATTCTGAAACTGATTTTAAAATATTAAAATACTTGAAACTATCTGTATTAAAAGCCAGCTACCCGCAGTTAATAACATTACGTGAATAAAAACGAGTATATAAACGTAGATGGATCTGTTACATTTAAGTTTTAGCTGATTTTCCTAATAGGAACTTGGTCTTGGTGCATATTGTTTAAATTCCCACACATGCATTATACTTACGCTGACAGACTGTTCTCGTTATATAATCGTGGTTAAGCGACGTTGAGCCTGATCAGTAGCAAATGGGTGAGAATTTAAGAATACCAGGTGATGTATGCGTGAGTCAGTTTTTCACGGTTAAGATCAAAATAGAATGTTTCAATGCGTCCACACATCTTCATAAGATGGTATATATGTCGGTTGGTCTGTCAAGCTAAAGTATATAATGCAATGTTTATCCATAGGTAAGGCTTAAGTCTGAATTAAGATTGTAGATGCCTCCACGTATATTTATAAAAGGTTATGTCCGTCGGTTTTTTTGTCGCTTTTAAGGTTAAAAAAGAATTGACGACTGTCTGTCACGTTTGATTTGATGCATTTTAAAATTATTTTAATTAATCTTCATAAAAAGCTATGTTCGTCGGTTTGTCTGTCGGTCTAAAATTTTAAAAAAAATTTCGTTGGCCGGTCACGCTAAACAGGAAGATTCAATGGACGCACTTTCATCATATCCGTGCTTGTTTTTACATGTTATTTACCACCTCGCCAGGAAGTTAGACATAAGTCAGGTGTGTTTTTTGAGAAAGCAGCGCACTTGTATAAGCGCACTCTGGCTTAGAAATAATGCCTGAGCAACCCCGTTAACATACCCCGGTAAATGGCCCTTCGGGCGATTTGCAATAAACTACGCCCTTTAATAGAGAAAGAAAAACGTAGGAGGGTGGATCACCTTGGCCAACCCGATAGCAACAAAGACACCGTCGGACTGATTTGTACTACAATTCAATGAGACATTATTTTTCATAACGAATAAAAAATCTCAATTTTCAGTTATTTCTTTCTAAAAAATAATTGGTGCATATTGTATTCATCTGTCCAAAATAGACGTAACCATTATTTCTTTAAATGGAAATGTACTGCTAGGTAGATTGATTTTTCCACCAAAAACTTCACAGAGTCGACTGAAATAAGTTAGGGAAAGTTTCCTGTCGATCAAGGCACCCTGCTTTGTATTCGTCTAATAGGTAAGAAGGGCTTTAATTAGGTTTGACGCCAAAACCCCGGTATTAATGATTCTGTCTAAAATAAAATACAGTTGGCAAAATATTATTGGGTTCCGATGAATTAAGAAGCACATGTACGTTCTCAGTGGACGTAGATTCCCCAGGGTAAATATTCTCCCATTTTTCTTAATTACTTTTTCATTGAAGTGTGCTTAATAGAGAAGCCATTGTAAATATTTATTAATGAAAAGCAAATAGATGCAATTCCATTCGTCTCAAAGAATCTATATATTTCTCCATCTCTTCTGAATAGTACCATGATTTACTAACATGAAAGTAGCAGTGACAATAGGAAATAAAACGTAGAATATTAAATGTATAGTTTAATAACTGATGTTGAGAATTATATTCGTAAATGCGTTAGATAAACTCACAGTAAAAGATTAAAAATGTGAGTAACAAAAGGACTCCAACAGCAGAACAAATAAATGGTAAAACAATATGAAAAAGAGATTAGCGCTACCGTTTACGTACTAATACTGTTATAAAGGCATGAACCCAAAATTTCCATGAGATATGAGTAAGATACCTTGTTTACATTGTTTATAATATTTTTTTTACAAATAGAACGAATCAGTAAATGGTTGATTACTCGTGAAAGAAAATACACCAGACTAAAGCAATCCCGGTGTTTACGGATTTTTCTTTTTTAAGATATTTCATCCCAGACAAGGCAGGTCGCCACTGTAGACGTACGGGGCTACTGAGAATAAGGGAGTAGGTTTTGGGTATCAGCCTAAGTTGGGAGCTGTGCAGCGAGATGTCTGTTTACATTAGTTTTAAACCTCTGCATGTCAGTACAGATGGGGAAACAGGAAGCAAGCAGGGAGTTCCCGAGGCCGACAACACGAGGAAAGAAGCTGCTGGAGTAGAAATCTCTCCGGCATCTGGGGACCTCCACAGTAAATTAATGGGACCTAGCTGATTGTCGGGTTGTTCTAGTTTATAGGCGTCGAGTGGACACTAGAGCAGTTAGTTCATCAGAGCACACTCCATTGAAGTAATTGTAAAACAAGCACACGGATGTAACATTGCGGCGATTGGGCAGGGGCTGGAGCTTGGTGGATAGTGAGGGGCCTATAAAGTTGTCGACTTTTTTGGACTTTGTCTAAAAGGGAGAAACTACTGGATGATGCACCAGCCTAGATGTGACAACAATACTCCATACATAAACGGATGGTGGTTTTGTAGAGGTACAGGATGATGTCAGGTGTCAGTAGTTTACTAGCACAGTTAAGGGAGCCCACCTTCTTTGCATCAGCTTTGGCAATGTCTTCAAATGTTATTACCTCTTTGCGCAATAAAAATATGTTTTCTTAATTACAAGACTGCACTCTCAATCAGAAATGACGCAACTTACTTATGCTTCGCCAGTTTTCGCACTAATATTTATATAAAATCATAGATTAACGTCAGTCATTAAATTTTTCATATATAAATAATTATTATCATTTCTGATGACCTAAAGAGCGAAAAACAGTTGACACTTTATTTAGAGTGGAGCATTTATTTCCTGATCTCATTTCAGTCGACGGAGGTTTCCGATGTGATAATTACTTTCTTGCTTACTCAAAACACATGAAGTGGTTTCGTCTGATACATATTTCCCCCGTGGCGGAATTACTTGCGTTGCGTTGCATGGTTTACGTGATGAGAGGGAGGACGTGCATTTACATATTATGATGTGGAGTTATTATTCCATAGCGCTCCATCCTTCGAAATTACAATTCCTATAAAATAATGCTCAATGAGAATTTGTATATTATATTTGAGTAAAAAAATAATTATACAAATAGATTTCAGCTATGGACGTATTCAATGTCTAGCATAATATGACTACTGATAGAGAGGCTTCTCTGTGATGCTAGACCTTTTAATAATGTCGTAGCTAAACACGTTTGTATTTAATAAAGATCTGTACTAAAATGTATTTATATATATATATTTTTATATATTTACGTATATACAAATCAATATACATTCGTCCTCATTATAGAGGGGAGTGGACACGCGTACAACTTGGTGATAATAAACTGCCAACCTCGCGGATTTTTAGCGACTGGTTAATTTTAATAGTGAAAATATTGGTGTTATTAAGGTTTATAATTGATGCTACGTGGTGGGGCTTCTGTATGGAGTCATGACAAAGATCATGATTAAGGGTCTCTATGATGTGAAAATAACCGGAAGTCATTTAAACGGGTAGCCGAACACAAGGAAAATAGAGGGAGAGAGTGAACGGGTGCAATTTGTGTGATTTCATAATTTTCTATTAAATTTAATAGCTTCAAGGTTAAGTTCCATTTGATATAGCGTTTGATTTTATGTCATAATAGAATTGACCAAAGGTTAGCACATTTTTAAATATGAAGCAAATATAAAAAAAAAATTAAAATATGAAACTGAAAGGTATTTGAAGAAAATGCCATTTTCGCCTCATTTTAAATTTGATAGAAATTATTGATGTTATAAAAGGTTAATGCAGCTTTTTAGAAATAGGGTGTGTACTGCAAATCAGCGTCGATTTGTGATCGGGGTTCGCGCCCGCTGACCGTAAAGAATTAGCTTCCTGCACTGAAGATTGCGTTAACATGAAACATCGATGTATGTAGGTAATAAATAATTAATATTTATTTCATAAATATTATTATAAGATCCCTTCACCAAAGGCCGGGCACTCTGAGTGACTTTAATAACAAACAGTACAAATAGCTGCATCCACGATCCGAATACGTTTGTTGATCACTTTAAACTGCTCGTGTAAATCTAGCCGCCGATTCGCTATTCACAAAGTTAAATTCCTCTCAAATTATTAATTAATTCCTTATGGCCGAGGGGTTAACACTCTTGGCTGCAAATCAGTGGCGATTTGTGATCGGGGTTCGCGCACGCCGACCGTAGAAAATTAACTTCCTGCATTAAAGATTGCGTTAGCATGAATCTGTAAGTAATAAATAATTAATAGTTATATTATATATATATATAGATATAGATATATACAGAGAGATAGAGAGAGATAGATAGCTATAGATAGATAGATAGATAGATATAACTATAGGAATACATGTTTCAAAACGGGTAAAATTCATTTCCCGAACAGAACAGGTTTGCATCGTTTATCTGTTCCCTTATGGGAATCAAGATCAAGGTATAATCATACTAAGCCTGGTGTCTAGGATCTTTATTTTAATTTTGATCAGAATCCATTAAACTATTATGATGCCAGAACATTTTTAAAATTGAAATTTCGATCCACAAGGGTCTTAAAAACAAAATAATTGAAACTTCAAAAAACCTCGGTAAATTGATGTCTAATTAATAAGAATCAAATGAAATGCAAATTTGAAATATTTTAATTTCCTAATAGTTATCTGTGCCAATATATATATATATATATATATATATATATATATATATATATATATATATATATATATATATATATATATATATAATAGGTTTATGCTTGAAGCATTAATTATTTGTATATAGAAATGTGATACGATGAAGGAAAACAATGCAGAGGTGTGATAGATAGACACAATTTAGAGCCGATAAGACATATAATGGTGTGACAAGTTAAATAGTTTCACCCTTAATACAATGTATACATATATATATATATATATATATATATATATATATATATATATATATATATATATATATATATAATTTATTTTTTCACAAACACACATTTCTATGTTTATCTACACAATGTTACGACGTAATACCTGTATCAAGATGGTCTGATATTTCAGGAACTTTCATCTTCTTCAGAATTGTTCTCAACTCAAGTTCAAGCGTGCATACATACATATATATATATGTATATATATATATATATATATCATACACACATACCAAACGTCGTATAGATATAGTTTTACAGAATACTAACAAAAACCCTCTAACATTAACCCTAACCCTAAACCTAACATTTACTCGCCTTCCCGGCAGCAATAAATTGGGATGCGAGGCCGTTAATTAAAAAAAATAATAATTACTCAGACAATTCCAAAATTGTAACAACAAATTTTGGTAAATGTGTAGATTAACACATTACACTTAATTACAACCCCCTAAAAAATAAGATTCATCTTTTTACGATCATACTAAATTATTAAGTCAGATAACTAATATATTTTTAACACTAATCCTAATCCTAAATTCCACTGACGAGGTCGCAAAACCATGCAAAATCATCCCAAATCAATAACGTACAGAATTTATCTCATACGACAAAAAAAAGTTGCCATAAAACGCTAGAATGGTTCGAAAATTGAGAATCATTTTACGTCACTTTTATTTGCGAAACTAATCGCCGAGTTTACATTTTAAAATATGGTTTCTTGTGTCTCTGTCAGCCAGTTTTTAAGGATATTCACACGTAATCGCCTAAAATATTAAAATCTCATTTTATCAGGGTGTTTATCTACAATAATATAACAACTTGTTATATATATTTATATTGATATTTATGCTATAAAAATAAGGTTAGATAATTTTTAAGTTACGTATTCAATTTTCACGGGAACATTCAACACAACTAAAATGATTTGCTTGAAATAAAATTAAACAAAGCCCATTTAGTTAAAAGAAAATGTATTAGATTTAAAAAAATAAAATATATGTAAATTTGCAGATTAATACCCTCTGATATCGCCCCCCCCCACCCACCCCAATAAATGGCATTCTGCTTATTTTATGCGATTGCGTGTTAACACCGTAAAAATGGAGATAAAGAAAATCATATATTTTAGAATTTAGTGGGAAATAAAGTATATATATATATCATCAGCTGATGATCCCCGTGTTTATATTAGATGCTTACGTTAAGGTCTCCTGTTTTTGTTTCACTGTTAGATACTTAATCCCCTTTTAATTTTATTTACTTACTATTATATATTTTATTTATTTATGAATTTTCCAACGAATGTTAAGTCTGCACTATTTTGGATTTAGTTAGTTTCTGTGGGAATTTAAACTGCATTTTCTTCTTTTTTTTTGTCTTTTTGTTTAAAATAACTCAAAGCTTCTTTAGACTATATATATATATATATATATATATATATATATATATATATATCAAATGTACTATGTTCACAATATCCAGGCCATTCTTTTTAGGGAACTTTCTAAAAGTGTTTACTACTTACCCTTAATCCGAGTGGCAAGGTTATAGAACGAAATGTAATCGCTTAAGAATTAAGTATCCTCCCCAAAAAACGTAGTGAATTTAACTCGAATAGAAAATTTTTTTTTTGTTTTCTACCCAAAAACTGGCCCTATCAATAAAGATCGTTTTACATTAAATTTATATACACAAAAAATCCTCACTTTAAATTCCGAAATAATACTTTTTCCTTTTCATCTTTCCGTGAAGTTTTTTCAGGATGACCACACGTGATCGCCTAAAACAAGTAGAATACTTTTGGAATGAAGTTGAAGTAAATTCACGACCGATGTTAATCTACAATCATAGAAAAATACGAATCAATCTTTTTTTCGTAAGTGGGATGGATCACAGTGCTACTAAACTATTGTTTAAATGTATCAATCAGAATAGTGATAAGCTGTTTGTAAACATAAAACAATAAGTTTGTTGTTAAACTTTACAGTAAATGCATTTACTTAACTAATAAAAAAGTTATTTAATTATCGTTCAGGGAAAATGTAAAAACTGAATAAAGAGAGCGATAGCAAGGGATAAGAGTGAAAGCGAGCGAGCCAACCACCTTTCAGTCCTCGCTTACACCTTGCTCAACCTTCAGTAAGGCTGTGTGGAGCGCTGATTGTTTAAACGTAATATGTTTTAGTTATTTGTCCGATTTATTTATTAATCAACTTTAATTTAATACTGTTAAAGTGAGAGAAACTACTGCATATATATATATATATATATATATATATATATATATATATATATATATATATATATATATATATATATATATATATATGTCAAACATAAGAATATGAGATTCCAAATCAACATACCAAATGTTAATTAATTCTGAACGGTTTCAAAATAGGTTTGCTAATAAGGCAGTCAAAACGTAATTTCTTATTGTTTTTGCACTATATATACAGACTATAAAGTCATCATATTGTATTTTGGATTGACAGAACAGTAACCCGTTTTGATTATTAGATAGAAGTGGTAAATTCCATAAACGTTCGCATTTATTCATGTAAACTGATAACAATGCCGGAATATAACGAATTTCAAGAAAGAACACAAAGCGATTTTGTAAATATATATTTAAATGTCCCTTGCTTCAAGGTGTCTCGTTGATTACTATAATCGTGTGTGTCAAGCCGGAATATTGCACACTATTTCGAGGATATCACACCTTTTTCAAGTGTTTCTATTTAAGTATCTCTGAATAGTGTAAATATTTGATGGCTGCTTCTTGTTATTAAGTACTCTTTTATCCTTCTTACATGCCGGTATATTTTAGCTTTCTATTTTTACTAATCTACTGAAATAGGTTCTCCTACTATGTTAGTTTTATTACGTTTCCTTTTAGTCAATTGACCTTTAATTATAAAACAAATCCATTTTTTCTTTCTACTTTTATGTATTTGCATTGCGGCTTTCTTATTTTTGTCACTTATAAAAAAGGGATATTCGTATATATTAGCATTTTACTACCTTAGGCCGGCTTGTCTGTCTTCTCGAGTCAAGTACTTTCAGAGCGTACCCCGTGACAATTGGCTACATCTATGGAATCGAGCTTAAATAATCGCATGCAGATACGGCATAATCACGTTGACACACTAATACCCGTTAGATTATCGAAGTTAAGCGCCGTCGAGCCTGGTCAATACTAAAACGGGTGACCATTTTAGAATACCAGGTGCTGTATGAGCTCTCCGCTTATCTCAGCATTGTGTTCAGTCATCCTGTACTTCTCTTTGTCATTTGGAATCAGGCATTGCCGACTCATTAGAGATATCGTTGGCGATTGCGCAACCCTTGCTTCACAATTACACGCTCAGCCACCTTTACAGGGGGTATACATTGTCTCTCGAGACTGAACGGAGGTCCTGATGGAACAGACTCGATTGGAACTTGGACCGCCACGTCGTCAAGCCACGTGGTTATACAGTTTATTAGAGTCATCTTCCTTTCTACTTGTGAAATAATTGTTTGCCTTATAATCATGTGCATACGTAATCTTTATTTTATTCTTCATGTTTAATGTTTTTATTTCATGCTTTTCTCGCTATTCTTCTTTTATGTTTAGTGATTTTGATTCATCTCTCCTTCTGGCATTTAAGTATTTTCTTTTTTCCTTGAGTATTTCTTTCTTTATTTAATGTATGTGTGCCCGAAATTCCTTGTTCTGTTTTCCATGTTTATATCCTTCTTTCTGTCCTGTCTTTCTGTATTTTCTTTTTTTCTTTATTTTTTTTCTTTCTGTATTTCCTTTCTTTTCTTATTTCATTACTTATTGTATTTTCGTTCCTTCCTTTTTTCCTTACTTTCTGTATTTCCTTACTTTCTGTATTCCCTTTCTTTCTCTTGTTTCATTACTTGCTGTATTTTCTTTCGGTCTTTCCTTTATTCCTTACTTTCTGTATTTCTTTTCTTTCCTTTATTTTTTAGTTTCTGTATTTCCTTTCTTTCCTTATTTCATTACTTATTGTATTTTCGTTCCTTCCTTTTTTCCTTACTTTCTGTATTCCCTTTCTTTCTCTTGTTTCATTACTTGCTGTATTTTCTTTCTTTCCTTTATTCCTTACTTTCTGTATTTCTTTTCTTTTCTTTATTTTTTTACTTTCTGTATTTCCTTTTTTTCCTTACGTTCTGTATTTCTATTTCTTTCTTTATTTCAATACGTTCTGTATTTTCTTTCTTTTGATGTTTTCCTTACTTTCTGCATTTTCTTTTCTTTCCGATTTTCCTTAATTTCTGTATTTTCTCTCTTTCCTTATTACATTACTTTTGGTATTTTTTTATTGTCGTCTTTACTTTCTGCTATTCCTTTCTTTCCCTTATTCCTTACTTTCTGTATTTCCTTTCTTTCTTTTATTTCATTACTTTCTGTATTTATTTTCTTTCCTTTTTTCCTTATTTTCTGTATTTCCTTTATTTCCTTTTTTCCTTATTTTCTGTATTTCCTTTCTTTCAGTTTTTCTTTAATTTGTGTATGTTCTCTTTATCTCCTTACTTCCTGTATTTATTTTCTTTCCTCTTTTTCCTAACTTTCTGTTATTCCTCTCCTTACGTTTTTCAGTATTTTCTTATCTTTTTTGCTTACTTTCTGCATTTTCTTTTCTTTTCTTTTCTTCTATATTTAATTACAAGCTTTACTTAACCGGCGTTTGCAGGATTCCTAAATAACGTCTTAATTTCCATTTTACTTGTGAATACGTAAACTTTTTTACTGTTTTTTTTTACTTCAATGAACCCCAAACAAGACTCATTTGCACTAAGCCTTAAAGGGGCTACTGTTAAGTAAAGGCTATATTTATAGAGCAATTCTATATAAGGAGTTGTGCAGCTAGATATTTGTTTACATTCCATTTAAATTTGTGCATATTGATACAACCATGGAAACGGGAAACAGGGATGGAATTCCAAAGGCTAGTAGTTCGAGGGAAAAAGCTATCAGAGTAGAAAGCCTTCCAGCATTAGGGGAGCTAAATTATTAAGGGGTAAGAGTTTGATGATTTTCGGGTTGTTCGAGAGTGTTTACGTTGAGAGGATGCAAGTTTAGCATATTCATCGGAGCATATTCTATTTATATACTTGTAAAACAAGCATGGGACGCAACATTGCGGCGATGGGACAGTAGCTGAAGCTTGATAGACAGTGTAGGACATATCAGATTAGAGTCTCTTTCGGACCCTGTCAAAGAGAGAGAGAGAGAGAGAGAGAGAGAGAGAGAGAGAGGGAGAGAGAGAGCAGGAGAGAAGCTAGAAAGAGATGCGATGCACCAGCCCAGTCGTGGCAAAATATACATATATGCATAAGCGAAATGTGGCCTTATAGATATATAAGAGATTGGCCGGTGAGATCAGTTTTCTAGCCTGGTAGAGGAAGCCCACCGTTTTTTTTACAGCATACTCGGTAGTATCTTCTTTATAGTTTTCCAATTCATATTACCTGTGAATGTTAGGCTAGGGTGTGTGAATGTTGGGCTTTCAGGCAGTATGATATTAGTCATGACAATCAACGGTTTGAAAGTTTTCTTATAAGTGTTAAGTGGGAGGAGCTTTGTCTTAGTAATATAAAAATGTAAACATCCGTTTTTGATCATATTCAACTACAGCCTGGAGGAGAAATTAAAATAAGTATCATGTAATGTGAGATAACGATTGTTTCACTTTCAAGTAGAAAATGGAGTTATCCCCCTTAGATTTTATTAATCTGTAAATATTCTGTGTTGTCCTGGATTGGCTGTAATGTTTGTAAAACAAAGACATAAATTTTAATAGGAAAGGAAAGGAAAATAATATCACGCGTATTATTGTTCAAGACATGTAAAGAAATACATATAATAGGAAAATGTTTTTTGTTTCAGAGAGTTGTAAAAAATAGCATAATGTTGAGTTGTCTTGTTAACTAAGGCTGCAAGTAGCATCATTTTTTTTAATTACTGACGTGAGCTTATTTTTGCTTTATAGGTCCGTATCAAAAATGTCCGATTTTCTTAATTTTCTAGGCCGGACTAATTAAGCAAAATGCATAATTACAGCAAATCACATTATACTAATATAAAAATAAACAAATCGCTAGTCAGAATCAAATATCGATCAGTCAGATACAATTCTATTTAGTCGAGAATCCGGCTAACTTTGTTTTATATATGAGATTGCTTTTTTCGCCATTTTTCTTTCCTATTTTTTTTACTTTCTTTTGTCAGTGATTTCGTTTCCTTTTCATTTAATTTTCATTTTGTTCTTTCTTTAATCAATCCTTCCCCTGTCTTGTTCTTTTTTCTTTTCAGAGCTCTTTCATTCCTTAAAATGTTCGCTCTCATATTTTCAGCTTAATCTTTATTTATTTATTTAATAAATATTTCCCGGTATTTCTCCTTAATTTTGTCTTTATTTTATTCATTGTTGACTTTTCCACTATTATTTTTTTTTCTTTTCATGTTGTTTCTTTTCATGGTCGTTTTTTCTTTTCATAATTTTTCTTATATTAAATGTATCATTTTCTGGTATAATTATTTTATGTATTTCTCTTTTCTTTCATTCGTCTCGGACCAATATTTTCCTTCCAGTTTTTGTTTATTTTTCATCATGTTTTCTTTATTTACTTCATTCTTTCCTCGTAGTATTCTTTCATTTGTCATTCTTATTTCAGTTTTTCTGTTTACTCTTTTTTTTTCTTTGTTTTCTTTTTTAAGTTTCGTCTTTCTTTCGTTCTCGTATTTTCTTTCTGAAATCTTTCCCGTAATTGATATTTCATTTTTTCTTCTTCTTTCTTTTTTTCTTTATTTATATTCACTATGTTCTATTCTTTTTTCTTTCTTTCTTCACTTTCTTTCTTTAATTCATTGTTTTGAAACATTCACGCTCATTATTTTATTGTTTTACTTATTTACCCTTTTCATCATTCCTATCTCATTCCTTACCTCTTAATTTCTCTCTATCTTCATCGTTATATATTTCTCTCTCTAATTTTCATTTTCTATCTCTCTTTCACTAGAATATTCTCGCTATTTCTTAGATTCATTCATAAATAATTTATTTCATTGTCAGTTTTTCTATATCGTTCTACATTCCTGTATTTTAATCAACTCTTACGCGAAAAAAAACCTCTTCTTTACATTTCATATATTAACCTTTTATTTGACTACATATTCCGAATTCCATTTCGTTTATCTTAACATTTCACTCTTTATATTGCTCCCAACTCTTATCCTTCATTTGTGCAGGTACATGTTTTTTTTTCATCTTGTATATTTCGTATTCGCGCTGCAACGGCAACGAACTAAAGACCAACCATGCGTTAATCTTCCTATTCATGTGGACGCCCATCTTGTAAGCCAACTGTTTATATGACTTCTCGGACAAATGACGATGGAAAGGTCCTTTTCTAAATAACCGTTCGAAGTATGTCACAAGATAATGGATTTAACGTTGAAACCACCCACGTACATATAATATTTCACTATACATATTTACGATGGTGTTTCCTTTTATAATCTCTGCGTTATGCCACTTCAGGCATTTCACTTTGTAAGTATATAATAAACTGGTTAGAACATTACACAGAATATGTATACAATATTAATCATATATATATATATATATATATATATATATATATAGATATATATATATTAAATTCCCGAAACAGTTTTTCATGGTAAACAACTGATGATCCCTTAAAATAGTGTTAGAAATAAACTAATATAATAACTGTAAAAAATAAATTGACTTACATGAGTGATTTTCCACTGGAAGACTTGGGACTATAAGTGTTTTCTTCTTTTTTTTTTTATATATAGTTTTAATGGTTGAGAAACTTCCGAGACTATATATATATATATAGAGAGAGAGAGAGTAAAGTGAGATTTCCCCATATCTGCTTGATAGCTACACATTTATAAAACTAAACTGTATATAGTATTCCATTTCGTATGCGTGTTAGTAATAGTATATGTACGTGTTTACCAAAAATAATGTTTAGTTTTCGTTAAAATTATCCGATTTTTATATTTTATCAGTTCAGCCGTTTTATTTTACTTTGCTAAATGATTTCAGTGCGGGAGTAATAGTGACTAACCCCCAGTAAAATATCCACAGCCGTCAACACATTACACCGTTTAAATCTAATTACGATCACCTTCTCGGATGTCCGCTGCTTTAATGAATGCGCCTGGCACCAATTACTAGATAAATAAAAACGCGTTCGTAAGTTACGTTTTCAGATTAGATATAATATACACACATCGACAAGTTTCTCTACATTTATTTTATTGGATTATACATCACATTACAGCAACAACAATGTATATGAATAATAGGAGGCGTTTTCATATGTATATACTATAAACAAAGCACGTCCTACAATATATATATATATATATATATATATATATATATATATATATATATATATATATATACAGGGTTATTCATAAGTCACTTCACTTAGCTATTTAAAATGTAATTTACAATTGAAGAGCGAATGTTTATTGTTATTCATATGGCCACATTTGATGAATCTCCCACACTTGTTTAAAGGCAATGGAAACGTGATGTGAACAGAAAGCCTCCTTCGCACAACACCATAATCAATCAAATATGCTACAAAGAGTCGTAAATTCCTTGCAAAAAAGAATGGAACTATGCGTGCAGAACGAAGGTGGAAATTTTAAAAATTTGCTGTAATTTTACACTCCCATAAATGAATTTGTTAAATAAACTTTCTGTTTTGTATTACCGTATTTTAAACTTTAGAATTTCAAAAATAAATAGCTAAGTGACTTATGAATCACTATATATATATATATATATATATATATATATATATATATATATATATACTTCAATCGTCGTTTTGATGAGCTCAATTTCCTCAGGCCAATACATAAGTGTCCGCTCTGTACTCTATGTTATCATATTGAAGACTTGAGCAAAATTTCAATACTCATGAGTTACGTGACTAAATTCAAAATATTCACTTGTATCTAGCGATAGAAAAAGTTAGAAGTCTAATGTAAATGAATTTGATCGGACGATCTGAAATATGCATATATACAATTTTACGATGTTAAAAGATTATATTTTGAATTTAGTCACGTGCCCCTTAGAGATTTTAATTTTGCTATAGTATTCAATAATAACACATATAGAGGGGGCATTTATTCATTTCTGACGAAATCGAGCTCATCGAAGCAACTATTTTAACACGTCCCGAATGTGTAGCTATGATATGTTTGTATAAATAACAGGTTAATATATATATATATATATATATATATATATATATATATATATGTATATATGTATATATATACATGTATATACGTATATATATATACATGTATATACGTATATATATGTATATATGTATATATATATATATGAATATATATATTTATGCATATATATATATGAATATATATATATATGAATATATATATATATATATATATATATGAATATATATATATATGAATATATATATATGAATATATGAATATATATATATGAATATATGAATATATATATGAATATATATATATGAATATATATATATATATATGAATATATATATATGAATATATATATATATATATGAATATTTATATGAATATATATCTATATATATACATATATGAATATTTATATATATATATATATATATATATATATATATATATATATATATATATAAAGTTAATGAGTACCGGTTTTAAAAACAAGCTCTAAGCGTAACAATAACAATACGCGCAATAATACGAATAATATGCAATGTTAGAATACAGGTCAACTGCTAGGTGGTGAATAATTACTTGATTACCGATGATTTTTAATAAAACCACGCGCGCAACAGCATGAACAACAACACGAGATACATAGGTGTACACCACAAAACAGCGTCCGGGTAATCATACGAATTAGAAAGAAATTGGCATTATCTAGAAAGTTTTAGAAAAGAAAAAAAACGATAATATGTATAGAAAGAATACAGTAAAAATGACATAAAACGTCTCATTATGAAAATACCCTGCATGATTTATTTCTATTATATTTTAGAGGGGGTTCGGATATGATCTCTGCTATTTTCATTCCTCTAAATAGTTGAAATGGTTTGGTCCGGTAGTTTAGTACTTACTAATTTGTTGGTTTGACAGAACATTATATATATATATATATATAATAATGAAATTGATCCGGACACGGCATGGGTCCACCTGATGTAAGGAGCTAAAAAATACAACTTCAAGGTCAACAGCTAGGTAAGGATCAGTGTTATTTAGAAAGATTTTCCGGCCCCCAAAACAGCAATGTTCCTTTCATTGTCATAAACATCGCTCATCGAATGTGAGGACTAAAGGGAAAAATAAGGAAAGCGAGAGGTACGAGGCTGTCGAAAGTAAACCCACGGTCCACTTTCTACTCTACGATCAGAAACGTTTGGTACAACATTTATGTACCCTTACGAATAAAAAAAGAAATAATGGATCAAATTCAACAAATTTGATTGTTTTAATGGGGAGTCGTACTAGCATTATGCTCCCAAAACCGTTTGAAACACACTAAGAAACTGAAATTTGAGAATAAATATTGATTATTTAATAGTATCTACTGCAATGTTTTTTTTTAATTTGAGGTATTTGAATTTTCACGAAGAACTTAAACTGAGTCTTTGCCCCTCTGTGCATGAAACTAAATTAAACAAATTATAGCTTATTTTGTTCACTCTTACACCTAGTTTATATATTTCCAAAA
Organism: Sepiola atlantica; assembly: GCA_963556195.1. Lineage (NCBI taxonomy): Eukaryota > Metazoa > Mollusca > Cephalopoda > Sepiida > Sepiolidae > Sepiola > Sepiola atlantica. The sequence goes on along the minus strand of OY744520.1, from coordinate 190,324,663 downwards.
TTTGTAACGATGTCTTAATTAGTTTATGAGTGTATTTCTACTTACAAATATATAAACTTACGCACATACCAAACTTCATATAAATACATTGTCCATATTCCACAGTCTATATGTCTGCCAATTTTCTTTGAAATCTATGCATTACTTTCGGAATTAATAGCAAACAAACAAACAAGATATATATAGCTATTTCATTGTATTAATCCGTGTACGTATATATTATAAATAAAACCCTATTTTGAAAAGAGGGGACTATTTTTGCAAAGCCAAAGTAGAAAACGTCCTTCAATCCGTATCTGTTGTGCAGCCGCCGGGTCGAATATACCATTAGGCCATTGCGTACATTCCAGCTTTCACAGCTCACAGCATTATTTTTTCTCTTTCCTTCTCAACTTTATTCTCTTGCCACGTTCCAACATGCAAATATGGCCGCCGGCGGGAAAAGCGGATTTTAGCACTGCGAACGGATACATAACAATATGCAAATAACCAACGGAATATTCATACAATTTAAACATGACTCTGAATGAAAACAAAAATAGCAAATAACAATTTATTATGTAAAGATAATATAGAAAAATAAGATATATAAGGAGAAATATGAAAAATAAAATACAAAAATATCATGGAAGGCATAATTTGGATTCCATATGTAAATTGTGTGGGCTTGAACCATTATTCTCTGTAAGTTCTTTATACGAAACCGCTGATACTGGAAAACATCTTTTTTCTTGAACTGTTTTAAATGAATTCACTTGAGGAGAGATATATAAAAAGGAAATTACCGTATTTTAGAGTATGCAGATTGGCTTAATCATGTTGATTAGTAATGCTGTGGAAATACACGTTTGTTTAAAATAGGAAATAGTAAGTCAATTTGTCATCTATTTTCGACGTCTTTGTCGCTCTCGTTGTCACCGCTTCTTTTATATAAAACCCAAAAGCGAATTCTCATGGGATGCGTCCATTACATCTGTGGGTTTTGCGATTAAAACGATATTTCAAACTTAATCATGGCGGACCGACAAACAGAACTGCCAAAGAATTAACGTAGTCTATTATAACGTTGCGCTGAATCTTCTTAAAACGAAAACACTTATAGCTATATAAATGTTATTTCAAAACTAAGCGTGACCGATAAATGGACAGACTAACCGACTGCCACACGAACAACAAAAACCTTATTCGAGATATGCTTGAACGCATAAAGTATGAAACTCGTTTATAGATAGAAATTATTTCTCAAATTTAAGCGTGACATACAAAGAGTACGCCCAGTTTTCCGATGGAAAGAACACATTTTTTAAAGAGATGCGTGAACATTAAACATCTTATTTGCGAATGCCTTTTTATATTAAAATCATTGCTCAATACATTTCAATGTTAACAACAATAAAGGCATCCGTGTGTACTGAGTTTAAGTGGGAGTATATCTGCGTGCAAGAGTGAAAAAACTCCCGACTTTCATGATATATAATCACTTTTTTAAAATATCAAGCACCACTAAATATTAATATTTAAAAAAGCGAGCCAAACTAAACTGTCAATATGTATGTGTGTGTCTTTCTTACCGAAGGTATCGAGCAAAAATGTAAGGTTAAATATTGACTTTAATTATATATAAGGAATCATTATCCAATACATTTGCGTATTAACAACAAATGTATTCACGGCGTATGCGGGTAGGAGTGTTAATAGACTTAAGTGTAAATGTGAAAATGTATAGATTACAAATCAAAAAAAAATATATCGAGCAGGATAAAATATAAAAATAGTGTCAAACTAAACATTTTTATAACAACATAGACCAGATTGTGGCAGACATAACAAACTGAAAATATTTATGTGCGCGATTTTTGTTACCGAATCTATCGAATACTAATGTAGAAGGTTTTAAAACGAACTTTACAATATGTATAAGAACATCATAATCTAATCTATCCGCCTGCTAACAATAAGAAAGCATTCCCAGTGTACGTGAGTAGCAGATTAAAGTGTGAGAGTAAAACTATCCCGACTTACTCTACGTACGAACACTTTTTTTTTAAATAGCGACCCGGATTAAATACTAAAATTGAAGATACTAGCCAAACTAAAAAAAACAGCATATCGCAGCATAGAAAATATCTGACAGAGGTCAATAACTGAAAAATGTGTATGTATTTGGCTTTTGTTACCGAGGTTATCGAGCTCACATATAGGGCAGTAAAACTGGCCTTAATTTATATATAAAGGCGAAAATCGATGTCCAATATATTCGTCGACTAAAAACAAAAAAGTAGTCCCAGTGTACGTGGGTGGCAGGGAAAATAGATGTGAGATGTAGAGTGAAAACTATTCCTAGTTACTCTACGCATTCATTCTACAAGTTCGTATTAATCAGGAGATTATGCTGTTGGCATTGGTTTTCCCGATATCTTTCTAGTTAAAATTATTTCTAGAAAGAAATCGGGTACTTACAGGAGTGACCACGTGAAGGTTGCCAACATATTAACTGAACGTTTTTTTCTTCTGTGGAACGAACTGGATTCGAATTTGGCACACCGAATTTGTCAGTCCGTGTCGTTAACCACTAAGCCACCGTCACCTAAAACTCTACGCATGAACAATTGTTTAAAGTAACTATCAGGACTAAGTATAAGAAATCGAAGAAAAACAAACGAGAAATAAACGACTAGCAACAGATCGAATATGAGGCAACGATCGGTAACTAAAATATTTATGTAAGTCGCTTTGGTTATGGAATATATAAAGTACACTTGTATTGGGTAAACAACTAAAAATACCATAAAACTAATAATTTGATTCATAAATAAATTTATAAATTAATAAATTTATAATTTATTAATAATAAATAATAAAAAATTCTTTTTAAAATTTAAATTATTAAATTTAAATTTTAATTATTTTAATTATTTTAAAATAATTTTAAAATAATTTTAATAATTTTGTTAAAAAATGTTTAAAATAAAAGTAAAAGTAAATAAGTAAATATGAAAGTAAATTTAATGATAAAATTTGTAAATTTAATTAAAGAAAAGAAAATGAACGAAAATGTCATTAAAAAAGATCATAAAAGTAAAAAAAGTAAATGTAAAAGTAAAATAAAAAGTAAAATTTTCATTAAAATTTTTTAAATAATTTTTAAAAATAATTTTTAAATGATTAATTTTAATAATTTTAATTATTAAATTGAATTATTAAATGTATTAAATTTTTAAATTTAAATGATAAACATTTATTAATAAATTTATAAATTAATTTAGGAATAAATTTATAAATAAATATAATTTAATTAATAAATACCATAAAACTAAAAATACTATGAAACGAAAAATTACCCTGTATAGGGTTAACAACTAAAAACCATTACTTATTATCTAAAACTATACGCATGAACAATTGTTTAAGGTAACCATCAGGTATAAGAAATCGAAGAAAAAGAAACAAAAAATAAACGACTAGCAACATATCCATATAGGGTAACCACTTTGTATAGGGTAAACAATTTGTTTTACTTTGTATATAAGAATATAAGAGTACTTCCTAGGGTACATGCATCCAAGTAATGCGATTAGCGATGACAATGCTATGTTGAACTTTAGCATACCATAAAAATAAATATTTAATTTCAACACGTTGCCATTGCCTCTAACACAATGAGAACAAGTTGGACTTTAAGGACGTGATTCTGTTGTTCGCATTTGTCGTAACGATTATTTCTAGAACTGTATATTTACAAGAATGGCATCATGAAGGTTGTCAACACCCATAAAATAAATTAGTGATATAGAAGAAACTGGATATAAAGTCTGGGTATACAGAATAGGCACATTTTAGAGTCAAGCGTGACAGAACTGAAGGAACTGCTGTTTAAAACTTGAAGGCTGACTGCCCGACGGATGTTCTATTTGAAACATAGGCGTGATAGACAAACTGATTAACTCAGTCGATTATAGTGATTCGTTGAGCCATCTGGAATAAAATGTATTCATTCAAGCCACGCGTTTAGCTATGCAAATGCTTTTTAAACTTAGGCGCGACAGATCGGCTAAATTCATATTTAATATTCTCGCCTTACTGACGATTGACGGACAGACTTGTTTGATATTGATGCTGCGACTCTTATAAAATAAGATACGCCCATTTAGGTTTGGCGATGAAAATACATTTTGAAATGTTAAGCATGACAGACCAAACGGCGGTCCGATGGACGACCGACGGACAGAGGTTCGCGTAGCGACGCGAGAGTGCACCGATAAAAAGTAACACTTACAAGCTTACAAACACGTGGAGGAACGATATCAATTTGTAATTTAAATTCGTTCAATTATGCAAATGATAAAGAAAAAGTCTAAGAATTGCTTTTCTTGTATGTTTGTAAGAGAAATTCACAGATCCAATTATGAATAAGAAGACAAATGTTATGGAAATCGAATAGAGAGGTGATCACGCTCTCACTCCTTCTCTCTTCGTTTCTCTCACTCTATGTATATCGTTCTATTTACTTATCTATCCATCTTACTCTACAAATAACACATATTTATTTTCTCTTATTTTCTCTCAGCTGATTCTGTTTAGTGTGTTCCAACACATTTTAACGCTTTTATAAAACACTCCTCTCATATATATATATATATATATATATATATATATATATATATATATATATATATATATATATACATATATATATATATATACATATATATATATATATATATATATATATATATATATATATATATATATATATATATATATATATATATATGATATCTTAATCGCTACAGAATCCCAAGAAAAAAAAAACTCAAACAAACATTCGAAACCCACTCGGTACATACATTCACAACCGAATTCAACATTGACAATAAAATCCCCTTTCTCGACGTATTAATCGACTCCAGCAATCCTACAGAATACACGACATCAACATATAAAAGACCCACAAATAAACAATCCGAGCCTCCTCAACTATCATAGAGAATGCCCACAAAATATAAAATAGCACTTATTAAAAATCTTGTTCATCGCGCCCACACTCTATCTTCATCCAAACAAATATTTTATAAAGAATAAACCAATATTAAACAAACATTAATTAACAACTTCCCCAATAAAATAGTCGACGAACAAATAAAATCATATATAAACTCCATACACGACAAAAGAAAAAATAAAACCCATAACAAATAAGACACCATCACCATCTATTACAAAAACCAGACGCACCCTAACTAAAAACGAAAAAACAATACTTCACATTATAAAACGATACACTAAACCTAACGACCAACAAAAAAGATCAAACTAATAATTTACTATACAAAATTTAAGGAATGTCTCCCTACAACCCAAACAGAACAAATACATAAGACCTATATTGGTCACACTACAACAACTCTCTTTCGACCCCTAACTTACCATATATATATATATATATATATATATATATATATATATATATATATATATATATATATATATATATATATATATATATATGTGAATTTCGTCTCCATTATTTACTAGAAATGTGTGGTTTTGAAACAATACTGAGTTTTTAAGCATTTTCTTAAATTATTACTATATGTGATGCTGTAAAGAGCGCTGAATAAATGACTACTTGGAGCCATCAAAAGTATAACGCAAAATAAATGTTAAAGTTGTCTTGGAAACGACCGTACGCCAAATAACTGTTGTGTTTGAATTATTGGAACTGATTCAAATATGTTCTGATTTTGTTTATTCCATCTTACTTTATATATATATATATATATACTTATATATATATATATATATATATACATATATATATATATATATATATATATAGAGAGAGAGAGAGAGAGAGAGGGAGTAGGGATTAGTGCAGCATCAGTGCAGTTACAACGAGAGAAACATTTATATTTTAAGAAAAGTTAGGCAACCAGCATTTGTTAAAAACTTTTTTGTTGCTTATGATTTTATTATTTTATAATTTTATAATTTTTATAGCGCGTTTCAAGAATTTGATCTCTCTTCACATATTCGTTTCATTTTGGAGTAACTTAAAGGTGGTTTAAGGAGTATTAAATGGACACAACCACTCATTCAAAAATCCAAATATTTAATATATGCATTAAATTTGATTAATTTTAATGAGCCACAAATTAATAAAAACTCTCTGATTTTAAATTTCTTATAAAACCCCATTTAGCTTTACTCTTTTATTTTAGACATTTTTATATAAAATTATATAATGTATTTTATCAGAATTGCAATAGGGATTCTAGAAATAAGGTTTAATACGATTATAGTTTGGGTTTAGTCTTCAGAAGGGGACACAAAATTAAAGAAAGACTGTTCTTTACAGAGAATTAATGTTTATAAATATATGTTCATATATATATATATATATATATATATATGTATCCAAAGGTTTTATGATAATTTGTTTTTTGTTCGAAACTGTTTTATGTTTTGGGTTAAATATACTATCGTATGCTGGGTTGTTTGGACATGGCTTTAGTTGTACTATGTACTGCAGACATATGTTTAACTTCCAATCTAAATAGGTGCTTCGTGGGTCTTTGTCTATAGGCTCTGAACTGGGCAGCTTGTGCATGCACCTAATAGCAGTACCAAGCTTTCATGGTGAATAGTGTCAAGTTCGTTTAGGTAGATATTTCTAGCTGACCTATTGACAAAGTTGTCGTAGTCCAGCATCGAACATATTTTGTGCGGTAGAAGTGTAAGAGATGTTGTCTATCAGTGCCGCAACCTGTCTTCTACAAGCACATTTAACAGTTGTGTAGCTGTAACACATTTTTTTTCATGAGAATTAAATTAAATTTGTTATAAAAGATCATACCCCATAATTACGTGTCAATCATATATATATATATATATATATATATATATATATATATATATATATATATGTATATATATATATATATATATATATATATATATATATATATGTATATATATATATGTATATATATATATATATATATATATATGTGTGTGTGTGTGTGGGGGGGTGGTGTTGTGTCGTTTCGCGTGTTCCATCAGCACTGTAACATACCTTTTTCCGTCCCTCACCACTCGGTGGCAAACCGTTCACCCTGGACGCATTACTTCGTGGCCCCTTCTGCCCCACAACACGTCAGATATTACAGCCCGCCATTCTCTCGCCTTGGAGCCTTTCTGACCAATGCTGATTTTGCCGGTAACACGAGACCCCGTTCTCCTCATGTATCTTTCTTTCTTTCGCGACGAGAGGGAAGAGTCGTGACGGGTTATTCCTGATCACCCTCACGGACGGCGTCGACGCCATCGTCTTACTGGCTCGCTCAGCAGCCAAACACTTAGACCCTTGTGATTAATGAATGTAGCTGTTGATAGCACAATAAACATATCTCCCTATCTCACTTACCCGGACGGCCTGACTGATCACAACTGGGGTCTGCTCTCAGTCGATTTTAATGGTCATTACTGTCAGTAAATCTTTAGGATTTTTGTCTTTGCTTTTAAAAAATTGAAACCGTTTTCTGTTGCTCATTTTGTTATTTGTTATGTTAAATATTTTGAAGAAACATTGAAATTGCGTCAGTCAAGAATCATTTCTAATTAACTGATCGAAGACAGAAAAGATGAAGTGTAGTATAATACTATACTTTCCTCTTAGCCAAATAATATGAGGAACATCTGGCTCTCTAAAAAGTTGCACTCATAATGGAATAAAGTAGCCGTATAATCTTGTCGACACTCTATCACGGGTGATGGAGCATACACTGAAATAAAGCAAACTTATATATTCTCTGAAAAAAAAGGAAGGCAATTAACGTTTCGTAGCTACAGCACAGAGAAAATGTTCGTAACACAGCTGCTAAGCGCAAACAGCTAAAATGTCGACAATATTTAGTTGAATTTAGTTTGATGCAAAGCGGTTAAAAGGGAGTGAACTCCCTTCGTGAAAATTTACATAATCTTTATTTCAATTTTTTTTTACAATAGGGATAAGACATTAATAAATATCTCCCAAATTTCAGTTTCTCGCGAGCGTATTAAAGGGATTTAAGTAAGCATTATATACGTGAATGTGCGTCGGTGTGCATTCACTACATATACCGTTATCGTCCGTTCGTTGTAATAGCATGGAGTTAGTACGATATTGCGACATCGGTTGTAATATCAATTATGTGATTTCAGTCAGTATTGCAACTCTCTCCAAATAAAAATACATCTCCAATTTTAAACAAGTAACACGGTTTATTTTGAGAGATGTTACAATTATACTTGTGTTTATCTGTTGAACATCAGGCCTGCAAATCCAGACAAATATACGTCCTAATCGAACAAAATACATTAGCTTATTCTTCTGGAATATATATATATATATATATATATATATATATATATATATATATATATATATATATATATATATATATATATATATATATGAAGAGAGATATGACTGGGATCACACTATAAATACTACTGGAGATTATCAGCTGACTACCTATGGACATAAAAATACTAACTGACCAGGGGGTCAACCATCTGGTATGAACATTACTTTTGGAAAACGTCGAGTGGGCAATAACCACTGTTGGGAACCTCGTACCTTATTACATTACATTATTAAATTACTTTTTCAGGTGGAGAAATCGAATGGTTGCTGGTCAAATCCGAAGTCACATATATTTCCTATTTTTGTTCCAAAATTCATAATGATCGGTTAATTGTTTCGTGTGGATCCTATACAAACATAATGTTTTCATTTGACATTCGTAGAGTACATATTTAGCGTGAGATAGGTTGTTTGTTTATGTTTTTTTCTGATATTGAAGTTGAATTAAGAAAACATGATATTACTGAATTCTAGTTTGTTGGTAACTTTCCATACTGCCTACTATTTTCGTATTAAAATAAATCATGGTAATATAAGTCTTCATTATTACAATTGCAAATAAGCGTTGATTGACGGGGATTATTTCTGAAAAAAAAACAATAAAGAATGAAGTTATGTCCCCCTTTAATTGACTTGATTTTATTAAAAAAAAGCAAAACAAAATACACTCCTATTACTACTCGTAATGCTGAATTCTAATTTATTTTTAAGATATTTATGGATATATATATATATATATATATATATATATATATATATATATATGTAAGTAAATTTCGTGTACAACAGAATCGTAGGATCAATTTTAGAGGAAGCATTACTTTAATCAATGAAACAGGCGGGTGGAAAAAAAGGAAAATTGTTAAAATTACCTCAAGGCCTTATCGTCTGAGCCTCTAAGAGGAAACGTCAGAATGGTAAATTAAAAACTAAAAGTCAAATATATATATATATATATATATATATATATATATATATATATATATGTGTGTGTGTGGGTGTATATGTTTGTATGAATATATATATATATATATATATACATGTATACTTTTATTTATTTCTCTGTATATATATTCATATATATATATATATATATATATATATATATATATATATATATATATATAGAGAGAGAGAGAGAGAGAGAGAGAGAGAGAGAGCGAGAACGTTATATATACTTAGGTTTAGTTAACGTTGTATATGATCTTGCGTAAATATATTCTCATAAATAGCAGAGCGTGAATGATTTAGATATATGGGCGTGTAAGGTGTTTGACCTACATTCATAAGCCAGTAAAGGCATATCGTCCTGAAGTCAATTATACTGAGTGAAACATAAAAATAGAAAGAGTACTTGAAATTATAACTGTATCATAAAAATAAATACACATCAGATAGATAGAAAGTAATTAACCGAGAATGCATTGGTGTAGGAAAATAAAATAGTCTTATATAGGTATGTACTAATCAGTTTTAACAGTTTAGTAGATAGCAGAGTGATACACACCTTGTCGATCTACTATATTTCTCCCTCCCCTCCTTCTCCCCTTCCCCTAAATCAAAAGATTTGAAAATTGTTTTCCTCACCGTCCTATTAGAGTTAGGGTGATGGACGGAGGAAACTTGATTTTGAACAAGATCAAAGCTGAAAGATGTATGCACATATGTAGCCAATAATGGTTGTCAACATATCTGAAATGAGATGTTTAAGAACTATCCTTTGATTAACTTTGCCAAAAAAAGACGAACACAAATGATGATATCAGAAATAAGCTTAGTATTATCAGATCCATCAACAAGGTTATTCAAAAAAGAGATTAGCGTTGTTTAGACATGTTTCCCTGGCTACCAGACTCAAGCTAGGTACATCAATCATATGTAAGTGATTACATTGAGTATTTAAGCATTCTATCTTCTTATTACGTGTTTCTTATACACTTTTTGGTATTTTTATTCCCACGTATTACATATGATCATGCCTGGCATTTCTTGAAAAATATCGTGAAAAAGACGCAATCCATTGAAGAGTTAAGAACTATGATTAGGAAAGAGGCCAAAGAGATTGTCGAATGATAATGTCCTCCCAAATAAAATATTCCAGTGTCAGGTTTCATCTGCTCTATGCTTGTGAGATTCCGATGAATAATAATAGCTGGCAACCGAAGCATAAATACACATAGGATTGAAGTAAGAAAGTCGAAACTATTTAAACCTACTACATATTCAAGAGGACGACTACCAAAAAATAGGCTGGCACAATAAAGGTTGAGACATGCATGCTACTCGTGATAGTTTAAGTACTGAACCAAGATCATGCAATAGGCAATATCTTTTTTCTCAAGCATGTCGTGAAGCTCTCTCATGTATGCGTATAAGGCAACTCAAATAATTATATTAGACAGTCGCATTACTTATTAAATTACAATAATTATATAGAACTTAAAAGATGACTTGATGTATTCATAAAATTAGTCACGTAATCAATTTAAATTCTCACAGTTGTGTTCTTTATAAAAAAATTGGAAGAGTACTCATCGGTTGTCCAAATATTAGTTGGCCTTTTGGCGAAGATCAGAGTATAGTATATGTTCTGATACTGCACACCATCTTTTCTGTATTCGGTTTGTGAACGAGAAATCTTTCTAGACTTAAACAATTTTTACTTTGTCCTAATCCAGAGTGTCACGTTTTGGCAGCTAGATGTTTAACACATACGATAGTGCGTATGCTTTACTCTGCTCTCTGGGGGAGAAAAAGTAAATAAAGGCATTAAATATCTTCAATTGCGCACACAGCTCTACGCATCATTATTCGAAGAATTAAATAAAAGATGATATTAAATTGATGAACTAATCAGGACATTTATAATTTGGATTATTTGGAATACTGTTCTCATCTAGTATAATCTAGTATAATTCTCACAACGTTTCGGCCGATGTAACTCTTAACCTTGTTGAGGTGTATCTTGTCGAACTCGGGAATCTTTCTGTCGAACTCGGGAATCTGCACAGAATTTTCACAGAAAGGTTCCAGAGTTTGACAATTATACAACTTATAAGTTCTCTTCTAAAAAAATCAGGAACATAATTTAAACATATTTTGCTTATTTTTGAAAGCGCTTCGCTTTGTACACATGCTGAATTTTCCTTCTTTGGTGTGGCTAGCTGCGTAATTAGACCCCACGTGTGGATACTGAACCTGGTTGTCGTAGTTGTTCTTCGTAACAGCCCGAATTTTACTTTAGCACTTTATATAACTTCGACAGGATCAGTCGTTATAGTAGCAACTACCTTTCTCTGTCCAGCTGAGGTGTTGTTCTGTGGTAAACTTTCACATGATTTACCTTCTCGCTTTGACGAGAGATGAGTTTATCACTGAGCGACGAAGGCTACACCTACCGGAGGGTGTTGTTCAGACATCTTTATCGGACAGATTGAACTGCTTCGTGTGCAGTGGTTTTTCTACCCCTACCTTCGGACTTTGTATTACATCGATTTGCGGTGGGAGGCAGGTAAACTATAACCTTGTATCTGCATTATGGGAAATTGGCGACTATAAAAGACGTAAGATTTTTAAAATAATAATTTATTGATTCATTTTCGAGACAATCATAGCTATGATTTTATTTCTGTGGGAGAGTGACTTATTTTATTATAACATTTACTTATCTATTATAGCAATGACATATTATTATTTGTACTCACTAGGAGTTCTTACACAGATCATCTTCAGTGATTGCTCACCGACAACAACCAGTGGTATTTCCTGGAGTGTGAGTGACAACAAGCCTCCCCAGATTTCCAGTATTCTTAACCTCTTTTCGATAACGATGCAGTATCGCAACAGCCTCTTATCATTGATTTCTCGCTGGTAAGGACAATTAGTCGTCTCTGGGGTTTGGGTGGCAATAATCCTCCCCAAGGTCCCAGCATTCTCTGCATTTTTCCAGTGATGGTCTGGTTTGTATTATTATTATTATTATTATTATTATTATTATTATTATTATTATTATTATTATTTGTACTTACCAGGAGTTCTCACACAGGTCAAAGTGTCGCAAAATCAGTTATTACACACTGACAACAACCGGTGGTATTTCCTGGAGTCTGAGTGCAACAAGTTTACCCCAGATGTCCAGTATTCTTCACATCTTTTGAAAACACACCGCGAATAAACTTGCGGTATCGCAACAGCCGCTTACCATTGATTTCTCGCTGGTAAGGACCATTGGTCTTCTCTGGAATTTTGGTGGATATAAGCCTCCTCAAGATCTCAGCATTCTCCGCTCTCTTCCAGTGGAGGTCTGGTTTGTGCTGTACCTCATCGGTTGTCTCCTCCTCCTCGAACCTCTACAAATATTTTTTCTGGTGTCAGCCTAGGCCTGCACCATTATTATTATTATTATTATTATTATTATTATTATTATTATTATTATTATTATTATTATTATTATTGTTGTTGTTGTTGTTTGTAGTCACTAAAAATTATTACACAAGTCATCGTCAGTGATTAATCACTGATAATAACCAGTAGTGTTTCCTGGAGTCTGAGTAACAACAAGCCTCCCCAGATTTTCTAGTCCTCTCCACATCTTTTCGATAAGCATTGCAAATGAATCTGCGGTATCGCAACATCCGCATACCATTGATTTCCTGCTGGTAACGACTATTGGTCTCCTCTGGGATTTGGGTGGCAATAAGTCTTCACATCGTGTAGCATTATCGCAACAGCTGTTTCTTATTAATTATTTTATCGCGTTACTATGGAATAATGTTAGTGGCAGTCACCCTCCACAAGATTGCACAACCAGATGGCTTGCGTCTTTTATTGTCTAATGTCTTAACTTTACTGAGTCACTATTTAACCCCCCTCCCCATTTTCTTTGTCACATAATCTGATTCGGCAATTACTTAGTATTGCAGCGTGAATATCTAGTGGCTTTCATCGGGTCACATATGCGACTGCGCGGCCATTTGGTATCCATTACACGAATATTCACAATGTAATTCTATCCATAAACTCAATCCTTGGCATTTGGGCTGGAAGCAAAGTATATCAAAGTGTAGTATGTGTTCTTATACAACACTTCGTATTTTACGCTCTCCCTCAATTAATGGAAATTCTTCTAGAATTAGACTATTTTTGTTCCAAACCAGAGTTCTCTATTTTTTTAGGGTGGGGGCTCTTCTACATTGACCTTGTGTCTAAGAATTTTAGAATATATATTCTCGGCAACACGCTGAGTAAGATGGGCACATTATTTATTTTTGTAAACTTTACATAAAAGGAGTGTGCCCCCCGTAACTCGTACCCGCTGAGAAAAAAAATCAATAATGATTTATATACAACTTTGACCTCGTTGAGAGTCAAGTAAATAAGTCCCCACTATTTATCGCGGTCAAGTTATTAGTAACAGTACAGTTATGTTAATATTTATTTTCAAGGTTGGTCATGAGGACAGAAGGGATCTATACGTAACCATTTGCTGACAGAACTGTCTTTAAACCATGTGATCCATCTCAGCGAATCGAATCATCTGGTTACCTTAATCACCTTCGTAATGTCAGACAATTTCGGCGTACTATATAGGTGTAGAAGCGGGAAATGTTGCCTCAGACGGCGGGAAGTGTTCGTCGCGCGTCGTCATGGCAACAGACCGGTCGTTGACAAATAAGATAACCTCAACAAGATGCAGACCAAGTCAATGATGTCTTATTCTAATACACATATTTTGTCATCTACACATAGCACTAATGCATATACACACATGTACACAGAAACGCACGCCCCCCCCCCCACACACACACATTAAGCCAAGTATATTTTTGATATGAATCGTGTTTTGGTCACTGCTTTCATTCTTAACGTTTTGAAAGAACGAAAATAAACAAAAACGCCTACCGTTAAGTTACATCTAGTCTATCTCCATGTTTAGGGATGAAAATGCTATTTGAGATAAACAAAGTGACAGAATGACAACACTTCACACAAAGAGGTGTTATTACTGCTATTGGGTTACCACATATCAAGGATAATCGTTAAGACGACGGAGTCGAAAGATGAGGAACAGTGTGTTTATTTACTTCTTCTACAGGAGGTGAGACACAAGGACATTAAATGGTTTTGAAAGCCAGCACACAAGATTAACTACACTGTTGGTTAGAAATAAATACCTGATCAGCCTCGTCGGCATTCATTTGGATGTGCACCTCAGGCTATGAGCAAAAAAACAAACCCCTTCTTAAAGAGACGGTAACTCCTTCGAGGATGTACCTATTTGACAGACTCCTACTTCAGCCTAAAAACAACAAAGTCATCGTCGGACTGAATGTCAAATACCACAATAAAAATACTAACATTGATCACTGGTATGAACTGGTATGAACTGCGCCCTATTACTTATGGGTCGGTTTTTGAAAAAAAATAGTTGAAATTGGATTAGTCGTCGTCTTAGTTGTAATCAACACGATTAACTGTTCCACAAGTGAGAAATTCTCACCAACAACCTTTGTCCGTAAGAATTTCGCCTGACGCTAGACACGTAGCAGGAAAAAGAAAAGGATATATATATATATATATATATATATATATATATATATATATAATATATATGAAGAGTTCGAATGCAACTCGCGATAAATCTAATTTGTGTAAATTGAGACATTAAATAATAACACGGCAAATATTTAAAATCTAGAATTCAGCTAAAAGCTTATTTTAATTGAAAGCAAAAAAAATTATGCTGGTATAATATTATGTAAAAAAATGATGTTGGAGTGTGGTCGAGTATAGAAGTGCAACACTTTTGTAGTGATAACTTCGTACTTTTAGAACATGGCGTTTATCGCGTTTTGCATCCAAACTCTTCACACACACACACCCATATATATATATATATATATAAATTTGTGTGTGCGTGGTGTGTGGGTGTATTTATATATATATATATATATATATAGAGAGAGAGAGAGAGAGAGAGAGAGAGAGGTAGAGAGAGAGAAAGAGAGAGAGGTAGAGAGAGAGAAAGAACTTTTTATATATATATATATATATATATATATATATATATATATATATATATATATATATATATATCAAAGAGTACGAAACATTTTAGCGATAAAAAATCGTGCATATTTCGGCAAGGTGTATGTGGACTTGGTGTAAAACGCTAGACCGCAAACGGTTATAACGTAGGCACGATACTTGCCCAGGTTAGCCATTCTGGTGACGACTGATAGCCAGAAACACGAGCCCACATATTATTTTCCTGAAGAAAATAACAAAGCCTGACATATATATATATATATATATATATATATATATATATATATATATATATATAGAGAGAGAGAGAGAGAGAGAGAGAGAGAGAGAGAGAGAGAGAGATAGTGATAGTGATAGTGATTTGTATACACAACGATACATCTATATACCTCTTTTAAGAGACTGTTTATATTATAAATATTTTGGGCAATTATTGTAAAGTATAGATAATAATTATTATATCATCTCCGATTGCAAACTCCTTAATAGAAAATGTGGAGAAGCCTAAATAGTTGCAAGCCAACGTGTTATTGCAAATGTATTCTTATGCTTTCTTTATGGTGGCCAGTAAAAGAAAACAACAACATTAAAAGTGTGATATAAATGATTCATGTTAAATGTTTCTTTTTTTGGGTGTCGATACGTTTAATATTTACACATGTAACACCTAGAAGCAATGACAACATCCTTAAATATCATATAGAGAATAAAATAACAATCATTACGTAATGGATATGCTGTGATTCTGCGATAGACATAACATATATATGAATATATATATATATATATATATATATATATATAGTATTATTTTAATTATTTATACAATCGTGTCTTACCCAGTGTTGTTACGGTTTTACTTGCATATAAAGCAATAGGAACTATCAATGCAATGATAAAGTCTCAACTTGCTAGTCTTTCTCTGCTCCATATTTATACTTTTATTCGTCTAAATACAGAAGTTACATACGTAATATTTATACAGGATGATTCATAAGTCACTTAGTTATTTAAAATGATTACCATATGAAGCACACACATACTATGAAATTCAGATGATTGTTATCTTACTCTCTAATTACTGCTATTTTGTTATTTTACATTTGCTCGTTTATATACTTGTTTCTATATATATTTATTTTTATTTATTTAAATTTGTGTAAATCATCATGTGCTTTTTTTTCAGGCAGTATGTCATTTACAATTGAAGAGCGAATTTTTATTGTTATTCATATGGCCAAATTTAATGAATCTTCCACACTTGTTGAAAGGCAATGACGACCTCAAATCAAAAATCACTGCCGAGTTTGTTAAAATTAATCAATCAAATATGCTACAAAGAGTCGTAAATTCCTTTCAATAAAGAATGGAGCTATGCATGCAGAACAAAAGTGGAAATTTTGAAACGTTGCTGTGATTTTAAACTCCCATGAATGAATTTGTTGAATAAACTTTCTGTTTTGTATTACCTATTTTTTAACTTTAGAATTTCAAAAATAAATAGCTAAGTGACTTATGAATCACCCTGTATATCACACACACACACACATATATATATATATATATATATATATATATATATATATATATATATATATATATATATTGACACATTTTCAATCTTATTTTAGAAGAACAATTTAGGAAAAAATGCACTGCTGAACTCTATGTAAATGTGACGGTATCACAGAAGTATTCGAAATACACATATAAGAACTTGTCAAGCCAAGACCACAGGAAAGAACTATTTTTCTCCCACTCTGTTCAATAAACCAAACGAATCTTCCATGAACAAAATTTATTTCCTAAAGAGTTCCATCTGTGGAAAAATCCCCCACGAATCTGCTTTCTTACCGACTGCAGCATGGTCATCTTCAAGTATAAATATATACTGGTTTGACTGTTCTCTTAGATAACCAATTCCTTTTTAGTGATCTGACAATTCCACCCATTATTTGCAATACTCTCGTGGTGGCGGTCATAATGATACTGACGATCACTTCACCGATACATACACCAAACAAAAAACAACAACTAATGAATAGACACACAAACTCAATGACTAGACACTTATTTCCAGAGTTCCCCTGTTTTCTATGTAAATTACATTTGTTAATATGACTCATTACATAAGTATATAACCAGCGATTTATAAATAATACGTATAAATAGTAAACATACACACATTTATCATTATACGAAATATTAAATAATCAATGTTTCTTTCCATAAGGCTTTTATATATATGTTAATAACACAAAATAAATTTCCAATTATCTCATCGTGGTGGCAGTTATCGTTCAACTGATAACTTTTTAACCCTTGTCCATATTGTGGCGCTCGGGCCTTGATAAATGGTGACATATCAGTAAAACAATAACATAGTCTTATATGATTAATGAAGATTTGATATCGATCTGCCTGAAGTTGACACTAGACAATTACGTTTATGCCAATAATTATAATTTAATATATGTATGTCTGAAGCCGAAACTGTAAGGCAGAGACACAATAAAAACCTTGACACCTGCAAAGCTTGTGGGGCTGATTTTCTACCTGTAATAAAGAAATGTTCAGCTTACTGGTCCCTGTCCTCTCAAAACTCTACAATAAATGCCTAGCTGAATCTCTCTTCCCCAATAGCTGCAAAAATTGGCTATGTGGTACCAGTCTACAAGGATTCTGGGGATAGAACTGATTCTCAGAACTACCGCCCAATCAGTCTACTCCCTATCTTTGCTAAAATCTTTAATCATTAATCAATCTAGTGATAGTCCGACACTTAGTTAATGCTAAACTTCTCTCTGACCGTCAGTATGGATTTAGACAAGCACGATCTACTGCAGACATAATCATCTCTGAACGCATGTATCATACACTGGACAAGGCAGATGAAACTAGGACAGTAGCGCTTGATATATCCAAGGTCGTGGACAAGGTATGCCATAACATGTTTCTCCTGAAAATACGCTCATATGGTATTACTGGGTAATTACTTGATATAATTAGATCCTTCCTAACCAAAAGAAACAGCCAGGTTGTCCTCGATGACCGTTAATCTAAGCAACATGACATAGATGCTGATGTACCCCAGGTGTCTATCCTTGAACCTTTATTGTTCCTGATCTTCATAAACGATCTCTCTGGTGACATTGAGTCTGAGATTGGTTTATTTGCTGACGACACCATGCTTTACTCGCGTCATGTGGGCAAAGCGGACGTGATCATATCCGAGGGAATTCGTGAATCCTTAGAAAATGACCTCCAGGATGTAGTAAATTCCGGTCATAAATGATTGGTAACTTTTAATGCCGCAGACAAAGCTTCTTTCCTTCAATAACCACAAGAAACATATTTAACCACCAATTGTCATGGCATATAACACCTTACCTGAGACTTCAATATTCTAACTCCTCGGCCTAACCGTCACAGGTAACATGAATTGGAACACATACATAGAAGGCATGGCCAAGGCTGCAGCAAAGAACTCTACATTCTCTATCGTGCTAGTAAACTCATCACAACTAACATTATCCTATATCTGGGTTGTTTGGGGTGAAATATGTTAAAAAAATGACTATCGGTTTAGTTCACTATACTATTAAAAAGTAATATACTACCTTAAAATGCTAAATTCTAGTGAACTGCTGTCTGTTGTCATGATATTATTATCCCAGGCATTATTTCCTCCTTTGTCTGGCTGGTGGTGGTAGTGGATTATTTGCTATGTTGTCATAAAATCATCATATCTCATTTGGGGAGAGCATATTGCTTTATGTAATGTGTTATGAACTAAACCAACTGTTACATTGCAGCTGAAGCGACTGTTATATAAACTTCAATTAAACAGGGAGATATATATATAAAGAGAGAGAGAGAAAGAGAGAGAGAGAGAGAGGAGAAGAGTAAGCGCGGAGGGTGGTCAGACATGAAGTCATTAAACATCTTAGATAATCTTTTCAATTTTCTGATTCCATTATCGACGTAGACTGTCCATCTATCTTCCAGTCGAAATTTGGATGGCTTTAACCGAGATATTTTTCCAAGTTTTCACCGATAGAATTTTGATTATTAAACATTAATCGCTTACTTATTAAGATCACATATGCTTTCCGATATGTGTAAGTCAAGTAAAGGCGGGAAACCAACACAGATACAAAAACTAGTTAAACAATTAATCATATAGAGATTATTGCTGCCACATCTGGTGCGGTGCCGCTCAGAGCCATCTTTCTGGCCTTAACAAAGAACAAAATCGACTCAGCAATCCAGTGGGATGTTACCTATAGCCACTTTCTCACAGAAGAGAAGAGGTTTATCTATTTCTATTGTATCGCTATTTTCTATTAAAAAAATTTCAACTGAGCTTCAATCCTTGGTTCTTTCTCATAAGACATTCAGAGTAATAACTTGTATTTATACCTATTCATCATTTTCAATCCTATAATAGCATTTTTTTAATAATTGAACAAACAATCAATTAATCTCAGCAAACGCTTATCCTCGAGTGACTTTTGGCTGTGAGAGTTTAAAATGTGTTGTGTTATTAGTAAAAAGTGTTTTACCGGTTCCAAAATGTGAAAGGTTTTGGAAAAAAAATGAAGAATCGTAAAAATAATTTTTCTTTATATAGCTTACAATTAATTTTTAGTACGATGCACACGTTCTATTTATACACCTCTACTTTACAAATGCAGTCAACTCTCCAGCCACCAGGATGAGGGAGCAAAATGTGACGTTTATTTACACCCCTGGCTTACATTTCGTTATCATCCAGGATATCATTATTATTTATTATTCTGCTTTTTCGATCACCCGGGGGTAATCTCATTACACTCACAGCGTAACTACTCATATTGTTCCTCCGATTTATAAAATCAGGGGACTTATGTTTTGAGGCATGTCCGTCCGGATTTTTCTCCGCAACCATCCATTGAATTTCTCTGAAATTTTGCATGGAGTTGTAACTTTTGTCAGGTTAGAAAGTGACATTCTCCGATTTTTGAAAAATACTCTGGTTAGCCCCCCAGCGGTACAAAAGGCCTCGATAACTTTTCATCCATCCATTCAATTACTCTGAAACTTGGCCAAAATATGTAGGCAATTGTTCCTAATAGAAAATAAGTATCGCTGACCTTAGAGAAAATCTTGTTCGCGCTCCCAGGGGGTAAAAATCCCCCTAAAATTGCAAAAAATACCCTTTTCTCCCAAAACGTTTGATCCATCAATTCAATTTTTCTGAAACTTAGCCAAAATTTAGAGACAATTGTTCTGGATATAAAATGAGCATCCTTGACCCCAGAAACATTCTGGTTCGCGACCCCAAGGGGTCAAAGGGGGATCAAAAATGCCCCAAATTGCCCAAATTTATTGCATTTTACACTCGCCATATCGAGTCACATACAGAGGGGGACCACGCACGCGCGACTTGTTTATTTATGATATAACATGTGCTAAAAAAATTATTTTAAAACTTCTCTTGAGAGTACATTTCCAAATTGTGGAGAGGTATGATAAAACTATTTACCATAGTAAGAAATTCGATTAATTAATTTGTAAATTTCAATTCATCCGACTGTCCTTATTCGATCCTATGTGTATGCTTTTGTTGCAAACTATTATTCTTCATCGGAATCTCACAAGCATAGAGCAGATGAAACTTGACGACGCTGGAACATTTCATTTAGGAGGACATTATCATTCGACATTCCCTTTGGCCTTTTTCCTAATCATGGTTCTTAACTCTTCAATGGATTGCGTCTTTTTCGCGATTTTTTTTTCAACAAATGCCGGACAGAATAATATGAAATACGTGGAAATAAAAATATGAAAAACTTGATAGGAAACATGTAATAAGAATAGAGAATGCTGAAATATGTACGGAAGATTTTAATAGAGGATTTTTAGATGTGTCTTCGTTTCCGAATGAGAGGATATGTCTGTCAATCGCTAGCGCCATCATACTTCACTTTTTAATATCATTTGTGTTGCTAACGAGCAGATTAAATGGACGCACCTTACGTCAGATGCGTCTAAGCATCACATTGAAAAACCATATGACGGTATGTTATGTTTACATTTCAAAAAGCATTTTCGTCAGTGTGTCCCCCCCCATAAAGCATTTTCAGTTGTCTGGTTAGTTCGATTATCTAAAAATGTTCGTTGTTCTTCTACACTGAAGTTTGAAATAGTATTTTTCTTACGCCAACACGCTTACTTTTTAAATAGTATTTTCTTTTATGTTCCAGGCTTAAGTTGAAACTTGCATTTCCTTTTGTCTGACTAAGCTTCAATTTTAAATAGAATTTTCGTTAATCTGTCAAGCGTAAGTTGAAAATATCATGTATGTTGGTCTATAAGGCGTAAGTTTCAAATAGATTTTCTTAAGGCTGACTCGTTTCAATTTTAAATAGAATTTTCGTTAATCTGTCAGGCTTAAGTTGAAATACCATGTCTGTTTGTTTATAAGGCGTAAGTTTAAAATAGAAATGTCTTAAGGCTGACGCGCTTCAATTTTAAATAGTATTTTTGTTGTTTTGTCAGATTTAAGTTCAAAATATAATTTTAAGTAGTCGGTCTGTTTTCAGTGGTCTGTCAGACTTTTCTTTAAAATAGCACTTTCTTTTGACTAACAGGCTTCGATTTGAAAAAGCATTTTCATTGGTCTCTCAGGCTTATATTTAAAATAGCACTTACTTTCGTATTAGAGGCTTCGATTTGAAATAGAATTTATATTAGTCTGTCAGGCTTCACTTAAACATAGCTTTATCTTTAGTCTGACACACTTTATTTTGATATAGTATTTGTTTGGTCAAGCTTAAGTTTTAAATAGAACTTTCTTTAGTCGGACAAAGTCTATTTGAAATAGCTTTTTCGTTGGTGTGTCAGGCGTAAGTAAAAAATAGAGTTTTATTTCGTCTGACGGGCTTCAATTTGAAATTTCCTTTTCGTTGGTCTGTCAGGCTTAAGTTTAAAATAGCAATTTCTTTTGTATTAAAGGCTTCAATTTTAAATAGCATTTTAGGTGGTCTGTTTCGCTTCAGTTTGAAATTGAATTTTGCTGATGTATCACGCTTAAGTATGAAATACTATTTTCGTCTGTCTTTCATGTTTATGCTTAAGATAGCATGTGCGTCTGTTTGGCAGGCTTTACGTTTCATAGTGATTTTGTTGGTCTGTCATACTTTTGCTTTTCATTGCATTTCGTTGGGCTGTCAGGCTTACGTATCAAATAGCATTATCGTCGGTCTGTCACGTTTTAGTTAAAATAGCATTTTCGTTTGTCTGACACGGTTTAATTTTAAAAGGAATGTTGTCGGTCTGCCAGACATTTGTTTAAAATAGCATGTGTATTAGTCTGTCATATATAAGAATCAAATAGTGATCTAGCCGATCTCTTACGCTTCAGATTAAAGTAGTATTTTTCTTTATCTGGCACATTTTATTTGTAAATATCAATGTTATTGGTCTGTCATACTTCAGTTTGCAATAAAACGTTCGTTGGTCTGCCATGCTTATATTTGAAATATCATTTTCGTTCATCTGTAAGACTAATGTTTAGAAATGTATTTTCGGCGTTAAACGCGTGGATTCGATGGGCGTATCTTAAGAATATTTTTGTTTTTATTTGAGATGTTGCTTTTCCGCGGGGAAATTTTATAAATCGGTACTTGATTAAAACAAAATCATATCAAAGGACGAAAAGGGGATTCTGGCCGCGTGCATGACAAAGATTCATTTCTACATATATATATTATTTTTTAAAAAAAACTTTTTTATAAATGACAACCGGGGAAGATGAAAATGTCTCTATTGTCCTTTGAAAATTAACTTCCGCTGATTGAACGTGGGCATCTCTTTTGATGAAAACCTCTCTTTAAAAGGGACCTTGGCGTGTTCTTCCATCGAGCGCATCTTATCAGCCTCCTCTCATTTGATAGTGATGATGATGATGATGATGATGAACCAAAAGATGAATTATGAGGAAAAATATGAAGAATAAGATGAAAAAAAGATGAAGATGAAAAATGAGGAATACTAACAAATATACTTTGACAAAAAAGAAGAAAGGTATGGATGAGGGCGAGGAAGAAGACGAGGAATATGATGCAAAAATAAGAAGTTGACGAAGATGAAACATATAGAGAGGACGAAAAGACGAGGAAACAGATAAAATAAGATGAGGAGGAGGATTTGCGAAAATGAAGAATAAGAAAAGAAAAAGAATAAGAATAAGAAGAAGAATGGGAGAAATGCCAAGGAAGCCGATAAAAACAATAGAGAAGAAACAGAGAAAGAAGATGAATACAAAAAAAGAAGAGTGAAGAAGGAGTATGAGAAAGATGGCAAGAACGATGACGAAGAATAAGAATATGGACGAGAAAGAAAAGTGAGGAATAAAAGAAAAGACGAGAAATACAAAAATAGGGTAAGCTAGAAAGAAAGTGAAGGTGGAAAGGAAACAAAATCATGAGAAATAGTGCAAAGAAGAAGAAGAAGAAAAAGAAGAATTAGAAGAAGAAGAAAAAAGAAAAAAAGCAGAAGATAACGAAGAATAAGAAGATCAAAAGGAAAAAAAACTTATGAGGAAGAGTGAAAAGAAGAAGAAGAAGAAAAAGAAGAAAAAGAAGAAGAAGAATGAGAAGTAGAAGAAAAAGAAGGAAAAGAAAAAAAGAAAAAAAACGAATAATAAGAAGATGAATAGGAAAAAAAATTATGAGGAAGAGTGCAAAGAAGAAGAAGAAGAAGAAGAAGAAGAAGAAGAAGAAGAAGAAACATAATGAGAACAAGAAGAAGAAGAAGGAGAAGAAGAAAGAGAAGAAGAAGAAGAAGAAGAAGAAGAAGAAGAAGAAGAAGAAGAAGAAGAAAAAGAAGAAGAAAATAATGAGAAGAAGAAGAAGTAAAAGAAGAAGAAGAAAAAAAGAAAGATTCAGGTAAGAATAATAAGAAGGTGTGTCATGAGATGCATAATAATGTTTAGCTTTACGGAATACATTTTAGAATAAAACAATAATATGAAAAAATGAACACTTTTTCACATTAAATCTGCACTTTCTGGCCTTTGGACTCAGATCAAAATGTGGTATTCTTGTCTTCCTCGTCTCACCTCTTCTTCTTCTTCTTCTTCTTCTTCTTCTTCTTTTCCTTGTGTTTTTGCTTGCTCCTCCTCATCTTCATCCTCCTCCCATTAATCCATGTTTCCGTGTTCTTTATTTTCGTCCCTTTTCTCCTTCACCTACTCTCTTTTTATTCCTCGTTTTTCACGTTATCCACATCTTCATCGTTTTTCTTCTTCATCTTTTTCTTCCTATTCTTCTTATTCTTGTAAAAATATTTTTAATGTGATTTGCGAGTAAACAAAACTCTTTGCATTAGGTTTTACTTTAAAAAAATTATATACCAATATTAATGTGATGAAAGATATTAGATACACTAATAAAAATCTAATAATTAAATGCAATAATAAAAATCTAATAATTAGATACAGTAATAAAAATCTAATAATAAGATACACTAATAAAACTCTGATAATTAGATACAGTAATAAAAATCTAATAATAAGATACACTAATAAAAATCTAATAATTAGATACACTAAAAAAATCTAATAATTAGATGCACTAATAATAAACTAATAATTAGATACACTAATAAAAATCTAAGAATTAGATACACTAATAAAAATCTAATAATTAGAAACACTAATAAAAATCTTATAATAAGATGCACTAATAAAAATCTAATAATTAGATACACTAATAAAAATCTAATAATTAGATACAGTAATACAAATTTAATAATAAGATACACTAATAAAAATGTGATAATTAAATACAATAATAAATATCTAATAATTTGATGCACTGATAAAAATCTAAGAATTTGATACATTAATAAAAATCTAATAATTTGATACACTAATAAAAATCTAATAATTGGATACACTAATAAAAATCTAATAATTGGATACACTAATAAAAATCTAATAATTTGATACACTAATAAAAATCTAATAATTTGATTCACTAATAAAAATCTAATAATTGGATACACTAATAAAAATCTAATAATTGGATACACTAATAAAAATCTAATAATTTGATACACTAATAAAAAATCTAATAATTTGATACACTAATAAAAATCTAAGAATTTGATACATTAATAAAAATCTAATAATTGGATACACTAATAAAAATCTAATAATTTGATACACTAATAAAAAATCTAAGAATTTGATACACTAATAAAAATCTAAGAATTTGATACACTAATAAAAATCTAAGAATTTGATACACTAATAAAAATCTAATAATTGGATACACTAATAAAAATCTACTAATTAGATAAACTAATAAAAATCTAATAATTAGATACACTAATTAAAATCTCATATTTATAAATACTTTGTCCGTCTATCCGTCCGTCAGTCATAAGATGGTCATCAGTTACAAGTTTTTAAAACGTAATAAAAACATTGCGGAATTTTTCTCATTCAGAAATTTCAAAGATCATAACTACTTAAAAAAATGGAAACCATTGCATAACTAATTCTTTCCCAACAAATATAGCGGGTACAATGACCGGAAATCGAAATCTTGAGATCTATGATGTTAGGTTCTACTAACGCCCAGTTAGTAAAACCTAACAGCATAGATCTCATGATTTCGATTTATATTTTCGTAGAAGCAGAGCTTAAAACATTATCTTAACAAAATAATTATAGCTTTGGTGTGACGTCATGGATTCATGATTCACGTCATCTTTCAAAACATGAATTCAAACATAATATATAATTTAAAAAATGAATGGATAAACCTTATCAATAGCGTTTGAAAATAAATTAATTTTTAGAAACAATTTATATTGCTTAAACTATATATTAGCGTTCAAATATGTAATATGTTATATATACTAGAAGTTGTGCCCGTAACGCCTATAATACTAGTATTGAAATTTCACAAAAGTTCAAATTAAAAAAAAAAACGAACTTAAAAAGTATAATTATTTTAAGGTAAACGTTAGCATACATTTCCGGAAATTACACATGCATTGCAATGTACCTTTTGGATACTGGTCCAGATGTGGACCCAAGTAAAAATCGAGTTGGCATAGGTAGTTTCCGAAAAAAATTATTATGTTCTTATCCAATCAGAATGCGAGAAAATAAGCGAACGACAAGTTAACATTTTAATTGATTGAATCGCGAAATTCAGTTATTCGAAATAAAAATTGATCTAAGCGATATTGAAATTTAACGAGTTAACACAGGTTATTACATCTCTCGAAAGAGTGATTCAATTTTGGTAGAAGTAAACACTGAAAGAAAAGAAAACAATTAGTGAAAAACAAACTTTTTCATGCAGAAAAAAAAAATATAACACTAACCCTAACCCTAACCTGGTTCGTATCCAGATAATCATCTAAGCAAACCCTAACACTAACCATGCCCGAAGCTAATCAAGATTAGATTAGCTCCTAATCTGGATAAGCACCCTCCAACTGCATCTCTTTACCGTAACCGTAACCCTTACACCGTTTTAACACTTGTTCAGTTATATTTTTCTTCAAAAAAAAATACGTGTAAAAAGAAAACATCCATCCATTTTGTACATCCAGTCTCGTTTTTGATTTTTGGGACGCAGGCTACCGACTTTTAATTCGTTTTTTTTTATCTCCGTAAACATCCAGAAACTACCGATGCCAAGTCGATTTAAGCTTGGATCCTAATATGGACCAGTACAAACTTCTATTCCATCTTTACAGAACAAAAGTTAGAATAAAATGTCTTCCAACCATACTGGAAAAATACTTAGCCAAATTGTTCTATATACATGAATTTCAATGTCTATGGGTGTTCCCTATCGGAAAAGGTTAGAGAATCTAGATAAAAACTAAACGTGCATTTATATGTAGAATTCTCCGAGGAAGACAATGGAAAAAGTAGCGAATCTTTAAGTGCATCTCTATGTGGCGAATTTCTATGTCCCCTCCTGCAGAAAGCCATCGAGATGAAACGATTTAAAACTTTAAATGCGTAAATACGAGTTTAATTAGATTTAAATCATATGTATAAGACACTGATTCAGATAGTTTTTCAAATGTTCATGGTTTCTGATTATATTAGGTGGAGAGACGGGGGTTATTAACATCAATATGGTGGCATGACTATAGTGAAAAAGGACATTGTGTGTCTCATTAAATCCCGAGCTGAATATTTGAAAGGATATCGCGTGTGTTGTCTGCTATTTGTTCCGGTTTTGAGCGTTGAATTTAAAGTTATTGCTATCTATATTAATAGTATTAAGAGACACCGGTCTGATTTTCGCGTCAACGTAACTGCGTCAGTTACACATTGAATTATTATTTGTTAAATACTTATTGAAATGAAATTAAGTAGTATTAATATTTCCGAACGATTATATACAGGGTGGGCAAAAATAAGGGTCCTATTTTAAAAAATTCATAACTTTTTTATTTATTGATTTTTTTTTTTTTTTTTAGAATAAGTAAAGGACCCCTTCCGAAGCAAGCATGAGCCGTATTAGCCCTAAGGAACGTACCCTCATTTAGAAAACATTATTTTTGCTTAAAAAACTCAAAACAGTGTAAAAAACAATACTTTAGTTTTTGTAAGTTTTAAGAAGTGTTTTTCGGCTAAAATTTGTTTTGTTTATTTCAAAAAATCTCGGAAGGGTTAGTCTACACACACATAAAGTTTGGTGAGTTTAACTTTTATTTGGTGGAAGTTATTCAAATTCAAGTTATTCGAATTTAAAGATAGGACCCTTATTTTGGCCCACCCTGTATATTCAATCTCCTCTGTTCGCTCGAACGTCGGACTGACACTACGCAGACGTTTCCTCCTTCTGTGTTCTTCACATAATAAGCACTGACAATCCCTCGATTTACTGCTTTTTCCATTGGAAGTTATCTTTTCACCATTTACAAATGTAAATGCTCAATGAAAAAGTAATTATTCATGCGACTTTAAAAGAAAGAAAAGGCGAAACAAAAATGGGAGGATAAGTAAGTTCAACTATATACGTATAGCTCCCCATCGACCTCAGCGAATTATTCTAAAAAAAGTGTCCCAAAAAATATTTATCGAGGGAAATAAACAGAAAAGAAAGTTACGCAAATATAACGACCAGTATAATTATAAGATGTTCAATGAATTTGCTCAGCAACGATCGAAAGCGCTATATATATATATATATATATATATATATATATATATATATATATATATATATATATATATATATAATAGTAATAATCCAGGTAAAAAAATATCCACAGGGTGGTAGTCCAGAGAATTTTAACCGGGTTTATAAAAAGTGCTCAATATCAAAATAGAGCTTTATATATGATAATTTTATTTACACAGACATGTACAAAATCTGCGACACTGTCATGTCGATGTTATCGATCAACAGTTACTATAAACTGAGATCTCATCAGGTAGAGTTAGAATCCGATCTCCTGATGATGCCTGATGAGATCTCAGTTTATAGTAACTGTTGATCGATAACATCGACATGCCAGTGTCGCAGATTTTGTATATGTCTGTGTAAATAAAATTATCATATATATATATATATATCAACATGAGTTCATCCATGTTGCAATAATTCAAGATTGTATGAAGGCAAAAAGTGATTATAAACAATATATGAAATATAATTACGACACAGTATATGTGAACCCCAAGTCGAATCATCCCAATAACGTAATTATGCATATCCCAATACTAATTATCTATATAATTAGTAATAATTCATATAATGGGGAAGCTTTTAATAGTAATATGAATATATACACCAACACTTTACGAAATAGTGGTTATGTTTATAGCCACATTGATTACCAATATAGAAAGAACAGAAACACTAGGAAGAAAAATAGAAATAAAAAAATCGTTTTGTATACCCCCCCATTCAATCCACTTGTTTAATCTAAAATTAGGAATATGTTCCTTAATATTTTGAATCAACATTTCACTATAAATAACCAATTGCATGAAATATTTAATAGAAACACCATAACACTTAGTTTAACTGTACAAATAACTTAGAAAAATAATAAACAGTCATAATAGACATATATTAAAAAGTAATGATAACAATAGAAGTGCCAACATACAAAAATATAATTTATTAATAGTTGAGATTATATATTTGTATGTATGTCTGTCTGTCTGTCTGTCTGTCTGTATGAATCCAAAACTATACTATTTTAGACTATTGTACTTCTTACGAAAAAGTATAGTATATGCTATTTAAGACTTATGTACAATCTTTAAATGCTCAATTATGGGGCATATTTTAGTGTAGCATCTGTCTGTTGTAATGATACCCTCCTCCCAGGTATTACTCCTCCTTTTTGAGATTGGTGGAGGTAGTGTAGTATATGTTCTGTTGTCCTGATACCATCCTCCCAGGCATTACCTCCTCCTATTTTTGGGAAGGTGTGGAGGTAGTGTAGTATCTGTTCTGCTACCATGAAACCATCTTCCCAGGCATTGCCCCCTCTTTTTAGAGATGGGGAGGTAGTGTTGTATCTGTTCTGTTGTAATGATATTATCCTCCTAGGCATTATCTCCTCCTTTTTGAGAGGTGTGGAGGTAGTGTAGTATCTGTTCTGTTGTGATGATCTTCCTAGGAATTAGTTTCTCCTTTTTTGAGAGGTGTGGAAGTAGTGTAGTATATGTTCTGTTGTCATGATACCATCTTCCTAGGCATTACCTCCTCTCTTTGGGGGAAGGGGATGTAGTATTTTTTTGTTGTCATGATACTTCCCTCCCAGGGATTACCTTTCTCTTTTTACTTATTTTTTAGGCGGGAGGTAGTGTAGTATCTGTTCTGTTGTCATTATTTCATCCTTCCAGGCAATACCTCCTCCTTTTCGAGGGGGGTTAATGTAGCATATGTCTTACCCGCCCTCTAATTATTAAGTGTAATGTCTTATTTCGAACACACATGAAGTTATATTTCAAGAAAGAGGGAGAGATAGAGAGAGGGGGACGCAAGACAAGGGCGCGTTATTTGATTAATAACATGTAAACAACAGATTCCCGTAACGTTATCGTACGAGTCGCTCAAAAATGATATATTTTATTTTATTTTTTTGTTAAAACATTTTGGGTATGTTTTTTTAAAAATATTTTTAGAATTTATGTTGTAAAGCAGCAATTTATTGAATCAAATTATTAAATTTTAAAAATAAATTATAAAAAAATTACTTTTTTTAGTAAGAAAAAACAAATACATTTTACTGAGCAATTAAATAAATGTATTTTATTTTTTCAATTGTTGATTTTATTTTAGGTACACCTTTTTTTTCGATTTGAACATCTTAAAATATTATTATCTTTTTACGACCTTATGTGAGTGTAGGAATTTTTGTTTTACATTTTACGCCGTAAAGGGTAAATTTTGTTTCAAAACTGTTTTTATTATTCCCCGTATATTATTTATTAAAATAGAGGATGGGGTGATTTTCTTTCTTTTTTCTGTAAAAAACAAGCAAATACATTTTACTGTGCAATTAAATGAAACAAATAGCAAAAATATTAATGTAGTTTAAGAGATGAGAATAGATGCCCGTTTCAGCAAAAAATGTTTAACAAAATATAGTTTATTTAAGAACTGTGTTCCCAGAAAAAAATCGAATTTTTTAATACTTAAGTGTTACAAGTACTTACTTAAAGGCCATATATATATACACCAGAAATGTCTATTCAATAACCAGATGATAATAAAACAGACACTAAGTGTATAGTATCTATAAAAGATACGAATCTAGTTCCTGTAATAAAATAGAGTATTTTTACAAAAGTCCTCGACATCTACATTGTCCACCCATACCTGTTTCCTTTGTCTTAGTGTAAAGTTAGCTATTGTTATGCTCTCTGAATAAAATGTGTACTTTATCAATGAGAGTCGATAGGTTTTATTTGTAAGAACTTGAAACGGTTTACGCTGGATAAGTTCATGAACAAGTTAGTAAATTAGACATAAATAACTTGAAAATATAACATGAAAATTAAACCATCTTTCTCTGAGTATATATATATATTCCAGGAACCTTTGTAAAGTAGTAGAGTTTTACTTAACCCATAAAATTGGGGTTCGGAATCTTACTTAAAATTACAATTTAAAAATAAATAATACGAGTAGGAGTATCTGTAAAACACCCACTATCATAAAGCAGGGTAAATTTTAAGAGAAATCGTCAATAGTTATAAAAATTGATGTTACGATAAAGACTACTACTACTACTACTACTACTACTAATGGTGATGATGATGAAGATTACTATTATTATCATTATTATTTTTATTATTTTTAGTAGTAGTAGTAGTATTAGTATCTGTATAGCCAAAACTTATTAAAACCATACTACTCACACATATAGTTCTAGTTCGGCTTAGTTGAAGTACTTCACTCAGATTGCTAATATTAGTATAAATAATGTTCTAATGATGTAAAAATGTAATATTTATTTACATGTAGTTAAATCATATGACTATAACATATGTAAAGACGGCTTTTAAATACTATAGAATTTTAGATTGGTTTTAATGAAACCATATATATTATATGTCTAAATTTAGTGTTGGGTTTGTTTCACTGTTTTTTTTCTTCCAAGCTGATTTCATGACTATTGTTTAAAGGAAAAAATGTAGGGCTTTCGTTAAGAATAGTGAGAGAGAGAGAGGAGTAGTGGGGTTCATTCATAATCAGTACACGGAGGCAGGCAGTAATAGAGAAACGTAGTTGACCGAGATATTCTGTTGACACACCACCTAAAATTTGCTTTAGTTTTTTCGTTTTTCTTTTAACTGTGTGTCAATCCTATTTTTTTCTATTGATAATTACAATTTTTAGGTTTTCACTTGTTGTCCTCATGCAGTTTTAAAAAAGAGTTAAAAATATTGTAACGCGGATTAACTGACGTTGACTGTACCAGTGTTTATTAATTTTTATAACTGTTGTACTCGCTATAAAGCATTTGAAAAAATATTGGTTTATATCTATTTTGTCAATATATTCAAACTTGATTAATTAATTAATATATATATATATATATATATATATATATATGTTAATATTTTTATATGTATATATATATACATCGTAACATCAAATATCCATATATATATATATATATATATATATATATATATATATATATATAATCAATAAAGTGTTCGATTTTTAAAATGCAGGAGCCAAAATACAAAAAAAAGTATATTAATAAACTATGAATTAAATGTATTCCAGACACGTACCATTGATTCATTGACACTTGTAGACAAGTCCGTTACAACTGATTGAAAATATTTGGCGATTTATAGAATGACAACTGTTCATATATATACATATGTATGTATATATATATATATATATATATATATATTATTTCAAGTATGTTTTTATAAATTTTCAGTATTTACTTAAAGAGTGTTTAATACTTAAGTAGAGCTTAGTAGTAAAATATGAAAATATATGTAAGGCAATTAATGGCCTGAAGTGTATGTTCATACGTTAGTATATATATATATATATATATATATATATATATATATATATATATATATATATATATGTGTGTGTGTGTGTGTGTATGTGTATTTCATTTTACTTCATTCGAAGTTTCATGTGGCTAACACTTGACCTCTATATAAGGTACATAGAGATTCGAATATTTCATTAAAGTTCTCTTTTACTTGTACAAACGTGCAGTTAGTAAAGAAGTGAAGAACATTAATTTACCTCTTTCCAAGTGACCAGTTTACTATTTTATAATATGTTTTTATTGTGGTCTGTTTGCCTTACCTTATTTCAGGACACATATCCATCTAGTCTGTTAGAGTATCCAGCTAAATGTTGTTACTTCAGATACCATCAATAAGAGAAGGTGCACTATTTCTTGTATACGCTAGTGTCTAGCCATACCGAAAAGACTGTATATGTGCTACGAATACTTGATCAACGTTTACTTGTAGGGGGAAGGATCCTCATGTCAGATTGTCCTGACAGCCCATTGTACAGAGAGACCGAATACACTCGGGGGTGGTGTCTAGTAGGTAATTATGTACGTGTGTGCATGTGAAAAGCCTCCGTTCTGTGTCGACAGAAATATGTTTATCATGTTCGGATACCCGCGTGAGAGTCTAAAGTTAAGTAAAAGTTGTTGCGCACTCGTAAACCACATCTATCCCGAAACGGTATTGCGTGTGTACAGTAGAAAGGAAAGGTCTATGACGACTTAAAACAATGCCAGGTGTCTAGTCGACCCAAGGTTATTAGTGAAAGGTATGGATTAGACCGAATAGAACTTCAACCTCACACACTGTATTCACAGTCAGCGTCTGCAACAAACACAACGCCCCTTTCTACGTGTACGTCAGTGAGTGTGTGATCGACTTTCTGAATTAAAATACATTTAAAATTGATGTTATGTATTTTGTTCTTTTCCGTTTACTCAACTCAATGATGTTCTGCAAAATTTAAACCAAAAACAGATTTTTCTCCTCCATAAAACAACTAACCTAAACACCATGAAAAAATATTTGAAGATATAAAGAATTTGAAGCATGAACACCTTTATCAAAATGACCTGATTCGGCCATAAATAATCAGGAAACGGTTTGGATGCCGTAAAACTAAACAACAAAAATAAACACCATGAATTAATATTTGGAGAAATAAAGAAATTGATGAATAAAAAGTTTTACCAACATGACCTGATTCGGTATTAAATAACCTGGAAAGTCTTGGTATGCCGTAAAACAAAACAAAAAAAGCTGTGAATGTATGTGTTTGTGTGTATATTATTTCTTTGGTATTTTGTGATATCAACAAGTATGTAGATATTCTGTAACCATGTTTGGATCAATTCCACATGTTCCGTGTTCTTTTCCGATTTTGTATCTCTGTTCTTCTGTTTGACAATCCCATTATCGATTCCAATTGTGAGTCCAATCACGTCTTTTTGATCTACTTGGCCGAGACCTCTTGATACATCAAATCTAAAATCTCCCCTGTGTGTGGACACATGAAAATCTGTCCCTGCGGATCACAAGCGCTGTGCAGAACGGCCGCGCTTTCTTTCTTAGTATGTCATCAATTTTCGCGTCCACTCGTATGTTATCGTTGTCCAGCAACCACCACCAGTCCAGACACCTATCACGTTATCTCCGCGACTAAGAACCAAAAACTCATCATCACGATGCCCACAAATCGAAATCGTTGGTGCACAATGTACGGGAGACTTATTTAGTTTCCCTCGGTGTCTCCTTCTCTCTCGCCCTGTATCTTCTTTTGATTTTGTTGTATTTTAATTTTTTCTTTGTTTTTGGAAATATATGTGGGCTACCCGCCTCCAACAGCGGCAAAGTTAGACATAAAGTAATTTCATTTTGGGCATTCATTTCCGCACCGGAATTGGAGCATTCTTGATGGGTGCAAAATTAGCCAAGTCCTGCTTCATCGGCACCCCCCGGAGATAGCGCATCAGGCGATCGAGTATAAACTAACCCTCAAGCAAAAGAGGGAGCAATACCTCAGAGTAGTTTCCCTAGACTTGCTAGAACATATACTACACTCGAGATTTTTTTTTAAATATAAATCTATTTTAAAAAAGAGGCCCAAGGGCATTAAAAGTGAGGGTTTTTGCGTGTTTATTGTAATCCTCTGTATGTCTTCCTCTGAATTAGTCGCATTTAGATCATTTTATAAAGCCTTGTTACTTTTATTCTTCCACAATTTCTCCATCATTGTCACTATAGTAGCACCACAATACCGTTTTTACTTTATTAACTACACATAATGAAATTACCCCTAACAGTTTCGAATTATTTTTTTTTTCAAACATAATAACAATATCATGAGAAATAATGTGGGGATGGAGAAGAAAATACGCTCAAAATTACATTATTTCTTTTTTTTCTTTCGTTCTTTCTTTAATTCTTTTCTTTCATGTTTTCTTCCTTTCTTTCTTTCGTTCTTTCTCATAATTTTATCTTGGAGTTCATATATGAAATCCATTGGTATTTCTGCTTCTCGTTAAGTCGGGCCTCTCTATCGTCCCAAACAATTTACCAAACCTGTGGCTACTCTCTATCTCTACAAATCTACTACCAGACCATGTATGGAAATATGTTGTCATATTTGGGCTGTAGAATCTCTGTCCCATTTGAGGGTGCTTGATAAGGTTCAGAAATGTATCTGTAATTTGATTGGCTCAACCTTCTCTTCTTCTATCCATTCTCTCTCTAACAGACGTAATGTTGCTAGTCTCAGTCTTTTCTCTAAATACTATTATGGCCTGTGTACTTTCAGAATTCTTTGATCTATACCCCGCTTCGTTTGTTCCACCTTGTGAAACTCAATCGATGCTGACTGTTTTCCTCCTATACATAGCGTTGGTCTTTTCAAGACTAAGCCCAATAGGCCTCTCCTGTCTTTGCAATACTCATTTTTCGTTTTCGTTAGCTCCTTACATCAAGTGGATTCATTCCTTGTCTATTTGCATAAAAGTAAAAAACTTCGAAACCCAATAAATCTAAAGGCAAATTAATAAGACTATTATAAATATGTAACTGTCTACTATTTACATATGAGTAATTTTACCCGATGATGTTTTAGAGTTAATAAAGAGTTTATGTGTACTGTTTCTATTCTATTCATTTCATGTTATGATATAAAAGTTAAGAATAGAACAACCGCTTAAAAGCTGGAAAGATAATGTGAGTCGCTAAAACCATACACATGGCCGGCAGCGATAAACACACATTGAATATGAGTTACTATTACGTGTTAATATAGCCTTATGGGTTTATTTATTTCATAAAAACTTATAAATATTTAAAAATTTATTTCACTACGTTGAGAAAAAAATAGATATTCCTTCTACAACTATACCGAATATAAGTAAGTTTAGTCTACGATGTGTGTTATGGTTAATTCAGAGTTTATGTTATCTGCCCATCTTCAATTTATCTTATTGTTAATATAAACTTTCAACTAGAGTGAACGGTTATAGCTGGAAAGAGTAGTTGGGACGCTGAAAACGTACAAATAGCTTGTAGCAATGAAATCATTAAAAAACTTACTTTGTTTTATATTATTTTAGATAATAATTACCGTCATGAATAATGATGAACATTTCAACACTCCTGTCACCGAAAGAACTTCTATTCCAACCACTCAACTTCATATAACTTATTTTAGTCGATGTGGCTTCAGGGTTAATGAAGATATTTTTTCATCTGTTATATATTGATTTTTTTTAATTAGAAAAATATGTTCGATTAATCTAATTCTCTTCTGTTTTTGATTCTATATCTTTCTTTACTATCAAAAGATCTGCTTTGAGTGGGTGTTAGTTCGGGGTAGAGTTCTAAAAAGAGAGGAATATATTAAACAAGTGTATTGTTAGTTTTAGGTGACAGGGTGGGACATTTACCCTAACCTAATTCAATTTTATCTCGGTGTCTACAAACAGAGCTCATTCCGTCTGTGGAACACATTGCCGCAGGACTGCTTCCCTGTAGATTACATCTTTTATATATTGTTTTTTTTTAATTTAAAAAAAATGTTCGTTTGATCTACTTCTCTTCTTTTTGTACACCCTATAACTTTCTTTACTATCAAGAGATATGCTTTGAGTCGGGGTTAGTTCCGGGTAGACTTTCAAAAAGAGAATAATATATTAAGCAAGTGTATTGTCAGTTGGCTGTGATAGGGTGGAACATTAACCCTAACCTAATTCAATGTTATCTCGGTGTGCCTAAAGTCAGGCGTAATGGACACGAATAGAGGTTATTCCGTCTCTGGAACACAATGCCGCAAGACTGCTTTCCCGTAGATTACAACTTGATATTCTTCTAAGTAAACGGCAACTGATTGTTTTCTAGAACTTCCCTTACAAGTATTCGAGATTGGGCTGGTGATCATTCCATCTCATTAAATCTTATCATTGAGTTGCATACTAACTTGAAAGTGTTGAGAGTTTAGTAAAATAAAAATCCGAAAACATGTAAACAAGTAACTGATGAAAACGATTTTGTCGAAAGAGTAAAATAATAAAACGAATTTCCTACGCATTTTTTGTTGTTGTTTAGATGAGTTCACAGAACAGAACAATATGTTTACTCTTTATTATTAAATTAAAAATAAATGTTTATTGTCCAGTCGACAGCCATGGTCGAAATAGCGACAGTTTGTCTTGCAGATAAGACTTTATTGTTACTCACTGTTCGCATACGTAACTGGCATAGCTGGTGGCTTTCTTAGCTTTATTAAAAACGAAACCCTTCTTACTTAGACATGTGTGTATTAAATGTCTTTGTTTTAACACATCTTGTATATATGTTGCATTACGTTAAAATAGGATAAGATTAAAATATGGCGTAATGCAAGCGCCTACAGTAATGGTGGACGTCAACGAACACGCTGTAAAAGTTAGTACCGTTAGTTATGTTGTTTGTATGGAGGACACACTCTGCTATAAAAATAATTATTTAAATGGTGTCGTACGATGGCAGATACATTTAAAAGTTAGACATGCACAAGCATGAATGGTACAAACAATTGTAATTGAGTATATGCATTATGTTCCCTAAATTACGACATTTGACTAAAAAAATAAGAATCGGTGCTTACAAATTATATGTCTTATTAAATGTGGTGAACATGAGTGATGTGGGAGGAGTTCAAGTGAGATGGGTGAACTCGCCTTCTCCTCTCTGTAAATTTGACTAATGAAAAAATAATATCTATAAATATTATAGTTTTTAAGTGATTGGAAATGAAACATTTTCTATTTTTAGACGCAAATCAATAAATTAAGAAAATACATGACGAAAGGGATGTTTTATGTAGATTTTGTTTAGTAAACTATACCGGTCATTATAATAGGGTAAATCGCACTTCACGTTATGTATACGATTAGCAGGAAGACCTGACGGTGCTCGGGATTGAATAAGGATAACTACGATGTACTTTTTTATATATTAAATTCATTGTTTTACTCCCCTCTCCTCCCGATTCGCGCTGTTTTATAGTCAGAAGAATCTGAAAGGTCGGCAGGCTCTCTGAATTAGTGTTTTCTACATATTATTTCATTAGAATCGGATATACGTATTTTAAGTTTTAAGGGGTTTCTGTCCTCATCGGTAACGTAGAAATGAGGACACATAGATATTCGGCGCATAGAGGGCAATGTAAAGATTCGGGACAACTTTTATTTTATAATTTCATATATATTAAATCTATCAAAATAGTAGATATTTGAAGTTTTAAATGAGGTTCGGCTCTCATAGTATTTTTTAGAGTAGGAGGACACTTAGGAATTTGCGATTGGTTCCACTGTCTTCCCCAGAAAATGTTATACATAATGATTAAATTTCATAAAAATATGATATATTTGAAGTTGTAAGAGAGTATTGCATTCATAGCCCCCTTAAGATGCAGTTTTAAATACGGAAATACTTTCATTATCTTCCCTGCAAATGTTTACATACGAATACACTATTAGAATATATGTAGATTATCTAACCTTTCTTTCTATAGAAAACACACAAACATCACACAAATATACACATGCACTAAATGTTATATATATATATATATATATATATATATATATATATATATATATATAAAGAGGTGTACTAAAAGCGAACTTTTAGGAAAGGTAAAACCCTATTGTGAAGAGTATACAGCTCAATATCCAGGATAGAGCAGGTAGAAATGAAGGAGAATGGAAAGGAATTAGAGAAAGCAAAAGCCAAATCAAAATTCAATTCAAAAGTTCAAAGCAAGGTATATTCCGCAAAAAGGCAATTTATTCAAGTTAAATTTTCCTTAAGCCAGGCTTTTCAAAGATCAAAATCTTATCATCAGAGGAAGTCGCTGGGATAGATAAGTTGGCAATGGCCAAGATTTAAAATTTGAAAAAATGAAATAAAAGTTGTAGGGAAAGCAACGCAGGGCAAAAACTGTGCCAGGGTGCAAGCAGATGTCCGATTGCCAAAAAGTCCGGTGTCGAAGAGTCCAGCGGAGAGAATAAGATGTAGATAGGTAGGTCGTTAGAGGCACGAGAAGTAATGAGAGAGGTTTCAAAGTTAAATTCCAAGAAGCCACAACTTCAGGTACGGCGAAAATAGAAAATCCAAAAAGGGTAAAAAGTCCAATAAGAGGTACATTCGATGATTATTTAAATGCCAGATTAGTAAATTAGGACCACAAGTGCATGGCAGGTCTTTTTATTTACTAAACTTTTTTAATAGGATTTTTAAACATACATTTATTGATTACAATTATTCTTTTTTAATTTACTATATTGAATAACTTATTAGTTAATCGATTTATTTGTTTTTTTAATGTAATTTTACAAATTTGCTCATTTGTAGTTGCATACATGTCATGTTAAAACGAGTTATGTCGTCGCCTTAAGGCTAGGATAAAGTGTAGTATATGTTCTTGTTTCGGCCAGTGTAGAATGTATTCTGAACTGGTCTAATTTCTAGTGTTGTTACCACCGAAGTGATTATTTTAAGGAGCTGGATATGATCTACATAAAACCGACCTTGTGTCTAACTCTTGTTGCATATATCATAATTCTAAGGAGAGGTTAATACCTCTCCTTAGAATTAAGATATCAAATACAATACATGTTTATTATCGAAAGCAAATCAACAAATCATACGCAATTGACGTATATCTCGTGTCTGTGACTAAGAGAGTCCTTCCACGATCTTCTTCAGAAGGGTGCGTTTTCGTTGAAATTACAGTTTAACAACAACGAAAGAAAATAAAAATATCCTGAATTTGAAGTAAGACCATTTATGAAGCTGTTGACGTCACGTACTTTTCTGATAGCGGCGTACGAGGAGAATATTCCGGTGCAACGGATATCTGGGGCCTTAGCCCGTTAATTTATAATTGACGTTTAAATTATCATATCTAAATTTAATTTTTATTGAAATTTACTAAATTAATTAAATTTAAATAATTTTTAAAAATTTAAATAATTTAAATAAATTAAATAAAAGTACATAATTTATAAATTCAATATATTTAAATAATACATTTAATAAATTAATACATAAAATAAATGCAATAATTAAAATACATAAAATAAATAAATAATTAAAATAAATGAAATAAAAATGTATAACAAACATTATAGTAAATTTAATTACTTTTAATCATTTATAAATTCATGAATAAATTTAAATAATTCATAAATATATAAATGCATTTAAATAGTTTAATACATTCAAATTATTTAAATAAATTTATTAAATTAATTTAAATAATTCAATAAATTAAATAACATTTAATATTTACTTTTTAAATTATCATATATAACTGACTGAGAGATTTCCTTCGCGATCGTCTTCATATGAGTGATTTTTCGCTGGAAGTATAGTTTAACAACAACCAAAAGGGGGCGAACATCCCGGGGCTACAACATCTGAGGTATTTACCCCTTAGTTAATAATCGATTTTTCAATCATTTCTTTACACGTGATGTCCGCTTCCACTGTCCAAACTAATTCTATAATTGTTCACTTCCTCTCTCCATGAGCCATGTGACTTCACGCCCGTTATTAGCCACAGTAAGTCGAGGTGACATCTGAGTGCATACGTTGACCTCATTATCCCGATTTTCTGTGTACGCGTTTAAGTTGCCTAACGAACTTAAATCATCGGATATATGCAA
Organism: Sepiola atlantica; assembly: GCA_963556195.1. Lineage (NCBI taxonomy): Eukaryota > Metazoa > Mollusca > Cephalopoda > Sepiida > Sepiolidae > Sepiola > Sepiola atlantica. Next base: position 190,283,466 of record OY744520.1, on the reverse strand, counting down.
GCAATGTGCCATTTACTATTTAACACTTTGCCTTCGTGTGGGATTTAAGTAAACAAGGACACATACGATTTGTTCTCAAATGATTTTATTAAAAGAAAGTAAATAACAACAAAAGAAAAAATACAATAAAACTGAAACATGTATATATACATATATCTGATGACACAAGTAGAAGTCGAAGGTAGGGGAAATAAGATCGATTATTGTTCGAAATCTGAATCTTCACATTTAATGAAAGTTTGCCATCTGTTACATACACTGCGCGCTCTTTAGAATAAAAATGTTTACACCTATAACATCTGCTGCAGTCGATAGCGCGATCATAAACAAGTGCGATACTTCCTGACCCTCGGATCGCTCTCTCGTTCTTAGTGATGCGTTCTTTTTTAACTCCTCGTTGAACGAGTTTATTACTCTGGCCAACGAGGTGAAACATGCAAAATATCAATAAATTCTCGAGTTGTGCAAGCGAGTTGCAGAAGGTTGGTAGGCCAGTCTTTATACAGGGTCATGAGAAAATCAGAAATAATTCTATTAGCAAATAAGAATACGATGAAAAGCATTACCAAAAAAAACAGAAACAGCTTCAATATGGATTTCATTTTATCGACTATTGTTTTTGTGTGAGCTCTGTTCGATTAGACACGTTCACGAGTGCTGTAGTTAATCGCTGCATTTGCTGAGTAAACCTAGTGCATTTTTGTTTTGGTTGGTTGCCCCTTACGCATTTTTTCTGATTTGGTGTCTATGTGAAAGCACAGTGTTTATAAAGAAAACGTAAACACCGAAAACAGCAAAAACACGTCTTACTTCCAACACTGCAATGAACACTTCTTTCTTGCTCTGTGCACCTAAAATTAAACAGGAACATCCATTCTTAAGGTTTTTTCCCAAGAACTTCGTACTTGTGAAACACGTTACCGTTTGTATACTGCCATACAGGCTACAACATGGTCGTTTTCAAATCTAATGTGAACAAATATTTGTCGGGTCGTCCTGTGAATTAATCATAGTTCTCAATCATTTTATAGTACTGTTCCACCTGAGCGATGATGTGTGTGTTAGAGGGGATTTTTAACTTAAAATTTGGTTGCTAAAAATCAAGCCAGTCGTCCTAAAGACCGGAAAAGAACATTTATACATAAATGCGTAACGCTTTGTTTATGGGATGAAACAATCTTAGAATTTAAAAACAATAAATAATACAGACCGTTAAGGAGAAAAGAACCACATCGAGAGAAAGAAAGCGAAAGCGAGCTAGATAGCTTCACTCTCCCTTTCATTTCTCGCTGATTACTGTCGCTAAGAATTTCAACGAGCGATGTTAGTTTCAGCAAGAAATATACTAAATTATCTATTTTTTAAAAAATAAATCCTTTTAATTAATTACTGTAGATATCGCGAAAATATGACATATATATATATATATATATATATATATATATATATAGTAAGCATGGAGCAATAAAATTACAAATTAATAACACCTAATATTAATTCATCATGAACTGTTAAAATATCCTTATGCAAATGAAGCATTCGAAATACTGCTTTGAATCGAGTATCATTACTATATATATATATATATATATATATATATATATATATATATATATATATATATATATATATATATATATATATATACATATATACACTAGCAGAGCGACGCGACGGTGCTCGAGGTTATAAACACAAAATAGAAGAAATTAAATATGTGTAAAATATTTATATTAAAACTTCTATATCTCTCCCTCTCTCTCTCTAACCGTATCTCTATGTGTTTTGCTTTCCCCTTCCGTTTATTGTTCTCCCTCTTTCCAATCGTCTGTTTCTCCTCCACTCAGCTTATTCTTCACTCTTGTTTTGATGTGTTGAAAAGACAATTTAATGTAATTCATTTACCGAAGCTCTCTGTTTTAAATGTAATACTTTTGTTCTAACATTTATTGCTCCGATTCTGACTCCTACCCACACTTCTGACTTTGACTTTTACCTAAACCCCTCACTCTGAGACTTTCACAAACCTCCGACTGTGACTATTTCCCAAACCTATGACTCTAACTGTTATTAAAACCTCCGACTCTGACTCTTTACCAAACCTCCGATTCTAGTTCCTTCCGAAACCTCTGATTCTGACGTTTCCCTATATTTTTGACGCTGATTGTTTACGAAACCTCTGACACTGACTCTTTCCCAAACCTCTGACTCTGATTACTTTCCAAACCTCTGACTCTAACTTCTTCCGAAACCTCTGGCTCTGACGCTTTACCAAACCTCCGACTCTGATTCCTTTCCAAACCTCTGACTGAAACTCCTTCACAAACATCTGACTCTGACTCTTTACAACATCCTTTACTCTGATTTTTCCCAAACCTCTGACATTAACTCCTTCCATAACCTCTGACTCTGACTATTTCCAAAACCTTTGACTCTTACTTTTTCCTAAATCTTTTACTGACTTTTTACCAAACCTCTGACTCTAACTCTTTCCCAAACCTCCGACTCTGACTCTTTATCAAACCTCCGACTCTGACTCTTTCCCAAATCTCTGACTCTGACTCTTTAGCTAACCTTCGTCTCCGACTCTTTCCTAAACCTCTGACTCTAACTGTTTCCCAAAAATCTGACTCTGACTCATTACAAAATCCCCGACTCTGATTCCTTCCCAAACCTCTGACTCTGACTTTTTCCTAAATCTTTGACTGACTCTATACCAAACCTCTGACCCTGACTCTTTCCTAAACAACCGACTCTGATTCCTTCCCAAACCTCTGACTCTAACTCCCTCACAAACTTCTGACTCTGACTCTTTCCCAAACCTCCGACTCTAACTCCTTCCGAAACATTTGACTCTGACTCTTTACCAAACCTCTTTCTCTGATTCTTTACTAAACTTCTTTCTCTGATTCTTTCCCAAACCTCTGACTCTAACTCTTTCATCCTTGCATCTTTCGCTATACTATATAGATAAATAGGGTCTGTAATTCTGGTTTGTGTCATTTCAAATTTCGTTTTAGTCTTCCAGATGCTAAAAGAAATGGGTAGTCAGAAGGTTTTCTTAAACGTTTACACACACATAATAAATACAAAAACCGCAGGGTGAAATAAACTCAGAACGGTAAACATTTCTCAAATTTCAATTAATGAACGTTCCTTGGTTTTGGATTCACTACTGTTGCTCATTCTTCTTTGATACACGATTAAAAAAGATAGATAATAATGTAGATTTTCTTTTCCTGGGGCTAACCATTCACATTTAAGATAGTAGAATATTTGTAGGTGAGGCGCATTCTTAACGCCATACCCCCATTTCACCAAAGAAACCTTTTAAAAAATAGTTGAATGCGTTTGTTCCTGCCATCATCTTCGGTGAACTTTCTTCATTTATTTTATTTTTACGAGAATTCCTTTCAATTTATTTAAAACGATTCAATGGATAATTGGATTCTACTTTCTTTTATTTATTTCCAAAAAATTATTTGACGAATTTATTCGATAAATATGATGCATATGACGAAGAAAAAAATCCCAAGGAGAAACTTGCCACTGTTTCAATCTTCCCTTTTTTTCGAATATCATGCCCTCTACCTCTCTGTCCCTTAATTCATATATCTACAAAAACTGTCATATATCTATCTGCATAGATAATGCATACATTAGATAGATTTAGAAAAGAATTGACAAACACCTTCCATAATATCGGTTTCAAAATCACCATTCAAACAAATTTAGACCAAGTAAATTTCCTAGATAGCACACTAAACCTTCAAAACAAACCACACAAACCTTTCCACAAACCCAATGAAACACTCCAATACATACACAAGGGATACTGCCACCCCCCATTATCTTTTAAAATTTAGTCAATAATGTTAGCCAAAGAATTTCAAACCTCTCATTCAGTCCCGAAATGTTCAACCAGGCAGCACCCTATTACAACAAAGCGCTCCGCGACAGCGGGTTCAAAAAAGAGATCTCATACACCCCCATCCGAGACCAACCACTTTCCTCAAATCACTCGACAAACACTTCCCAACCACAAATAACCTACACAAACTTTTAACAGAGATTATGTTAAGGTTAGCTACTCTACTGCCCCTTCAATAAGAAAATTCATCTCTGCGGAACCCAAAGCAATTAAAAACGCAGGCTGCTCATGCCAGGACAAAAACCAACTTCCCCCTAGAAGGGAATTGCAAAATCGATTCACTCATATATTAAGAAACCGTCACAAACCAAAATACCGGTAGAGCAGAAAAATACATTGGCATGACGCAGGAAAGGTTCAAACAAAGATTATAAGCTCACAGCAACACCTTCAGATACAAAACAAGGCAAAGACGGCACTCGCGACCCGAATATGGCAACTACACCCTTGACCATCAAATGGAAAGTAATTGAGAGCAAACCATCCTTCTCTCCAGCCATAAACAGATGTCCTCTATGTGACGCTGACAAATACTACATTTCATGGGCCATCATTGATCCGAATACAGCCTGTTTCAATAACCGCGATGGAATCTTTAAGGGATGTATCCACAAGAGACAAGCACTACTCATAAACTGGACTGACCGATACAAATAAAAGCCTCTGCTTCCACTCATAAAATTAAAAAATACGAACAAATAACCCATATCCACATTAATTTTCAAGAGCAAAATCTTCAACTTTCACAAAAATATTTATCCAGTAAATAAGAGGATAACACCCCCATTTGCAATATTATGTCTCGGTCATTAGACTAATCTCAGAAACAGACCCATGTAAACGGTTACGAACCATTTAAAATGCCAACAGAGTTACTGCCCTTAGACCGAGCGATTCCTTTATTAAAATTTCCTCGGGTTGACTAAAAGGCCAGAATGTAAACACGAAATTAAGTAACGGTTTCTCCTTTAACCTTTTCTCTCTTCGTTTTTTCTCTCTCCCTTTAGAACGCACATCATCAACCCCCAAAACAGTAACGGCCAAATATACAAAATTCATAAAATTGACTCACGTGAATTATATAGAAACATTTTTTTATTTTGTTATCCTTATTATTTTTTTATTCTTATTTATTTTACTTTTATTTTAATTTTTATTTTATCATTTTATCTTATTTTTTATTTTTATATTTATTTTTATCTTTATTTTTATATTCTTATATCTCTTCATATCTTCTCCAGTTTTAAATCTCAACCACACAAACACTAAATTTAAATTCAAACAAACATACACAACCAAATTAAATTCGCTCTACGAACTCACTTTTTACTAATTAAAAAAATCTACCTCATGCTCGATGGATCACTCCACGAGTATCATATTTTGTTAGTAACATATCAGTTTGAATATAGTCCGTAACAGCGTGCATCTGTATGACACAACCTTATAACAAGACGACACCCTGGTGGTAAGTTGGCGAGTATATGATTAATGGCAGGGTGTTAACCTTTTTTATGTGTCATTCACACAACGTGCGGCTGAAACTATTTGCTACAAATTACTCAAGAATACAGAACAAAATCGTTTTAAGCATGAACATGTGCATGCATTCTAAATTCTATGAAGAAACCTCCTTAAACATCTCCTTTGTAATGTCTCACACGTAGCTTCTACTCTGTGCTTGCCTCTGACACTTTAATATATATATATATATATATATATATATATATATATATATATATACATAAATATATATATATATGTATATATATATGCATATATGCATATATATATATATATATATATGTATTTATATATACATATATATGTATACATATATATATGTATACATATATACATGTATATGTATATATATATATACATATACATATATATATATGAGTATATGAAAGGATAAAAATAATCCGACGGTATGAAATAAAAATGGAAAAGCGGAAGACCTTTTCGCTCAACGTTTCGCCCAAATTTCAACATGAACCCAACCACAATATATATTTCCCATAATTTACAGACCTTCTCGTCTTTTATCATTTTTGTATTTTTCGTCCGCTCTTGCCAAAGCACACGTGAAATTTGGGCGAAACGTTCAGCGAAAAGGTCTTCCGCTTTTCCATTTTTAATTTCATATATATATATATATATATATATATATATATATGTATACATTTACATATCAGAGATTATAACAATATAAATTCAATTTACATAGATCAAATAAATTTCCAAAAGTATCGAGTTTAGATTTCAAAAAACTTCAAGACTTTGGATGTAATAGAGTTTATAGAGTTTATATATTTATTTTAAAAATATTATTACATCCTTCTTTATGCATATTATTTTTAAGCATTTCAAACAGTTTTAAACCGGAGGATAAGATTTGGAAATAAATTCATATAAAATTATATAATAAGGATTTTTACACACATACACATACACACACATACATATATATATATATATATATATATATATATATATATATATATATATATAAATATATATATATATATATATATATATATATTGTGTTTATATTGTCGCATCCTTTGATTTACGAACACTTTGTTTGGATGGATTGTATAGATTTAACAAAAAAATATGTTTTTGGGTTGATATATTTGATGTTATATATTTTCATGTATTTTTGTATATATTTTTATATATTTTCAAAGTGTAATTTATTACCTGTTGTAGTATTACTGCGGTAATGGTCCTCTGAGGAGAAGAATTATCTTTGAAAACTCATGAGCTAAGGACGTTAAGATACTTTGCTTGAATTTTGAATTCTAATAAAATTTGATTGGCACCTTATTTTATTATTTCATTTTATATTATAATATATATATATATATATATATATATATATATATATGTATAACATTCAACCTAGTTTAATAACAGTATTATGTCACATTATCGACTTTTCTGAAATAAAACTAGATTTATTCATAGAAAATCCCAAGAGTGAAACTATCATAACAGTTCACATTGTTTTTAAATAAAACTTACTCGTTTTCCTTTTCGTGATCCGTTCAATTCATTTCTTTTATCGTTTGAGCGTATGTGTGCATGAGTTTCTAAGACCCTTACATCATATTTGTTCTGTCTGGATTTTAATGCTGAACATCTCAACTTGCAGTGTAATAGCGCCTTCAGACAATACCCGAGACACACATTTGTAATGTTTGGGAACGTATCCAAGTTAAAGATATCGATGAATATTGATGTGATTAAAGAAAGCTTCTTTACTAGTCTTACTGCTGCAGAATATTATTTAAGTGAAGCCACGCACAGTTCTTAATCAACTAAACATACCGATTGGTTATAATCTTCAAAGGCGACATTTTCAATTTCTGAATATTGTAAACCATCTTCTGCACGTCATTTCATCCCCATAAGATGAGTGAAAATTACTAGTTGTTTCGGCTGATTAGTTATATTTCTTAAACCACGAAAGCAAGATATACCTAAAATACCTCTACATACTATTATGTTGGAAGAGCTTTAAACAGTTAAATTCTAAATTATATTTCCTGTAAAATATGACTTAATGAATTTAAATGTTATCATATAGTAATTTTTAAAAGACATCAATGTAATATGTAGTACTTTAATTATTGTGAATATCATCATTTATTTTCGAACACACATGGATTATTAGTGCTCTGCAGGCGTCCTTAATTACATTCGTGTGTTTCATTAGTGCTCATGAGGCATACCCATTCTTCTTTTTTATTTTGCGACAGAAAAAATGAATTTTCTACATGAAGCCAACAGGCAATGAGATTGGATTTAATAGGGCTCTGTAGGTCTCTTTAATTTCAAAAGTGCCTATTATCATAGATGGGGCGGGTGTTTGGGAAATACCAGTACCATGGGATAGGGTTGGAAGAGTTCAACAATCGCGTCTCCTTCCTTCCTTTATTTCTTTCTTCTTCCTTTCACCCTTCAACAATTCCAAATCGGCAATTATTCTAAACATTAAAATTGTACGGAGTGATTTTTTTGCGCTCTGTCGGATGTTGACAATTTAGAATCCATTCTTTTATATTTCTACCGGGCAACGCCGGGTAACCGGTAGCATCAAACAAAACACATAATAGAGACAAGGACATGCTTGAGAAACTGTTTTCTTTATTCTTCACCACCAGCTGGTGTAAGTTGGGTATACACACACACACACACACACACACACACACACACACACACACATATATATATATATATATATATATATATATATATATATATATATATATATATATATATGATTAAATATGTATTTGTTAGCAAAAGTCCTTTGGCGTTATTGTTCTTTCCGTTGTCTTACGAATACACCTCTTTATTTATCTCGTCGACGGTTGATTTTCAACTCTACCCAACATAAGTTATTTTCACGAAAGTCAAGCAGACTGATTTACCTTGAAACCTAGAGGGATTCTGCTGCCGGAATCTAGGGACGGCTTATGATCCCCACGCCAGTTGTTTACGGCAATTCGGTCGTGGTGGGGGGTTCCTCTCTTCGGAGCTGACTCACGGCAAGTTTTTCTCTATATCCTCCCAACTCGATTTTGGCTACGTAAGTGCTTCTTCTTCCATTCGTTTAAAACCGCCGATTTAGTTTCTGACTTTTGCACGTGGTGTGCATTCTTCTTCTTCTTACCTCGTGTACCTGACTCTTTTAAAGATTACCGAGTCGTTTCTTTACGACGTCATACTCCGAAATGAACTCGTCGACCTCACATATCTGGGCTCATTCAAAGGTCATCGACTAATTTCCGTTGTTCTTTTAGCCTAATTGACACTCTATCTAGTCTTCCGCTTTTCTTCATTATTTCGGGGTCATATCTTTAGCCTTCCCGTGACATCTTATGCGTTATTACTCAACATGTCTACATCATTAATTTACAATATAACTTACTGTCAATATCGAGTTTGTTGAACATAATTTTTGGTATGTGTTTCGAATTTTAGCAAGGGTAAACTTACTACGTCTAGCATAACTTAATAGTGTTGATACTACGGAACAGCTGTTTTGAGTATGAATATATAGATACATGTATTTATGATAAATATTATTTATATATACACATCAGCTTGTTTCGATTTTAAAAGACTTGTAGATATTACAACTGGTTAACCTACAACCAGATTCGAACCTACAGCTCTTTGTTTTGTAACCCAACGTTGTTGCCCGTTCAATCAGCGGACTATCCGTTGGGAATGAGACGTGTAAACAGCTGTTTACATAAATACATAAATTCGTACTGTAAATTACATCTATATACATGCATAGAAAATTTAGTTAAAAAGTTGAAAAACGCATACAATAAAATACAGATTGTCCTCTGCACTTTAAGTTATTCTTAGAACAGAAAATTTCACATACTTTATATCTTTTCATTGACCTCCCACCCAGTTTGGCGTGAGACTTGTGGCTAAAAGTTCAATCGACACCATGTATATTACCGCCGACTACTGTCTCACCACATGCTATTCAACGCAGCCTCTTCTCCGCTTCTGTCATGCCTACCACTTTATATCATTCCTTGTGTTCTTCTTTAATATAAAGACTGATAGCAGGACAAAATAATGAAGACAATCAGAAAAAAAAACTTTAAGACAAATTAGGATGGATATACAAAATTATTATTTATAATTTATAATGTATCATTTGTAATTTATAATTGTTATTTTTTAGATTGCAGCCGATTTAAATACTGAAAGGCGTGGAAGGAATCCGTCTACTTGGACCAGATTGCTGTATTATGTAGTATCCTGATACTAGCGGTCATCAATTCGTAGCATGAAAAATAACTATAATTAGATTACGAAAAACTCCTGGGAATAAGGATGCAAAGAGGAAAATTCAGGCCAATTGTATATATAATTTCATTTTCAGTAACATTTAGAGGTGTAAGTTTGCCGAGGTCATTTAAATAGGATCTATGGTTAAGTAAATGAATTAAAATCTTATGTAATTCTCATCAGTTCTACAGTCCAACAATTTATTGACAATGGAAATATAATGGAAAACTACCGGGAGACGAGGATAAAGGTACTGAGTGTTAGACAACCATTACCTAACTGGGCATCATAAACTTGGCAACCAGTTCGCATTCATCGCCATACCTGATAGGTGAGCCTGGAATTATATATATTTCCGCAATTAAGAGTCCGATTAGGGACTCCGTGTATGACGGGTTTGTTACTCACACATTAGTCTGTCAATCTGCACACTGCTGCTTTAGATAATAGACATCAGGACTTAAAGTCGATTTTGACTCAGTTTAGAAGGTAATTTCAATTGGAGGGTTGTAGCAAATTTGGAAAACTATGCGTATTTAATGCCTACATCAATGGGGCTTAGAATATGAGGTTAGAAAATGCGTCATGGACCCATAACCAGTAAGAATAGACACATCATATATTAACGCTGAGTAGTAGACCAACATGATTTAAAAGCCCCTCTTAATCTTACATAAGAGAGGGGGATCTTTTAGTCTACATGGGTGTATCATTAGATATAGGGTGTTAATCTAAGAGGCCAACTAATTGGCCAACCTAAGAGGAGTGATTAATCTATTATAAGTAGATGCATATTATCACCTCTGAAATGACAGGGAAGTATATATATATTATTGCTCATCGTTTCTATCTGTATATTTGTGAGTGTGTGTTTATTGGAAATATGTTTACCTACTATCCGCGTGTATGGATAGTCGTCATTTCTGGCCGCCATTATATTGCAGTTCTTGCCGGTGGACAAGAGTGTGTGTTTCTCCAGCAATAGAACGCAAATGCGAACGGCCATTATGGCTAAGCAGTCTAAATTGATTACGACAAGAGCATCGGAAAAATGGTATTGCTTCCGACATTTTGATGGATAACGATCAGCGGTTGCCCTGACAACCACATCTTCAAAAACACAGAATGAACTATGAGGCCCTCTCTCCTTAATCAGCACAGGAATAGACAAGCATAGGCAGGCTTTCCAGATGTCAAATAATTGTTTATTCCTGGATTCCGACCATGGAACATTCGTTTGTAAGCGCAACCTTTCGGTTAATTCATTTTTCTTTTGTAAATACATGACCTTTTCGAGGGTGCGTGAGGGGATCAGCCTCTGTAAAATTTAAAGCGACTAAGAAAAGACAAAGATAACACTTGAAGACAAGGATAATGATACTACCCGTATATATTTATTAGAATCAGATTAATGCAGTTACTGTGCTGCTAACTGCTCTATGGTTGTTCTCTATCACTCCTGGACACCGACTTAGTTTTATATTGCTTAACAAAGCAGTGACAATGGGGATATAGGCGTATAATACAGGATACAGATTTACAATAATAATACGAAGAGACACGTCATTAAATGTGTTAGGTAAGATGAAGGATATAAAGTTAGACACTGAATATCTAGTAAAAGCTAACAGAACAAGGAATAAAGAGAAACATATTGCAGAAACGTATTTTTCTTGTCTTGAGTTATCCATCTATTCATCGTGAAACATGTGTTTTTTTCTTTAATGGATAATTCCATATGCGGGCAAACATGCATATAGTGCATGGTACTCCATTAACTGGATCAGTTATGCATTTTTATTGGTAAATATATGTTATCACCTGTGAATTTATGCTGTTCAGAGAACCAAATAATGTTTGATATTGTGAGCAACTGAAACTACTGCCACCCGTCGAATATACAGATTAGTGGTCAAGATGTACTCCTCTATATCTGCCATGGGCTGCCTATTAACACTGTTCGAGAAGGGCGTGGCTTCTCATTTACAATAGTGAGGCTAGATTATCATATCGCATACAGCTGGTAAGAATAACGATAAGTAACGGAAAGAAAAATATTGTACAACTATTGAAAATATATCTACATAAATTTGATTTATTGCCCAGGGAAGAAATCGGGATATAAAAAATTATAGGTTACTGCGGTATTCACAGGCTGTTGTCCGTGTAGAGACATACTGCTGGTCATAAATAATTTCATTTATATACATGTTTACAAGATTTTAAAAATAACATGTGCAATAGGTTAATTAATAAAATAGCTCTAAGCGCGTTAATGTTTTCTTAATATAAACTAGTACTTCATGCTGCGTTTCTTACAGAGAGCTGTAAAACGGCAAATTGCTTAAACGAATCGTAACAAATTCGTTTTATTTAATTATATTAAATCTTTAAAAAATACCAATAAAAATAATGTTGATGTTTAAACCTTATTTAATGCAGTTTTCATTGACATATTCGTTCTTTAATTTATTTTTGTTTCATTCAAATTAAGTTCGTATCTTTAAATTCTAATACATGTTAGTTACTTTTATGGACATAACCGATAATTATTTCTACTGACCCCAGATGTAATCGCAAGAAAATGTCAATAAAAAGAGTAGAAATTAGATCTTAGGTTTACTCTCGGCAGCCTCGTAACTGTCGATTGCCATATTTTGTCCTTCAATATCCACATTCAATGATCCATGTTTATGACAAAGAGAGACAAATTGCTGTTTTCTGGGTCGGAAATTATCTATATAACAATTATCGTAGTTTTTGACGTTGGACTTGTATTTGTTAGCTCGTAACATCAAGTGGCTTCATGACTTATCTGGAACGATTCCCATTAAAAATAGTGTATTTTGATTTTTTGAAAAATGTAACCGTCATTAATACTTTTCAAGAATGTTATTATTGTTTACATATAGATTACTATAACACACAAATAAAAGAAAACGATTGCTTTTAATATACTTAGAGAACTATGACTTTCGTTACGAAGAAAAGGAATAATATTTATAAATAAATGTTTGTAAGTGGAAATGAAACCCTAAATTTGTATATCAATTTTGTGAGACCCTTTCACATAGACAAAAAGAACATATCATTCAAAGATGCACTAATACAACTGCTCATTTAGCGATGAAACTCGCATTTTTAATTTAAACATAACAAGGTACTATGTGTATAATGGCATGAGCTGACAAGATATAACTAATTAATGATTTCGATATCTCTCTTCTTGTCTTCCTCTATTAGACAGTGATTTTGACCGAATATCTCATTGAATAAACAGATCGCTGTCTTCTATCTACTTTGTGCCAGTCCGCATAATATTTTAAAATATAATACGGGCATCACGGCTAAAAGCAGCGCAGTACTAAGAAAAGGGGTAGATAAGTGATATTTGGAATTGTACAAGCCGTATCAAAGTGTACGTATCATTGAAGAGCGAGAAAAGAAAGACCGTTGGGATTTCATAACTGCATTTTGTGGACAACAATAGCATACACTAAAGTTACTTAATACCAAATTCCGATAGATTGCCGAATTGATTGTGGATATCATTAACGAGTCCATAGGTGGCATTTTGGGCGAGACACCCATTAGATTTACTGTTTGATAAGTTTCTTGCAATTATTATTGTCTTTTAATATTCTTTTGATTATATGGGTTTAATAACAGGATTTGAACCGATGTTTTTTTAATTAAAAACTTTGTCTAGTGTGTCACCTTAACTTCTTCGCTGTGTATAATATATAAATTATATCCAATTACTATATCACTCGCGAGAGGTAAGGGTAAACCAAAACGAATAGAGTGACACCTTCATATACCCTTCGCTCCCCATCTCTCTCTTTATTTCTCTACGTCTCTCTCATATATATATATATATATATATATATAATAATGGTAATAATCCAGGTGAAAAATATCCACAGGGTGGTAATCCAGAGAATTTTAACCGGGTTTATAAAAAGTGCTCAATATCAAAATAGAGCTTTATATATGATAGTTTTATTTACACAGACATGTACAAAATCTGCGACACTGGCATGTCGATGTTATCGATCAACAGTTACTATAAACTGAGATCTCATCAGGCAGAGTTAGAATCCGATCTTAACCTCAGATCATATTTGGAGAGAATGAAGTGGAGGGGTAGAGACAGAGAAGAAGAAGGAAAGAAATTTAACATTTCAAAAATTAAAGCCGTTAAAAAATTAAAATTAAAATTAAAAATTAAAAATTAAAAATTAAAAAATCTAAAAATCTAAGGTCTATAATCTGAAACAGACAGGGCAAATAAATAAATAAATAAATAAATAAATAAATAAATAAAAAATAAGAATATATGGTGGAAAGAGGAACAAATAATGATGAGGGGAGAGACACATAGAGGAAAAAAGAAAAAGAAGAAGAAGAAGGAGAGAGAGAGAGGGCGTCTGTTGATTTAGGTCGGGAGGGAAGGAGGGGGGTAGTAGACATGCACGAATTAGGTGTCAAAAAACCGTCGAGTTTATAAATGTCTTTTTCCAAGTGAACTGTAGTATGCGTGCGTGCAAATTGGGCTGATTGTTATATTGGTTAGGGCGGTGATAAAATGTGTCGCGGTTCCGGGTCTTTATATTGTCTTTATAATTTGTCTGGAGTTAATTTGAATAAATAAGTATATTCGTTAAATGTAACAGGAATAGTAGTAGTAGTAGTAATAATAATAATAGTAATAATAATAATAATAATAATAATAATAATAATAATAATAATAATAATAATAATAATAATAATAGTAGATACCATTAATAATTGAAGTGAAATAATGAAAATAATAATAAATGAAGTATAATAAAAATACTAAAAAATACCAAAAAAAATTAAAAATATTAAAAAATATAACTAAAAGAATGACTGGAAAATGCTGGCGTTATTAATTATTAATAATAATAGTAATAATAATAATAATAATAATAATAATAATAATAATAATAATAATAATAATAATAATAATAAAAATAATAATAATAATGGTAATAATAATAATAATAATAAAAATAATAATAGTGGTCAATAATATTTTAGAGTTTATAAAAATAATAGTTTAGGAAAGAAATAGAATAATTAAGGAATATTAGGAATCCTAGGGGGTAGTGATTATCATAATAATATTAAATAATGATAATGATAAGATAATGTTTGTCGATATTATGATATGGGTTAATGGTTGCAATAATGCTGATCATATAAAAATAGTGGTTTAACAGACAACAGTAATCAGAGTGGTAATCCCAGAAATCTTAACAATAGTAGTGATGATAGTGAAAAATTATAGAAGTAGTCATAATGGTGGCAATAACAGTAGTAGTAGTAATAATAATAATAATAATAATAATAATAATAATAGATACTCCTAATAATTGAGGTGAAATAATGAAAATAATAATAAATGAAGTATAATAAAAATACTAAAAAATACTAAAAAATACTAAAAAATATTAAAATATATTAAAAATATATAACTAAAAGAATAACTGGAAAATGCTGGCGTTATTAATTATTAATAATAATAGTAATAATAATAATAATAATAATAATAATAATAATAATAATAATAATAATGATAATAATGGTAATGATAATAATAATAAAAATAATAGTTTAGGAAAGAAATAGAATAATTAAGGAATATTAGGAATCCTAGGGGGTAGTGATTATCATAATAATATTAGATAATGATAAGATAATGTTTGCCGATATTATGGTATGGGTTAATGGTTGCAATAATGCTGATCATATAAAAATAGTGGTTTAACGGACAACAGTAATCAGAGTGGTAATCCCAGTAATCTTAACAATAGTAATGATGATAGTGAAAAATTATAGAAGTAGTCATAATGGTGGCAATAATAATAATAATAATAATAATAATAATAATAATAATAATAATAATAATAATAATAATAATAATAATAATAATAATAATAATAATAATAATGATAATAAAGATAATAAAAATGGCAGTGGAGGCAAAAGTAAGGTAACGGTAAAACATGGCAATATTATTAATAATAGTGCTACTGTTAATTTCATTGCTGCAAATAACAATAACTATGATAGTAACGTCGGACATTGTGTCACCACTGATAACAATAATTATCTTGATAAAAAGTACAGAAATGAAAAAATGAAAAAATGAAAAAATGAAAAAATGAAAAAGTGAAAAAAGTGAAAAAATGAAAAGAATGAAGAAAATGATTCAATGACAAATAGTTAAGTTTAAGATATTAATAATAGTAGTAATAAATAATTGATAATGATAATCTAAAAAATATATAATCTAAAAAATAATCTAAGAAATATAGAAATATTAATCAAAGAATGGATAAGCATAAAAGGGGGGTATTTAAGAGTAAAGAAAAATACAGAAGATGACCATTAGTGTTAATCGTTGTGGGTATGATAATAATAATAATAATAATAATAATGATAATAATAATAATAATAACAACAATAATAATACCAACCAATACTACCGCTTACAGTACTACTACAAATAATACTACAAACAAAAAAGCTACTACTAATAGAGATAAAAATAATAATAATTAATAAAAGGTATAAGATGATAGTTGTGTTGACAAAATTTTCAGTTGGTGGGAAGGTGTTTTTTTTTTTTTTTTTTTTTTTTTTTTTATATATATAATAGCAGCCTAAGGGGTTATGAGTGAATTACTAAGAAGGTGTAATCTGTTATGCCTACAGTTAATTGATGTTTCTTGTTTTTTGTTTAGAAGTTTGCCCCTATCGCTGAATTTAATTATTTCAAGTTTTTCTGTTAGGCAAAGGTAGCAAGGTGAGTTTAGGGAACCACAGGTGCTAGTTCTTCTAATTGTGTTCCAACATTTTTATTATCTTTATTATCATTATTATTATTATTATTATTATTATTATTATTATTATTATTATTATTATTATTATTATTATTATTATTATTATTATTATTATTATTATTATTATTATTATTGTTGTTATTGCCACCATTATGACTACTTCTATAATTTTTCACTATCATCATTACTATTGTTAAGATTACTGGGATTACCACTCTGATTACTGTTGTCCGTTAAACCACTATTTTTATATGATCAGCATTATTGCAACCATTAACCCATACCATAATATCGGCAAACATTATCTTATCATTATCTAATATTATTATGATAATCACTACCCCCTAGGATTCCTAATATTCCTTAATTATTCTATTTCTTTCCTAAACTATTATTTTTATTATTATTATCATTACCATTATTATCATTATTATTATTATTATTATTATTATTATTATTATTATTATTATTATTATTATTATTATTATTATTATTACTATTATTATTAATAATTAATAACGCCAGCATTTTCCAGTTATTCTTTTAGTTATATATTTTTAATATTTTTTAATATTTTTTAGTATTTTTTAGTATTTTTTAGTATTTTTATTATACTTCATTTATTATTATTTTCATTATTTCACCTCAATTATTAGGAGTATCTATTATTATTATTATTATTATTATTATTATTATTACTACTACTACTGTTATTGCCACCATTATGACTACTTCTATAATTTTTCACTATCATCACTACTATTGTTAAGATTTCTGGGATTACCACTCTGATTACTGTTGTCTGTTAAACCACTATTTTTATATGATCAGCATTATTGCAACCATTAACCCATATCATAATATCGGCAAACATTATCTTATCATTATCATTATTTAATATTATTATGATAATCACTACCCCCTAGGATTCCTAATATTCCTTAATTATTCTATTTCTTTCCTAAACTATTATTTTTATAAACTCTAAAATATTATTGACCACTATTATTATTTTTATTATTATTATTATTACCATTATTATTATTATTTTTATTATTATTATTATTATTATTATTATTATTATTATTATTATTATTATTATTATTATTATTATTATTATTATTATTATTATTATTATTACTATTATTATTAATAATTAATAACGCCAGCATTTTCCAGTCATTCTTTTAGTTATATTTTTTAATATTTTTAATATTTTTTGGTATTTTTTAGTATTTTTATTATACTTCATTTATTATTATTTTCATTATTTCACTTCAATTATTAATGGTATCTACTATTATTATTATTATTATTATTATTATTATTATTATTATTATTATTATTATTATTATTATTATTATTATTATTATTATTATTATTATTATTACTACTACTACTACTATTCCTGTTACATTTAACGAATATACTTATTTATTCAAATTAACTCCAGACAAATTATAAAGACAATATAAAGACCCGGAACCGCGACACATTTTATCACCGCCCTAACCAATATAACAATCAGCCCAATTTGCACGCACGCATACTACAGTTCACTTGGAAAAAGACATTTATAAACTCGACGGTTTTTTGACACCTAATTCGTGCATGTCTACTACCCCCCTCCTTCCCTCCCGACCTAAATCAACAGACGCCCTCTCTCTCTCTCCTTCTTCTTCTTCTTTTTCTTTTTTCCTCTATGTGTCTCTCCCCTCATCATTATTTGTTCCTCTTTCCACCATATATTCTTATTTTTTATTTATTTATTTATTTATTTATTTATTTATTTATTTGCCCTGTCTGTTTCAGATTCTAGACCTTAGATTTTTAGATTTTTTAATTTTTAATTTTTAATTTTTAATTTTTAATTTTAATTTTAATTTTTTAACGGCTTTAATTTTTGAAATGTTAAATTTCTTTCCTTCTTCTTCTCTGTCTCTACCCCTCCACTTCATTCTCTCCAAATATGATCTGAGGTTAAGATCGGATTCTTACTCTGCCTGATGAGATCTCAGTTTATAGTAACTGTTGATCGATAACATCGACATGCCAGTGTCGCAGATTTTGTACATGTCTGTGTAAATAAAACTATCATATATATATATATATATATATATATATATATATATATATATATATATATATATAAGTCCCGATTATTAAGGATGAAACGTATACGTACATAGATCACCAATAACAAATATGTATTATCTGTATCTCATAGAAAAACCCGTCTAGTAGAGCACTGTAAGTGTAGTATTAAAACAGCATCGTTCCTTTAATTAAAGTCGAACGCTCTATGACGTCAAGACTCCGTATAAAGTGTTAAAATTATCACCGTATATTCGCTGTTAAACTTTGGCCGAATAGTTAAGGTGTCGGATTTGAGTTGCAAAATAATCGTATTCCGGGGTTTCGAATCGCATGACCAGTAGTTAATAGACGTATTTCTATGCTGATGAGTCCCGATTATGAAGGGCGAAACGTATACGTACACAGATATTAACAAATATTTTTTAAATATATATATATATATATATAAAGTTAGGTATATTTATATGTTTATATATTTGTATTTAATGGATTATCTCTCGAACTAATTAACCGAACATAATGAATTTTGGAACACAATTGTTTGGTGTAAACGATCCAAATATAATCTGTATTTGGTTTATTTCAATTTGGGGCAAAAGGGTTGGAAGCTGTTCGTAAAAATTCTGATATCTCTGATCTTTGTGAAATTTTAACATCGATTTATGTCATGTTCGGGGATTCAATTGTTCCCATCCGGGGACAGATATTCTCCTAGCATATATTGATTCATCTCTATATTATTCTTTTTACTAATACTCTTATATTCTGTTCCGTGACTCTCTCTATATATATCTGTCTATCTATATTTTGTTGATTGTCATGTTTATGCGCAGTGAAGCTAGTAGGCTACTTGGATTGCTTCCTTCACCGAAACGATCTCCTTGCACAGCGAAAAACCTAAATTAACACTCGTTTTATGATCGGCACATCGCTCTCTATCTGCTTTATCTCAAAATTGGACTCTGTCTCCCAATATTCTCGGCGGGATTTTGTCCACTCGTAAAAGGACGGATTTGATCTTCGTTGGGTTTTGATGACGGAAATCGGTCGATCATAAAATGGACGCCCGAAAATGTAATTGAATATCTTGTTTCTGTTTGGGGAGGCGTAGACATTTTACTCACCAACGATTGAATATCAAACAACCAGGGTACACTGAAATATATTAATCGATTGGATCAAATTAGCAGATAAGTTTACATACACATCTTATTATCTGGTCATTTTGGGGCACTATGTATATATATATATATACATATATATATATATATATATATATATACTAAGTTATGAAAATATATTTATGGCAATTAAGCAATACAGATGCTTCCGCGTCTCATCTTCGTAGGAAATTGTCAGGCAAAAATGCATTTTAGCCTGACGATTCCCTACAGTGATGAAAGCGTTTCTGTAGTTTAATTGTTATTAATGTATTTTTATAATGTACTACCTCGCTTTACTAACGTATTG
>OY744520.1:190255767-190258267 GCA_963556195.1 Sepiola atlantica | reverse complement strand
GACAACTGAATATGATATTTAAAACAAAAGCGAGACAGATCGACGAAAATGCCATTTGAAACTTAAACGTGACATATTGAAATATTATTTCAAACTCTAAGCGTGACAGATCAATGAAAATACTATTTGAAACTTAAGCCTTGACAGAGTGACGAAAATGATATTCCGAACTTAAGTATTTCAGACAGAAGACATTCTATTTCAAACTTAAGCGTGACTGACCGACGTAAATAAGCTTTACGGATTAACCGACCGAACCCCACAGATAAATGCTTGGACCGATAAAAAATAAGATACATCTATTCAATCTGTGCGCTTCAAACTTAAGCGTCACAGACTTACAGGCAGACATACCCCTTTTTAGAAAGACCGAGACACATTCAAAATGACCATCCATTGACAGATGAGAAACCAATTGCCGCTATTTTGTTTGCAACATCCACGCACTCTAGCAAACTCGACAAACATGCGCATAATCGTATCTTCTGCCTCAATGAAATATTTCCTGAAACGGTCGACTGCCCAAACTCAAGTTTCCATGAGTCGCCATTGAAAACCCTTGTTTTTTTTTCCAAAATCCTTTGTCGTGCGTTTTTTTTTTTCAATTACGATAAACAAACATCTCCAAAAAATATTGAGTGATTTGTCGCATAATATTCAAAGTGTTTTTTTTCTTTATGCGTAAGGATATTTTTTTCGGCTAAGTATCCTTAGAAATATGGAGGAAAACTTTACATTCAGGATTTCACTGACATCAGAAGAAGCTAATGCCATTAAACGTGGATTTCGAAACCGGACAGATTTCATCAAGCGAAATCCTTTTGCTGGATTATACAAACTTTTCAAAAGATATGATGTGAAAGCTGTATGCTACTTCTAATACTAGCAAAAGTGAGGTTGTGTTCCTATTTACTTTCTCCCCCCCCCCCCACCACAGAGCGAGTTAGACACAAGTGCGGTTTTAAAGTAAGGGAAAATTGAGTTCCCCCAAAAAGGGGCAATCTGGATTGGAGACAAATATAAAAATTGCCTAAGTCTTGAAAGATTTCTCCTTCACTAAAAGATAACAGAAAAGACGATGTGCAGCATGAGAACAGATACTAAACATTGATCCTAGCAAAAAGGGCAAGTCAGTGATTTTATGCTAATTCATCCAACAATTGGATAATAAAATATATCTATATCCATATAGTTAGGAATGTTTTAATGTTTATGTGTACATGATTCACTGTTAAACTAATTAACTGATCATTATGAACTTTGGACACAGTCACGTAGGCTATATTTTGCTTAATAAAAAGTTATTGAAATAGGTGCGGAAGCTTCTTGTGAAAATTCAAATATCTCCAAGTTCGTATGCTCACGTTGTAAAACAGTTGACAACGTCTTACCACACTAATTAGTTGTGAAGCGACGAAACAGCTATCTATGACTGACTAAACAATGTGTTATTACTAGTGGAATACTCGCCCTAAGACGTGTAGAAGCAATAAATATAGCATTAGATTTTTTTTTAATTGTCTTTCTTTGAGTTGTTTGAATGGATTTCGGTTGCACCCCACAAAATAGCATAGTTTTAAAAGTTTTGTGGCAAAGTTACAAAACCATACGTAAGCATTTAACCCCCCCCCCCCCTCTAAAAATGCAGCTTATGTAGCTCCCATAGTATTTAATTATTAAGTACTGCCCTAAAACGCTACACTGGCCGGGAGATATAATATCATTTTACATTGAATTTATATACGAAACTGATGCCCCAATACCCCCCTAAGGAGGGCACTAAGAGATTCGGAACCATTTCCATTGTCTACCCAGGTAACTCTTACACGAGAATGCGCTTTTAGATTTTATGAAGATTCTATAACCTTTATTTTTATGGAGAACACACAAATAATAAAACGCATACCTATACACGAGGGCAGTTGACTTTGATATATATATATATATATATATATATATATATATATATATATATATATATATATAGATATATATATATAGAGAGAGATAGATAGATAGATAGATAGATAGAGAGAGAGAGAGAAAGAAAATATATAGAATACATGCATAGACTTGGATATAAAAAGAGCAATAAAGTGAAAAAAAAGTGAGAAGAAAAGCATAAAGACAGAGGGAGAGAGAAAGAGCTAGAGGGGGGGGGGGGCTTATGCACTTAATGTCACAACATTTTTCCCTTACGTCTCATTGTATGAAATAAAAGAAAAATAATTATTTGATTTCATTTTTTAAATCGTGAGGTAGAATCGAAACCGCGAACTCGATATTTTCATTATAGTAATTGGCCAACAAAAACATTAAGCCATTCGCTATGTCCACTTTTAAAAGTGCACTCCTAAGAAAAAGTGAATATATGTATTTGAAGTTTTAAGAATTATAGAGAGTACCATAGAACTTCGGGGCCACGTCCATTGTCTACCCCGTATAATTATATACAGATTATGATGTATTTGAAGTGTTAAAGGATGTTCGGTTTGCATAG
>OY744520.1:190140767-190250767 GCA_963556195.1 Sepiola atlantica | reverse complement strand
GCTTGTTGGCAGATAACGGCTTTGATGACCGGCTTGTTTTTAGCGATGAGGCGACCTTCCATCTGAATGGCAAAGTTAACAAGCATAACACTCGCATATGGGGTACTGAGAATCCTCATGAACTTCTTGAGCACGAGCGAGATTCACCAAAAGTGAACGTGTTTTGTGCAATTTCCAAGAAAGGTGTCTATGGACCGTTCTTCTTTGAAGAGGCAACTATCACTGGTGAATCCTATCTCAACATGCTGGAAGACTGGTTAATGGCTCAGTTGGAACAAGCAGAATCTGATGACTTCATTTTTCAACAAGATGGTGCACCACCACACTGGAGTCTTAGAGTAAGGCAGTTTCTTAACACAAGGCTGCCTGGTAGATGGATTGGGAGATCTGGGCGAGGTGATGACGTTCTCATGCCCTGGCCTCCTAGGTCTCCAGATCTTACCCCGTGTGACTTTTTCCTTTGGGGCTTTGTCAAGCAACAAGTCTATGTGCCGTCCCTTCCAAGAGATATTGACGAACTAAAGGCTTGAGTAACGGCAGTTGTGGGAACCATTGACGTCAAGATGCTGGAACGCGTTTGGCAGGAAATGGACTATCGACTAGATGTCTGCCGTGTGACGAATGGTGCTCATATTGAGCAACTTTGAAGATTCCCCACAAAACTTGAAACTTTAACCTTTCCAACGGTACCAATTTCATTTTTCAACTCCTAATAGTTTGTGAGTTATTAAAAATCGTTATGTTCCCAAGACTTTTGAAACACCCTGTATATATATATATATATATATATATATATATATATATATATATATATATATATATATATATATATATTACACTATATGTACAAATGATATTAGCTGTACATGTTATACTCAATTTTTCATATAGTTTTGGATTTACTGTATGAATGTACTTTGATTAAATGTGGGCCAAAAAAGTCGCCTTTTGTATAAACTATTTAGGAAATAGATTAATTGATGATAGATTTATGTATTGAATCATTTTTACTAAAAGGGGCTTTTAAGTAAAAAAAAATTAGCCTTGGGTGATCATATTGCGAATCAACGGCACTTGTGTATGCCTGCAATCATGATAAGTAGTTCTAGAAAGTTTTGAATTAATTAAAACATAAACTCTGCATGTCGTAATTTTATAATCATTGTTCAATAGTATAGACCAACAGAGCTGCAATCTATTGGATGTATGGATAGGTTTACCTTTCATCAAGGACGGTGATCTGTCTATAACAAGAACTTGATTCCACGCACAAATTTATGAAAGAATTCAAAATGAAATGTGATTGCTTAACTTTCTTCCTGCTTTGCTGTTATTTCTTTCGTCGATGGTAAAGATTTTTTAAATGTGCAACTGGCTTTGTAATAAGTTGACTTGTAGTTACTTTAGTTATGTGCATACTCCGGATACCTTCGCCACATGCTTAAGAACAAAATTCCACCACTTATTATGGTCTTGGATCAGTCGTTCAGCTGTTAAGAGCGGCATGCCAGATTAACCCGTATGCGGTTTGCTTATCTCTTTGTGATACTTCCCTGTCTCTTTTTTAATGAAATCTTCTAGATATGTTTTCTTTTTATAGCTGGAGACCGGCAGCCTTGAAGCGTGCCAAAATCACGTTTATCTTTTTTTTTTCAAATAACGTTGTTAATCAATCTGTGAATATGCAGTTCTTTGCCTAACTCGCAACGTTACTCAAGGATACTACTTAAACGTTTTAATTTAAAGACATTGAGCTTCCACTCATACTCTGTGTTTCACGTTTCATGCTTCGTGTTTCACTTGAATATCAAACAATAGGGACTATAAATGCATTGTAAAGTCTTCGCTTCAGAGGCGTTGATATGTTCTTCCTGCTCCATATCTTTTTTTAGACGTCCACATGCAGCAGTTTCTATTTTTATTGTTCTGCTAATGTCAGATGAAAGTCCTGGAACCACCGATTTTTTTTTGTTTCTTAAAAAAATCTTCGGTTTCTAAAACCATTTTGCTGTCTATTGATATATTATCGTCAGAAGAGGAATATATTTTGAATTTGCCTGTGTTCTCTTTGATCCCACTATTATTTGGAAGACGCATCGAACTCAAAATTATAACACTTCAACTTTGTTCTATAATCTTCAGATGTATGAAGAATTACACCGAAATACCATATTCACTTGCGTTTAACGCCGCAAACATCTCAAATTTAAGATCAAAATCAATGTATTAATGCCGATAAGAGATTTTTCTTTATTTTGTTAAAAGCATATTGGCATTTATCAGATCATTCGCATGTTATTCGATTTAATGAAAATAAAAATCTTTTCTCGAAGCATCGTTAACATTTGGAATTTAGAAAATTGAACAATAACGCCGCTAGAAGCCAAAACTACGATGCCGATATTCTAATTTATTTATTTTTATTATTTAAGAATAAATATTTTTTCATTATATTTTTACATTTTAAATTTTTACTTATTTTACTTTTCCAGGTTATTATTTTTTTTTTAATGAATAAATAAAAACTATGTACATTGTATTTCAATATTTTGATTTTATTTATTTTTATTATTTGAGAATAATTATTTTTTCATTATATCTTTACATTTTTAATTTTTAATTATTTTACTTTTCCAGGTTATTATTATATTTTTTAATTAATAAATAAAAACTATGTACATTGTATTTCAATATTTTGAATTTATTTATTTTTATTATTTGAGAATAAATATTTTTTCATTATATTTTTACATTTTTAATTTAAATTATTTTACTTTTCCAGGTTATCATTATTTTTTAAATGAATACATAAAAACTATGTGCATTGTATTTCTAGATCCTAGCGGCGTTATTGCTCAATTTTAAAATATAGAAACTTGTGTATTCGGACGTTCAAATAAGGTAGAATGTTCACAGGTGTTCTTAACTTTATTTTACGTATATACACATCATACAAAGTTGCGAATTTTTATATAATATAGTTTTATTGTATTTTTTAGGGAAAGATTTGCATACCTTTTATCGTCTTTGCTTTAGAAACGTTGTGTCTTTTTCTACTTGGATCAATAATTGGTTCCAAATACTTCATTTGGGACATAGATATAAACAATTACTTTTATATTAGTACTTATTGGTATAGGTAGTCAAAAAAAATCATTACACGCGATTATGATCCGAAAGTATAGCCGCCAGTCGCCATAAGCCAATGCATTCTGCAGAATATAAGGAACATAGAAGTAATATCCGTGAGGTCTGATAGGATTATACAAGTATTTGCCTGTATATACAGATGTGTATGCACGCGCGCATGTGTGTGCTAATTTACACATATATACATCCACAACAAAACAGAATGTAGCTGTCCTCCCCCCAACAGATGAAAGTATAGCTGCCATCCTCCAAAAGAACAAAACACAACTTACCTTTCTCACCTCCCAGCTCCCCCACCACTGTATCTTATATCTACACCTCCCAGTCTTTAAACTCACCACTTCAAATTCTCATTTCATGTCAAGAACCTTCCACTCTGCCTACTACGCTATCACTTCTCTTAGAATCTTACCTTCTGGCACAGCAGGTGTTGTTGGTTCCGGTCGCTAATACGTTCTCGACAATCAGTCCGACAGGAAATTTGTTGCTATATGACTGAGGTATGGTTCTATTAAGTCCTAAGGAAACCATTATCCCAGACTTTAACTTTCTTTCTGAGAAGAGGTTAGTTTATTGCTAATCTTATGAGGCGCCCCTATTGGGGAATGCCGACGGGGCTGTTCTGCCATTTTCTGTAGGCTAGAGTGCACTTTATTTATTGTGCTGGCTTACCCTTTGCAGAAGATGTAAATAAGCATAGTCAGTTTTTTTAGCACTTCTTTTAATTACTTTCGTTAAGTTTCGTATTTTTCTTTTGATTTTAACTTGATATTTAATGTAATTAGCATTTTATTTTATGCTTATTTCCTGTTTCATCAACCCAATCTCCTAGTTCTTTGGGTAGTCCGTACATCCCTATAGAATGCTATATTTGTATAAAGATTTGATAAAGATGTGTATATTAACCATAATTCGCGATTCAGTTTGATGTCTAAAGAGTAAGCTATTGCTATTTGCTACATAGCGTCTCAGTATTCCGTAGCAACTAATAATTCAGCTATCACGCTCGTTCATTTCTACTTCTGCCCCTCCCCCCCCCTAATATCTCTAGCGTTTGTAGATGTGACGTCGCCGGGATTTGCCCGTATTCTCGGGACGCCAGCGTTTACAAATGTCCCACGCCTGTGAAGAAGACTATATATTTTTCCACTCTATACTGAACTCAATGCATATTTAATTCTCAGAAATCAAGGGGTCCCTTCGTGTGGCTAACACTTGATCTCTATACTGATAGATATTCGAATATTCCATTAACGTTCTCTTTACCTGCCAAATGTTGAGTTACTAAATAATTTAAGAAAATAAACTTTCCTCTTCCTAATTGACCAGTTTACTATGTAATGTTTTTTTTTAATACCATTGCACAAAGAGACTGAAAACACTTAGGGGTAGTGTCTAGTAAGTAAGACAAACATTCCTGTTGATGCAAATCCTCCTGGTGGTGTTCGTATGTGTCTGTTTAAATACACATTATTCGCAAATACATACCCATATATAAGACATCACAAGCAAAAGGTGTCTCTAAAGTGTGAGTTCGCATGTGTTTGTTATAAGCAGAATTGTCTGAAAATACTAATTCACAGATTCTACAAGAATAAGGTTTCACTCCAGTGTGTGTCCGGAAGTAACGATTGTGTTTTACAGAAATTGTTCACGGTTGTTGACTGTATTGTATCACACAAATGTACACAATTCACATCTAGTGAATTTAAACAATTCTGTCAAATGTGTGTAGTGAAGCTAATCACGATCGTGCCGTACCATGAAAAGAAATGGTCAGGCACAACTGTTCGTGGATACGTTCAAAATGCGCTTAAGAAAGCGAGTGCTACAACTACTAAAAAAACCATTAAGAATTTGTGCAGGTGTATAGGATGACCCGAAATAATAATGTTCTATATTCCATGACTCCAGCAAAAGCAATGTCTGCAAAGAAGATTAAAACAGTATTTGATAGATTATTGTCAACACATACGTAACAAGGATGTGATCAAATATAATTTGTTTCTTTTTACTTTAGTCAAAGTTCGTAGAAATCAAGCGGTTCCTCCCTGGGTAAACACTTGATATCTATGTAGGATACATAGATATTTCATTACAGTTCTCCTTGACCCATCAAACGTTGAGTTAGTAAAGAAGTTAAGAACATTAATTCTCCTCTTCCCAAGTTAATTATGTTCTAGTATATATTCCACGACAAGAAGATATCTAGTGGGGTAGAGTATCCAGCTAAGTGATTTTACTTGAGGTAACATGACTTGGAGAAGATTTACCATTTCTCGTGCGTGCCGGTGTATAACCGTGCCGAGGGGATCTTATTTGGGATTTGAATACTATGTTATTTTGAATACTTTGTCAAGCTTTACTTGTAAGGGGAAGTATCCTCAAGTAAGATAATACTAACCAACCTGTGTACAGAGAGACCGAAGACACTCGAGGATAATGTCTACTAGGTAATTCAGACTCTCCTGTGTAAAGCTAAATCTTTACGAGTAAAGCATGTGCTGTTTACTAGCCTCCGGAGGAAGCCATTTCAAATGATTAATGGAAGCACGAAAGTAGTAAGGGCAAGTTAGACAACCCCATCAGACTTACCGCTCCGCCTGAAATGAATTCGGAATGAAATTATTCACTATATACTAAAGAAAAATCACGGTAGTTGTTTTTTCTTAAAGTCATCCGAAATTATAAAAATAATGTAAAACAAAGGGAATATATATATATATATATATATATATATATATATATATATATATATATATATATATATATATATATATATATATATCAATTTCGACTGGAATAATATTTTATTAAAGCAAGGAAAATAGACGTTTGTGACATGTTTTGGGGTGAAATAAAATTGAAAAGTGTAAAAACGAGAGGAAAAAATACATACTACTATATGAATATACTAATTTAAGCATAAAGAGTAAACACTTAAAATAGCAGAATGAAGACCTGTGACTTGAATTATTTCCACGTATTTTACTCTGATGAGTGTGGACGAAAGCCGGCTTAGTATATTCATGTATTTTTTCCTCTCGTTTTTACACTTCTATTTCATTCTCCCCTAAATGTAACAAACGTCTATGTTCCTTGTTTAAATAAATATATACACATATACATATATATATATATATATATATATATATATATACATATATATATATATATATTAATAAAACTGATATGTAAGCCATTAACAATGCGAGATTAATTTATATATATATATATATATATATATATATTTATTTATTTACATTAATCTTATATTTTGGAATAAATTCTATCTTCAGAGGTGACTAGTTATTGAGTCATTTTAAAAAAATTTTTTTATCAAATCAAGTATAACCAAACTTATTTCTTTGTTACTTGATAAAACGTCTCTCCGCACTAGTGGTGTTGGCGGCCATGATTCAAATTCCGGTGTCGAACGAAGACCCTGGCTCGCTCCTGTAGGTTAAGTAATATCGGTAGGTCGTATTTAAAGCATTGTTGGATATGTTGATAAAATTGATATGTAAGCGATTAACAATGCGAGATTAATTTATAAATATTTTTTTCACATTTATCTTATATTTCGGAATAAATTTTATCCTCAGAGGTGACCAGTTATTGAGTCAATTTTATCAAAAACAAGAATAACCAAACTTATTTCTTTGTTAGATGATAAAACGTCTCCTTCTAAGTTTCTCTCTCTCTCTCTCTCTCTCTCTCTCTCTCTATATATATATATATATATATATATATATATATATATATATATATACGGTTGTCTATAGAGAGACAGAAGGGTAAAACAATTAAACAAAGAAGAAAATAATAAACAAACGAGTTTCGTTCAGATCAGCGAACGTATTCAAGAAAAGATCATTAATTCAAACAAAACCCTTAATTTTTATTTATTGATATTCCTGTGTGTAAATCTTTTTTTCTGTCTTTCATACATTCTGTCTCAACGTCACTTCATTATATGCGATTTCGTATATGTTATTCTCATATACATACAGATATTAGTGATATTGTTAATATCATCAAATTATAAGTTCTTGAAATGGGGAATGTTGAAGAGAATACAGAGTGTTGCTCTGAATAACTAAGGTTTATGCAATGTTATATATATATATATATATATATATATATATATATATATATATATATATATTACTATTTCATGTATCCACATAACATTTTATGAGGGGATATAATTTTTTATATATCAATTTTTAGTATTTACTTCAACAGTGCTCGATACGTAAGTAGAGCTAGGTAGTACGTTATGAAATTTATTTATCGCAATTAAGCAACACAGAGGTTCCCGCGTTTTATTCCCGCCTCATTTAGCCTGAAGATTCTCCCCGGGGATGAAACGCGGGAGCCTGTGTGCAGCTTAATTGGCATAAATATATTTTTATAACTTGCTATATATATATATATATATATATATATATATATATATATATATATATATATATATATATATATATATATAACAGGTTCATGATATATTCCAATAGCCATGCTTTTATTTTATTAATTTTTTTTTTCACATTTCCAAAAAACATAACATTTCTGTGAGATATATTTTTTACGGTTCGTTTCATTTGTCTTGTGCCAAACAACATTGTTATTTCAATATCGTCTCTACAACATTACAAAATCATCAGAAAATTCACAAAGAGTAAAAAGTTATTGTATTAAAGTCTCTTGAAAACAATATTCATATATACTGATGGTGAGAGAAAGATCCGAAAATTCAATGATTGAATTTTACCATTTACAAATTTCGCACATTCTCTTTCTTATTATAAATTATTCATGAATTGTTGAAAAAATATCGCCAAGCCACAAAAGCTTCATTATTTTTCCTCGTTGTCTTTTCATCCAGTCTATCCTCTTCCATGCACACGCACGTTAGCTGATTAAAACGGGTTTACAAATAAAACAACAAAAAAAACATATCCGTGGACACGCATCTAGTTTGCAGTTCCCAATGGCACAGAGTGCACACTGATATACGAACGTGATCGGTATAAATAGCTATCGATCAGATAAACAGCTTACGTAAATAACTTTGCTGCTTTTGAAGCGTAACAACGTTTTTATTAGGCTTTAACTTTAAGGATGAGTTTTTCGTATTCTCAAAAAGATTGATGGCATACATAACAACAGATACAAAAGAAGATATCCTTTATTGCGTCAGTATCTTAGTTTCACATCAAAAATCGACGGAACATCGTCTAAATTTCAACAACGTCCCCTGAATAATTTTGACTCAGTTGACATCCATAGTTATGAATATAAGAGGCAAACATATCCGTATTCTATCCGAGGCATTGCTTGAAAAAGTATGTATCAGCTTTGTTTGTGTGCCATGCTTTTAGCTAGATATACGCACTAAGAAAGAAAACTGCCCTTGATATAACAGACTAGCAAATATATGCCCCCTCCGGTCACATATTTTTACAAAACGACTGCGTCACATCTTTTTTCTTTCGCTCTCTTTACTTGTCTCGAATTATATAATTGTGAAATAAACTACATACAGTATTTCGTTAAAGGTAAATACATTAGGTGGGACTATTAAAATAATTTTGTAGCGCTATTGATGATGTTTACCCATTTATTGTTTTCTTTTATCTCGTATGTTTGAATTCATGTTTTGAAACATGACGTCACACTAAAGCTATTATTATATTCTTAAGGGAATGTTTTTAGACTTATTTACAAAGAGTGCTAATAGGGGTTCGGTTTAAATTTCCGGTCATAGCCTCCGATTTATTTGTTGTTAATTTGTTATTAGTATTAATCCAATAGATTCAGTTTATAAATGCAGTTAAATATTAATTTATAATATTCTGAATGACGGACAGACAGACAGACACACACATGGGTAACTACTTTTTATGGTTGGGTCACTACGTTTTATTGTTGGGTCACAACGTTTTATTGTAAGGTCACTAGGTTTTATTGTTGGGTCACAACTTTTTATGGCTGGGTCACTAGGTTTTATTGTTGAGTCACCACTTCTTATTGCTGGGTAACCACTTGTTATGGCTGGGTAACCACTTTTATTGTTGAGTCAATACTTTTTATTGCTGGGTCACTACGTTTTATAGTTGGGTCACTACGTATTATTGTTGGGTCACCACTTTTTATTTCTGGATCACTCCGTTTTATTGTTAGGTCACAACTTTTATTGTTGGGCACCACTTTTTATTGCTGGGTCACTACGTTTTATTGTTGGGTCACTACGTTTTATGGTTGGGTCACAACTTTTTACGTTTGGTTTACTAAGTTTTATGGTTGGGTCACGACTTTTTATCGTTGAGTCACAACGTTTTATGGTTGGGCCACTATATTTTATTATTGGTTTACCACTTTTCATTGCTGGGTCACTACGTTTGATTGTTTTGTCACCAAATTTTATGCTTGGTTCACATCGTTTTATGGTTGGTCACTACGTTTTATTGTTGGGTCACAACTTTTTATGGTTAGGTCACCACTTTTTATTGCTATTTCAATACGTTTTATTGTTAGGTCACTACTTTTTTGTTGGGTCACCACTTTTTATGGTTGGGTCACTACGTTTTATTGTTGGGTCACCACTTTTTATGGTTGGGTCACTACGGTTTATGGTTAGGTCACTGCGTTTCATTGTTGGGTCACTACGTTTTATTTTTGGGTCACAACTTGTAATAGTTTGGTCTACACGTTTTATTGTTGGGTCACCACTTTTCATAGGGTAGTCACTACGTTTTATGGTTGGTCACTATGTTTTATTGTTGGGTCACAACTTTTTGTGGTTGGGTCACTCCGTTTTATTGTAAGGTCACCACTTTTATTGTTGGGTCACTACATTTTATGGTTGGGTAACTACGTTTTATTGTAGTGTAACAACTGTGTATTGCTGGGTAACTACATTTTATGGTTGGTTGGGTCACCACTTTTTATGGTTGGGTCCATACGTTTTATTGTTGGGTCACCACTTTTTATTGTTGGGTCACTACGTTTCATGGTTGGGACACTACGTTTTTTTTGTTAGGTCACCACCTTTTCTAGTTGGTTCACCAATTTTTATTGCTGGTTCACTACGTTTTATTGTTGGGTCACCACTTTTTATGGTTGGGTCACTACGTTTTACTGTTGGGTCACAACTTTTTACGCTTGGTTCACTACGTTTTATGGTAGGGTACTACTTTTTATGGTTGGTTACCACTTTTTATGGTTGGGTCACTACGTTTTATTGTGTGGTCACTACGTTTTATTGTTGGGTAATAACTTTTTATGGTTGGGTCATCAATTTTAATTGCTGGGGCACTACGTTTTATGGTTAGGTCACTACGTTTTATTGTTGGGTAACTACGTTTTATTGTTGCGTCACAACTTTTTATGGTTGGGTCACCACTTCTTATTGCTGGGTCACTACGTTTTATTGTTGGGTCACCACTGTTTATGGTGTGGTCACTACGTTTTATCGTTGGTCACTACGTTTTATTGTTGGGTCACAACTTTTTGTGGTTGGGTCACCACTTTTTATTGCTGGGTCACTACCTTTTATGGTTAGGTCACTACGTGTTATTGTTGGGTAACTACGTTTTATTGTTGCGTCACAACTTTTTATGGTTGGGTCACCACTTTTTATTGCTGGGTCACTACGTTGTATTGTTGGGTCACCACTGTTTATGGTGTGGTCACTATGTTTTATCGTTGGTCACTACGTTTTATTGTTGGGTCACAACTTTTTGTGGTTGGTCACCACTCTTTATTGCTGGGTCACTCCGTTTTATTGTTAGGTCACCACTTTTATTGTTGGGTCACTACTTTTTATGGTTGGGTCACTACATTTTTATGGTTAAGTCACCACTTTTAATGATTGGGTCACTACGTTTTATGGTTAGGACATTACGTTTTATGGTTAGGACACTACGTTTCATTGTTGGTCGCTACGATTTATCGTTGGGTCCCACCTTTTATTGTTGGGACACCACTTTTTATTGCTGGGTCACTAAGTTTACTTGTAGGGTAACTACGTTTTGTTGTAGGATCACCACTTTTTAGTGTTGGTTCACAACTGTTTGTTGTTGGGTCACCACTTTTTATTGCTGGGTCACTAAGTTTCATTGTAGGGTAACTACGTTTTATTGTAGGGTCACCACTTTTTATGGTTTGGTCACTACGTTTTATTGTTAGGTCACTACGTTTTATTGTTGGTCACAACTTTTTATGGTTGGGTCACTACTTTTTATTGCTCGGTCACCACGTTTTATTGTAAGGTCACCACTTGTTATGCTTCGGTCACTACGTTTCATGGTTGGTCACTACGTTTTATTATTGGGTCACCACTTTTTATGGTTAGTCACCACTTTTTATTGCTGGGTCACTACGTTTTAATGTTATATCACCACTTTACTTGTTGTGTCACCACTTTTTATGGTTGGCTCACTACGTTTTATTGTTGGGTCACCACTTTTTATGGTTGGGTCACTATGTTTTATGGTTAGGACACTACGTTTACTTGTTGGGTCACAACGTTTTATTGTTGGGTCCCAACCTTTTATTGTTAGGTCACCACTTTGTATTGCTTGGTCACTACGTTTTATTGTTGGGTAACCACATTTTATTGCGTGGTCACTACGTCTTATGGTTGGTCACTACGTTTTATTGTTCGGTAACTACATTTTAGTTCTTGGTCACCACTTTTATTGTTGGGTCACCACTTTTTATGGTTGGGTCACTACATTTTTTAGTTAGGTTAGTACGTTTTATGGTTGGGTCACTACTTTTTATGTTTGGTTCACTACGTTTTATTGTTAGGTAACTACGTTTTAGTGTTGGGTCACAACTTTTTATAGTTGGGTCACCACTTTTTATTGCTGGGTTACTACGTGTTAGTGTTGGGTCACCACTTTTCCTGGTGATGGTCACTACGTTTTTAAGTGGGTCACTACGTTTTATTTTTAGGTCACAACTTTTTGTGGTTGGTCGCCACTTTTTATTGCTGCGTCACTCCGTTTATTGTTAGGTCACAACTTTTATTGTTGGGTCACTACTTTTTATGGTTGGGTAACTACCTTTTATTGTTGGGTCACCACTTTTTATTGCTGGGTCACTACGTTTTATGGTTGGTCACTACGTTTTATTGTAGGTAACCACTTTTTATGGTTGGGTCACCACTTTTTATTGCTGGGTCACTACGTTTTATTGTTGGGTGACCACTTTTTATGGTTGGGTAACAACGTTTTATTGTTGCGTATCCACTTTTTATAGTTTCGTCACTACGTTTTTACTGTTGAGTTACAACTTATAACGTTTGGTTCACTACGTTTTATGGTAGGGTACCACTTTTTATGGTTGGGTTTCTACATTTTATTGTGTGGTCACAACGTTTTATTGTTGGGTCACAACTTTTTTATGGTTGGGTCACCACTTTTTATTGGTGAGACACTACGTTTTATTGTTGGGTCACCACTTTTTATGGTTGGTCATCACTTTTTATTGCTGGGTCACTCCGTTTTATTGTTAGGTTACCACTTCTATTGTTAGGTCACCACTTGTTATGGTTGGGTCACTACGTTTTATTGTTGGGTCACCACTTTTTATGGTTGGGTAACTACGTTTTATGGTTAGGACACTACGTTTCATTGTTGGGTCACTACGTTTTATTGTGTGTTCACAACCTTTTCTTGTTGGGTCACCACTTTTCATTGCTGGGTCACTACGTTTTATTGTTGGGTCACCACTTTTAATGGTGTGGTCACTACGTTTTATGGTTGGTCACTACGTTTTATTGTTGGGTCAAAACTTTTTGTGGTTGGTCACCACTTTTTATTGTTGGGTCACTCCGTTTTATTGTTAGGTC
This sequence comes from Sepiola atlantica, assembly GCA_963556195.1. Taxonomy (NCBI): domain Eukaryota; kingdom Metazoa; phylum Mollusca; class Cephalopoda; order Sepiida; family Sepiolidae; genus Sepiola; species Sepiola atlantica. The sequence goes on along the minus strand of OY744520.1, from coordinate 190,237,752 downwards.
ACCACTTTTATTGTTGGGTCATCACTTTTTATTGTTGGGTCACTACGTTTGATGGTTGGGTCACTACGTTTTATTGTTAGGTCACTACTTTTTATGGTTGATTCACCACTTTTTATTGCTGGGTCACTACGATTAATTGTTAGGTCACCACTTTTTATGGTTGGGTCACTACTTTTTACTGTTGGGTCACAACTTTTTACGTTTGGTTAACTACGTTTTATGGTAGGGTACCACTTTTTATGGTTGGGTCACCACTTTTTATGGTTTGGTCACTACGTTTTATTGTTGGGTCACTACGTTTTATTGTTGGGTCACAACTTTTTATGGTTGGGTCACCACTTTTTATTGCTGGGTCACTACGTTATATGTTGGGTCACCACTCTTTATGCTTGAGTCACTACGTTTTATGGTTGGCCACTCCGTTTTATTGTAAGGTCACCACTTTTTATGGTTGGTCACTACGTTTTATGGTTAGGTCAGTACGTTTTATAGTTGGGTCACTATGTTTTATTGTTGGGTCACCACTTTTTATGGTTGGGTCACTACTTTTTATGTTTGGGTGACTACGTTTTATTGTTGGGTCACCACATTTTATTGCTGGGTCACTCCGTCTTATGTTTGGTCACTACGTTTTATTGTGTGGTAACCACTTTTTATGGTTGGGTCACAACTTTTTATTGTTGGGTCACTACGCTTTATGGTTATGTCACTACGTTTTATTGTTAGGTAACTACGTTTTGGTGTTGAGTCACCACTGGTTGGGTCACCACTTTTTATTGTTGGGTCACCACTTCTTATTGCTGGGTCACTACGTTTTATTGTTGGGTCACCACTGTTTATGGTGTGGTAACTATGTTTTATCGTTGGTCACTACGTTTTATTGTTGGGTCACAACTTTTTGTGGTTGGGTCACCACTTTTTATTGCTGGGTCACTACCTTTTATGGTTAGGTCACTACGTGTTATTGTTGGGTAACTACGTTTTATTGTTGCGTCACAACTTTTTATGGTTGGGTCACCACTTTTTATTGCTGGGTCACTACGTTGTATTGTTGGGTCACCACTGTTTATGGTGTGGTCACTATGTTTTATCGTTGGTCACTACGTTTTATTGTTGGGTCACAACTTTTTGTGGTTGGTCACCACTCTTTATTGCTGGGTCACTCCGTTTTATTGTTAGGTCACCACTTTTATTGTTGGGTCACTACTTTTTATGGTTGGGTCACTACATTTTATGGTTAAGTCACCACTTTTAATGATTGGGTCACTACGTTTTATGGTTAGGACATTACGTTTTATGGTTAGGACACTACGTTTCATTGTTGGTCGCTACGATTTATCGTTGGGTCCCACCTTTTATTGTTGGGACACCACTTTTTATTGCTGGGTCACTAAGTTTCATTGTAGGGTAACTACGTTTTGTTGTAGGATCACCACTTTTTAGTGTTGGTTCACAACTGTTTGTTGTTGGGTCACCACTTTTTATTGCTGGGTCACCAAGTTTCATTGTAGGGTAACTACGTTTTATTGTAGGGTCACCACTTTTTATGGTTGGGTCACTACGTTTTATTGTTAGGTCACTACGTTTTATTGTTGGTCACAACTTTTTATGGTTGGGTCACTACTTTTTATTGCTCGGTCACCACGTTTTATTGTAAGGTCACCACTTGTTATGCTTCGGTCACTACGTTTCATGGTTGGTCACTACGTTTTATTATTGGGTCACCACTTTTTATGGTTAGTCACCACTTTTTATTGCTGGGTCACTACGTTTTAATGTTATATCACCACTTTTCTTGTTGTGTCACCACTTTTTATGGTTGGCTCACTACGTTTTATTGTTGGGTCACCACTTTTTATGGTTGGGTCACTATGTTTTATGGTTAGGACACTACGTTTACTTGTTGGGTCACAACGTTTTATTGTTGGGTCCCAACCTTTTATTGTTAGGTCACCACTTTGTATTGCTTGGTCACTACGTTTTATTGTTGGGTAACCACATTTTATTGCGTGGTCACTACGTCTTATGGTTGGTCACTACGTTTTATTGTTCGGTAACTACATTTTAGTTCTTGGTCACCACTTTTATTATTGGGTCACCACTTTTTATGGTTGGGTCACTACGTTTTTTAGTTAGGTTAGTACGTTTTATGGTTGGGTCACTACTTTTTATGTTTGGTTCACTACGTTTTATTGTTGGGTAACTACGTTTTAGTGTTGGGTCACAACTTTTTATAGTTGGGTCACCACTTTTGATTGCTGGGTTACTACGTGTTAGTGTTGGGTCACCACTTTTCCTGGTGATGGTCACTACGTTTTTAAGTGGGTCACTACGTTTTATTTTTAGGTCACAACTTTTTGTGGTTGGTCGCCACTTTTTATTGCTGGGTCACTCCGTTTATTGTTAGGTCACAACTTTTATTGTTGGGTCACTACTTTTTATGGTTGGGTAAGTAGGTTTTATTGTTGGGTCACTACTTTTTATTGCTGGGTCACTACGTTTTATGGTTGGTCACTACGTTTTATTGTAGGTAACCACTTTTTATGGTTGGGTCACCACTTTTTATTGCTGGGTCACTACGTTTTATTGTTGGGTGACCACTTTTTATGGTTGGGTTACAACGTTTTATTGTTGCGTATCCACTTTTTATAGTTTCGTCACTACGTTTTTACTGTTTAGTTACAACTTATAACGTTTGGTTCACTACGTTTTATGGTAGGGTACCACTTTTTATGGTTGGGTTTCTACATTTTATTGTGTGGTCACAACGTTTTATTGTTGGGTCACAACTTTTTATGGTTGGGTCACCACTTTTTATTGGTGAGACACTACGTTTTATTGTTGGGTCACCACTTTTTATGGTTGGTCATCACTTTTTATTGCTGGGTCACTCCGTTTTATTGTTAGGTTACCACTTCTATTGTTAGGTCACCACTTGTTATGGTTGGGTCACTACGTTTTATTGTTGGGTCACCACTTTTTATGGTTGGGTAACTACGTTTTATGGTTAGGACACTACGTTTCATTGTTGGGTCACCACTTTTCATTGCTGGGTCACTACGTTTTATTGTTGGGTCACCACTTTTAATGGTGTGGTCACTACGTTTTATGGTTGGTCACTACGTTTTATTGTTGGGTCACTCCGTTTTATTGTTAGGTCACCACTTTTATTGTTGGGTCATAACTTTTTATTGTTGGGTCACTACGTTTTATGGTTGGGTCACTACGTTTTATTGTTAGGTCACTACTTTTTATGGTTGGTTCACCACTTTTTATTGCTGGGTCACTACGTTTTATTGTTAGGTCACCACTTTTTATGGTTGGGTCACTACTTTTTACTGTTGGGTCACAACTTTTTACGTTTGGTTAACTACGTTTTATGGTAGGGTACCACTTTTTATGGTTGGGTCACCACTTTTTATTGTTTGGTCACTACGTTTTATTGTTGGGTCACTACGTTTTATTGTGGGTCACAACTTTTTATGGTTGGGTCACCACTTTTTATTGCTGGGTCACTACGTTATATGTTGGGTCACCACTCTTTATGCTTGGGTCACTACGTTTTATGGTTGGCCACTCCGTTTTATTGTAAGGTCACCACTTTTTATGGTTGGTCACTACGTTTTATGGTTAGGTCAGTACGTTTTATAGTTGGGTCACTATGTTTTATTGTTGGGTCACCACTTTTTATGGTTGGGTCACTACTTTTTATGTTTGGGTAACTACGTTTTATTGTTGGGTCCCCACATTTTATTGCTGGGTCACTCCGTCTTATGTTTGGTCACTACGTTTTATTGTGTGGTAACCACTTTTTATGGTTGGGTCACAACTTTTTATTGTTGGGTCACTACGCTTTATGGTTATGTCACTACGTTTTATTGTTAGGTAACTACGTTTTGGTGTTGAGTCACCACTGGTTGGGTCACCACTTTTTATTGTTGGGTCACCACTTTTCATGGTGATGGTCACTACGTTTTAAGATTGGCCACTCCGTTTTATTGTTAGGTCACCACTTTTTATGGTTGGGTCACTACTTTTTACTGTTGGGTCACAACTTTTTACGTTTGGTTCACTACGTTTTATGGTATGGTACCATTTTTTATTGTTTGGTCACCACTTTTCATGGTTTGGTCACTACGTTTTATTGTTGGGTTACTACGTTTTATTGTTGGGTCACAACTCTTTATGGTTGGGTCACCACTTTTTATTGCCTGGTCACTACGTTTTATGTTGGGTCCCCACTTTTTATGGTTGGGTCACTACGTTTTATGATTGGTCACTTCGTTTTATTATAAGGTCACTACTTTTTATGGTGTTTCACTACGTTTTATGGTTAGGTCAGTACGTTTTATAGTTGGGTCACTATGTTTTATTGTTGGGTCACTACGTTTTATTGTTGGTTCACAACATTTTATGGTTGGGTCACCACTTTTTATTGCTGGGTCCCTACGTTTTATTGTAGGGTCGCCACTTTTTATGGTTGGGTCACTACGTTTTATGGTTGGTCACTACGTTTTATTGTTAGGTCACCACTTTTTATGGTTGGTCATCACTTTTTATTGCTGGGTCACTCCGTTTTATTGTTAGGTTACCACTACTATTGTTAGGTCACCACTTGTTATGGTTGGGTCACTACGTTTTATTGTTGGGTCACCACTTTTTATGGTTGGGTCACTACGTTTTATTGTTAGGACACTACGTTTCATTGTTGGGTCACTACGTTTTATTGTGTGTTCACAACCTTTTCTTGTTAGGTCACCACTTTTCATTGCTGGGTCACTACGTTTTATTGTTGGGTCACCACTTTTAATGGTGTGGTCACTACGTTTTATGGTTGGTCACTACGTTTTATTGTTGGGTCAAAACTTTTTGTGGTTGGTCACCACTTTTTATTGTTGGGTCACTCCGTTTCATTGTTAGGTCACCACTTTTATTGTTGGGTCACTACGTTTTATGGTTGGGTCACTACGTTTTATTGTTAGGTCACTACTTTTTATGGTTGGTTCACCACTTTTTATTGCTGGGTCACTACGTTTTATTGTTGGGTCACCACTTTTTATGGTTGGGTCACTACTTTTTACTGCTGGGTCACAACTTCTTACGTTTGGTTAACTACGGTTTATGGTAGGGTACCACTTTTTATGGTTGGGTCACCACTTTTTATGGTTTGGTCACTACGTTTAATTGTTGGGTCACTACGTTTTATTGTGTGTTCACAACCTTTTCTTGTTAGGTCACCACTTTTCATTGCTGGGTCACTACGTTTTATTGTTGGGTCACCACTTTTAATGGTGTGGTCACTACGTTTTATGGTTGGTCACTACGTTTTATTGTTGGGTCAAAACTTTTTGTGGTTGGTCACCACTTTTTATTGTTGGGTCACTCCGTTTTATTGTTAGGTCACCACTTTTATTGTTGGGTCACTACGTTTTATGGTTGGGTCACTACGTTTTATTGTTAGGTCACCACTTTTTATGGTTGGTTTACCACTTTTTATTGCTGGGTCACTACGTTTTATTGTTGGGTCACCACTTTTTATGGTTGGGTCACTACTTTTTACTGCTGGGTCACAACTTCTTACGTTTGGTTAACTACGTTTTATGGTAGGGTATACTTTTTATGGTTGGGTCACCACTTTTTATGGTTTGGTCACTACGTTTTATTGTTGGGTCACTACGTTTTATTGTTGTGTCACAACTTTTTATGGTTGGGTCACCACTTCTTATTGCTGGGTCACTACGTTATATGGTGGGTCACCACTTTTTATGCTTGGGTCACTACGTTTTATGGTTGGCAACTCCGTTTTATTGTTAGGTCACCACTTTTTATGGTTGGTCACTACTTTTTATGTTTGGGTAACTACGTTTTATTGTTGAGTCACCACATTTTATTGCTTGGTCACTCCGTCTTATGGTTGGTCACTACGTTTTATTGTGTGGTAACCACTTTTTATGGTTGGGTCACAACTTTTTATTGTTGGGTCACTACGCTTTATGGTTATGTCACTACGTTTTATTGTTAGGTAACTACGTTTTACTGTTGAGTCACAACCTTTTATGGTTGGGTCACCACTTTTTATTGTTGGGTCACTACGTTTTATTGTTGGGTCACCACTTTTCATGGTGATGGTCACTACGTTTTAAGATTGGTCACTACGTTTTATTGTTGGGTCACAACTTTTTGTGGTTAGTCACCATTTTTTATTGCTGGGTCACTCCGTTTTATTGTTAGGTCACTACGTTTTTTGTTGGGTCACTAGTTTTTATAGTTGGGTAACTACTTTTTATTGTTGGATCACCAATGTTTATTGTTTGGTCACTACTTTTTATGGTTGGGTAACTACGTTTTATTGTTGGGTCACCACTTTTATGGTTGGTTCACCAATGTCTATTGCTGGGTAACTACGTTTTATTGTCGGGTCACCACTTTTTATGGTTGGGTAACAACTTTTTATGGTTGGGTCACTACGTTTAATGGTTGGGTAACCACTTTTAATGGCTGGGTCACCACGTTTAATTTTTGGGTAACCACTTTTTATTGCTGTGTCACTACGTTTTATTGTTGTGTCACCACTTTTTATTGTTGGTAACTACGTTTTATTGTTAGGTCACTACGTATTATTTTTGCGTCACCACGTTTTATGGTTTGGTCCACTACGTTTTATTGTTGGGTCCCAACATTTTATGGTTTGGTCACTACGTTTTATGTTTGGGTTACCACTTGTCATGGTTGGGTCACTACGTTTTATGGTTGGGTCACAACGTTAAATTGTTGGGTCACCACTTGTTGGGTCACTACGGTTTATTTTTGCGTCACAACTTATTATGGTTTGGTCACCACTTTTTATTGCTGGGTCACTTCGTTTTATTGTTGGAACACTACTTTTTATGGTTGGGTCACCACTTTTTATTGTTGGTCACTACGTTTTATTGTTAGGTCACCACTTTTAATGGTTTTCACCACTTTTTATTGCTGGTCACGCCATGTTATTGTTAGGTCACCACCTTTATTTTTTGGTCACTACTTTTTATGGTTGGGTCACCAATTTTTATGGTTCGGTCACTACGTTTTATAGTGGGGTCACTTCGTTTTATGGTTGGGTCACCACTTTTTACTGCTGAGTAACAACGTTTTATTGTTAAGTCACTACGTTTTATTGTTGGATCACAGCTTTTTATGGTTGGGTCACTTCGTTTTATGGTTAGGTCACGACTTTTCATGGTTCGGTCACTACGTTTTATGGTTGGGTAACAACGTTTTATTGTTGGGTCACTACTTTTTATTGTTGGGTCACTACGTTTTATTGTAGCGTCACAACTTTTTATGGTTGGGTCACCACTTTTTATTGCTGGGTCACTACGTTTTATGGTGCGGTCACAACTTTATATGGTTGGGTCACTACATTTCATGGTTGATCACTACTTGTTATTGTTGGGTCACCACTTTTTATGGTTGTCACCACTTTTTATTGCTGGGTCACTCCGTTTTATTGTTAGGTTACCACTTTTATGGTTTGGTCACTACTTTTTATTGTAGGGTAACTACGTTTTGTTGGTAGGTTCACCACTTTTTATGGTTGGGTCACTACGTTTTATTGTTGTGTCACCACTTTTTATGGTTGGGTACCCACTTATTATTGTTGGGTCACCACTTTTTATTGCCGAGTCACTACGTTTAATTGTTGGGCCACCACAATTTATGGTTGGTTGACTACGTTTTATTGTTGGGTCACCACTTTTTATGGTTGGGTACTCACATTTTATTGTTGCGTCACTACGTTTTATTGTTAGGTCACCACTTTTTATGGTTGGTTCACAAATTTTTATTGCTGGGTCACAACGTTTTATTGTTGGGTCACAACTTTTTATGGTTTGGTCACTACGTTTTATGGTTGGGTCACTATTCTTCTCATCCCCTGTTATTAATTCAATAATCAATGTATGGCCCACGTATATGTACATATAAAATATATATTAATAACTAATAATAAATAAATAATAATAAACTAAAATAAAGTAGACAAATATTAACAATTAAAAAATAATTTAACTATATATTTATATATAAATGAATAAACCCATCATATGTATATATATATGTATATATATCTCTCTATATATATGTATATATATATATTTATATATGTATATATATATGTATATATATATATATATATATATATATATATATATATATATGTATATGTATGTGGGTACACGTCTGCATACATATGTATGTATATATATATATGTATGTATATATATATATATATATATAATGGGCAAATCATCAACATCTGAAAGTAAATATGAGATGCCTTAAATGTATACTCTACGAGAGAGATAATAATACATAGATGTACCGATTGAATCTATGGTTAGTTCTTATATGAGATTTAATTAAGTATCAGTCAAAGTTATCTTCCGTACAACTGTTATTGTTTTACGATTTAAATCTAAAACTAAATTTAACTACATTCACCGTAGCCTACACTAAATATATGAATACCTACAATTAGTAACAAATTAATTAATTCTATAATATAATCTAAAAATCTGACAAATAATACTATTACTTTGATAACCGAAGAAATTTAAGAAAATGGAATTGTTTAAAATATTAATATGACTGTATATTAAAAACAAACAATATACGCAAACAAATCAAATTATATTATTACAACAAACAGTTGATTCCACACCAAATAATACCTAGTTAATTGATTTAATATTACAAACCTATTTTTGAACATAATATCTATATATAGAACATCATTTTAAGAAAGTAAACTTTATTAGTAAATACTTTTCTGGTGGGCATGTGTATTCCAGTCGTACTCCCTAGAATCTATTTTGGCGAATTTCACACAATCGGACATTTTTTTTCTCTTATTTTGAACAAAAAGAAGGTTTTCCCGAAATATCATATGAGTTCTAATCATTATTCGGACAGCACAAACAGCTGACACCATAATCGTTGTTAATGTAAGATGGAAAATGAAAATAAATAGTAAGTTCTCTCTTTCTTACTTAATTTTGTCCAGCTTCTCATCAATCCGGTTCTCTGCATTTCCTTCAGCTTTCTTAATACATTTATTATATATATATATATATATATATATATATATATATATATATATATATATATATATGTTTTTATTTAGGCAACATTCTTATATATATATATATATATATAAATAATTCTGTAAATAATAATCAAACATGATGAGAAATTAAAAAAACAAACTAAAAATGGTTAATATATTCATCAATGTCTCGTTTTTATTTCAATGTCATCTTGTTGATGAATATATACACAATTTTTGTTTTTAATTCATCATCTTTCGCACACACACACTATATATATATATATATATATATATATATATAGTGTGTGTAATATATATATATATATATATATATATATACATATATATACACATTGTGTGTGTTAGACAGCATTCTTTCATTTATGCAAAGTTGTTAAACACAAAAGTATTTTTCGTTTTACTTATACTTTCTTGTATTGCTTTTATTTTCATAATAATCGTTTATGTTTCAAAATAAATAAGATTAATAAACTTTCAATAAGTATCCCGAGTACTTTAGATTATTCGTTGAATCTCTTTAGGTTACAAAAAATAATAAAAGATTAAAACATCGTATTCGATGCATTTGCGGGTGAAAGTGATTCTGTGTATGACTAGGGTGTTAGTGTTGGTATATTGAATCATAATTTTATTTAGCATATTTAGTTTAAGTCAAACACAACAATCCCACTAACGCACTAGTCATATGCAAAGCACTTTTATCCACAATTTGTACTTTAAAAAATGCACCCTCTGACGTCGCAATGCCTTGAAAGCGCTATAATACTTTTCTCATCATCATCTAACATAAACTTTATTCTCACTTCTTATTCCTTAAGCAAGCATCTGTCAGAAATCGCACTGAAACAATGCATTATATTGCACCACTGCATATCTTATTTTCTTTTTTACTATACTTTATCCATATTTTTCAGTTTTTTATCTTTTTTTCCTTCCCCCTTTATTATTTCACGTCCCTCCGCACTCGTTTTATTATTCTTTCTTTTTTCATAGTTATACGCGTGCCAATGGCGTCTTATTGTGCGTTCTTCTTTTTATTTATGTTTTTACCGTTACCGAATAAATTTTAAATCGTCAGTTATTCTGTAGACGTTCGTTATCGGAACGAGACTGGTAACATCTCTTGTTTCTTGACAATTATTTCCTGTATTTAAATGTATTATTTGTGTTTGTCTGTCTCACACACCCACATATATACACACATACACACACGCATATATATATATATATATATATATATATAGATATATATGTGTGTGTGTGTGTGTATGTGTACTACCAGCTCAAATAATCCGGCTAGACATATGAGAGACGTGGATGAAGTGAGTGAAGATGAAAATAATCCTGACATCTGATGAGTATCTGTCTATAGATATTTTGCTTCTGGTCACCAACGACGTTAGACATTTTTTGAAATATAGAGTATGCACCAAAATGGAATACAATTTAACCGAATGCTATACAACCTTAACCTTTATAATCACTAAGATTTAATAAAATGCTAGATGCAGACTTACCGTTGTTTTCCTCGTGGAAGAAAACATCATGGAAAGGTTTTTTTGTCAATAGAATAATTTTCCAGTTTAGTCTCTTATACAATAAACATCAGATCAGGTTAAACAAAGCGGACCCCATCGAGTTATGTTGCGAAGTCCGATTGATTCTGCTAGTATCATATGAATAATCTACAAACATTTAATTATGGAAATCCAGGGTTATAGGTAAGTATAAACTATACTATTGTTAAAACTTTACTGAATATTAATTTAGTTTTATAATACTTAACTGAAAGTTGAGTAAGAATAAGCCTTTTCCGGGTTCCAGTATTCTTCGCAACGTTCCAGTAGAGGTATTTTTCTTTCCACCACTATTGTCTATTCATGTATTATTATTTGTACTCACTAGGATTTCTCACACAAGTTACCGTCAGTGATAGCTCACTGACAATAAGCGGTACTGTTTCCTGGAATCTGGGTGACAATAAGCCTCCGAGATTGTTAGTACTCTCCACCTCTTTTCGATAACCATTGCTAATGACTTTGCGGTATCTCAGAAGCCGTTTACCCTAGATTTCTCGCTGGTAACGACCATTGGTCTCCTCTGGTATTTGGGTAGCAATAAGCCTCCCCAAGCCTTAGTACTCCATGCACTCTTCCAGTGGAGGTTAGGTTAGTGCTCTCCCTTTTTCGCTCATCCCATCCTCTTTGAAACTTCACCACTATTTTGTGCAGTATCAACTGGGGCTGGTGCCATCACATTTTATGGGGTGAAATTTATGAGGTGTTATGCCGTTTCTGTTTCTTTGGCTCATGTTGTAGTGCTCGACCTGTCATTTTGTTTTCTTCCTATTGTAACGCCCATGTGACTTGTTAGCGTTCATAGCTTATATCCGGTTGGTTTTCGCATTCGATGATTTTTCTTTAGATTGCAGCAGTTATTATCATTGCCGTCTATTGTATGTTCGCAGTGATCCCTTCGATGCCATTTTCGCCGAGCCTTTTTTTCAGTTTTTTTAGAGTGTCATAAGTGCTCCTACGATTGTTGGTATAATTATTTACTCATTACGAGTTTTCACAAAAGTCTTTATCACTGATTACTCATTAGGAATAACAAATGGTGTTCCCTGGAGCCTGAGTGACAACAAATCTCTCTAAAATTATTGTACAATCTGCGTCTATTGAAAACCGCTGCAAATCGTTGTGCGTTATCGTACCAGCTGTTTACTATCGATGTCTTGCTAGAAATGACCGTTGGTATTTACTGGGATTTGATAGGCATTAAAGCTCCCTAACGTTCTAGTACTCTCCCCAAACATCCAGTGGAAGTCTTCGTCGGGCTCTACTTTCCCGGTAATTCCATCTTGCTTGACCATTAATGTAACTGTTGAACATCATTTTGTGTTATCGTGTTAGTCGTTTACTATTAATACCTCGCTATCAACGACCGTGTATTTTCCCTAGTATTTGAGTTGCAATAACTTTCTAGCACTTTCAACACGGTCTTTCTATCCTCTTTGACCCTCCACTTATTATATGAATGCCTTTGGACATATAACTTTTCATTCTCTTTGCAGCTCATGACTTTGAAAGTAACATTTTAAATGGAATATAAAAATACCATGTATATTTTCAAATAGCCTTAAATGTCTATGTTTCAGAGTTACACATCTATTGGTCGAATGAACTATGTCGTATATTTAGTTATAGACACAAACGATTTCTACAATAGTCTCTAGATTACTATATACAGAATTGTGTTTAATGCATCTGATCAGCATTTATTTAACAACAACACGAGTACAATAAAATACAGAAACATGAGTTTAAAATAAATGTAGCCTTGCTGGCTGTTTTACCTGTTCACCTGTCGATGATTTTTTCCAAACGTCGTTAAATAATACTACCCGTAAAATATACCTAAATAACGTTAAAAGATGGGTATAGATGTCCTGAGCATTGGGTGATATATATATATATATATATATATATATATATATATTTTTTTTTTTGACGTGTAGGAATATAAATTGTTCTGTAAAGAAAAATAGTTTTTTCTTGTTGATGGTATGGAGAACAAAATTTTCGACTGATCCTTCAGTCTTCATCGGTGTTTGGGGTTTGCGTGTGTACGGTGGGAGGTGTTCCCAGGCAATGAGGGGGAAAGAGTAGAAAAATCATAAATTAAATATATATATATTAGAGTGTAGGTGTATTGCCTAAGCAATCAATGGCTGCTTTACTGCTTCAAGAGAAAGATATCATACACCTTTGTTATTATGTGTGAGAAAATTTGCGCTAAAAACAAAAAGCTCCTTGAACCATCGCCACAATGTTGCACTCCTGTGCTTGTTGTCATTTCACTTCAGTTAATTTGGCAAACAATAAAACAAGCATCATTCAGTTGCAATGTAAGGAAAGGGTGGTAAAATGTACACAGAGGAGGGCACAATAGTTCAGTACCTGTTCAAATTAACCTTTAATTTATATGTTGTTACCGCATTTATCACCTCTCTTGGGAGACTATTCTAATTTTAATGTGAAGGGATCCTAATTGAGAAGACGGCCCTCTTCTGATCTAATCGAAATCGACTGTTAAAGTTTCTGGTGGTATCCGCGTAGACATCGCCGCGAGATGTCGTTTTTTTTTTGCACGTGGACGGTTATAGTTTTTCATTAAGATGCTTAAAAAAAAGTATTAACCTTTCAAAACTATAACAGTCCACGTGCTTGGCGTGTTTTCATACGAGAGTGAAAAAAACAAAAAAAACAAACGACATCTCACTCGCCGGCTCACACTAACTGAAGCTGGTTTCCCAATTACATCGGAATTTCAAACACACTGATGAGGCTAATATTATTAGCGAAATATATGTATAACTATAAACTATAAAAAATAAAATGACAGTTTATAGAAAATAAAAAGAAAAAAAAATCGGTTTCGATTTTGTCTTTTCTTTTAAATAAAATAAATATTGCATCTATTACAAGCTTTGATGGTAGTTTATTTACCACACTTCTTTTTTAATCGATTATATATACAGGGTAAGCCAAAAGTAGGTGGACAGTAAAAACATTTTTACACAGCTTTGAAGTCGGCCTCTTACGCTTCGACAAAAAATGTTTTTTACTGTCCACCTATTTTTGGCTCACCCTGTATATATATATATATATATATATATATATATATATATATATATATATATATATATATATATATATATATATATATATATATATATATATATAAGTAAGAAACTAAAAGTAAACTTTTAGTAGAAAAAACCTATAGTGAAATGGTAAAAGCTCAATATACGAGATAGAGCAATTATAAAGATAGATGGACGAAGAGTGATAAACATGCACGAATGCCCAAATTTATTTCAAACTTCAAATGTTCAAAACAGGGTATATTCAGTAATAAAATTATTTTTTTAAACATAATTTTATTACTGAATATACGCTGTTTTGAACATTTGAAGTTTGAAATAAATTTGGACATTCGTGCATGTTTACTACTCTTCGTCTATTTAACTTTATATATATATATATATAGTCTTAGACATTTTTCAACGATTCAAACTATATGGAAAAAAATTTAGACTAAAGTCTAAAAAATTATGTACTTTGTTATCGTCACATAAAAGTTAGTAAGTCAAAAAACGTACTTCGTTCTAACTGGACGACTATTTTAACTTATAAGTTCGGAATTAAATAATCCCCTCTATAAGAAAAAGTTAATGGTGAGTGTTTGTTTGTACTACACGTCACCAGAAATGATAATAATTAATATATGAAAAATTTAATTTCTGTAGTAATTCTATGATTTGCTATGAATCTTTTACCAATATATTTTCGTATATATTAACAGGTCACCGCTATCAAGTTCGAAATACTACATAAAGAGAAGGATTAATGAGTGTGTCATGTAAACGGTGAGATAAACAACACCGTGTGGATTGGGTTCAATGGTTAGGGTAAGTGTAAGGGTAAGGGCAAGGGAAAGGGTTAGGGTTAGAGTTAGAGTTAGAGTTAGGGTTAGGGTTAGGGTTAGGATTAGGGTAAGGGTTAGGGTAAGGGTAAGGATTAAGATTAGGGTTAGGCTTAGGGTTAGGGTTTACACTGGGCAGAATTTAATTATTTAAGAAGACGGCTTAACAATAATTTGTTAATATAACACTTGAAAATGACTATGTCCGACAGCTTGATACAGCCCCGTGGTGTTTTGTTCCACAGACGTATAGGTCGTGGATCCTGCCACAATCGTTGGTTTCAACATTAGGAATGCGCAAGGTACTTGCGTACGAATATATCTAGATAAATAGCAAATGCTATCACTGGTAAAACATAATTTTCCCGTCATTATGACGTGTAAATTGTGATTGCTGTTCTAAAATCTTATTCTGTCTGCTTTTTGTGAATTATTAAATTGCAAACACTGTCTACATTTTGCTAATTTCAGAATCATCTCAATCAAATGAAATCTAAATGTTTACCTTTGTAGAATTCGATTGTTGAGACCAACGTGTGCGCATGCGTTACTTTTAATACAGTAATTTTTTACCAATCGGCTCTAACAGTCGTTCTAAAAAGTGTTGGCGATGCTGTTAACTTATAAAAATCCGGATCACAGTAAAAATAAGAAATAAGTGTTTTAATTAATTTAATAGCTATTTTGTGTCACAACATGATATTAATTACATGATTCATCAAATTTATGTGTTGGGGTAATTATATATTACCACCAATGTTTTCGTTACCAGGATATTCACTTATATGATATACAGTGTTTTATTTACACACACACAAACACACACACACTCATATATATATATATATATATATATATATATATATATACATATATATAATGAAATATTAAATGAAATTAAAGACAACCGATGTATCGTTGAATAATTATCTATTGTGATTATATAAAGCTCAATATATTGAATAGATCAATAAATTAAAGAGATTAAAGATGAGAGTAAAAATTGTAAAAATACAATATTTCTTTAACACATCAGAAGTTCAAAGAAAAGGTTCTATACCCTTAATCCATGAATTTTCAAAGACCAACTATTTTCATCATAGTACTTATTTGAAAATTCATGGATTAAGTATATGAAACTCCTTGCTTTGAACTTATGATGTTTTGAATCAACATTGTATCTATACAATTGTTTCTCTCATCTTCTATCATCTCTTGCATATATATATATATATATATATATACATATATATATATATATATATATATATATATATGTATATATGTATAAATATATTATAGATACATTCCAATGACCAAAATGACCAATCAACCAAACTTTTCAGATGTTCTTTCATTTTCTTAGTGTTCATATTTCGTCAAACTACCACAAGCATAGTTGTATTCTGTCCTTCCAATAATTTTATCCCTACGTATCAGCGAATACTAATCATTTCTCCTTGCCTAACAAGCCATTAAAAATCTATTAATAAGTTTATATTGTATTTTTAACCAAAATGATATATTTTCTATACATCTGACGCGCGTTTCGCAAAAAAGTCCAGAGCAAATACATAGGCTGCTATCTCAGCTATGTAGTTCATCAAGGAATAAAGTTCAATTGAGTAGCATTAGGAAACCCTCAAATCCAAATGCATAGGAAAAGGAGATTGTGAAGTTCAAACTTAGCTCCCGACAAAGGCAACAGCAAGACTAAACACATGAAAAAAATATACATGAATAATCCACTTGGGAAATGCTGACAAATACCCCCAAAGGAAAGAGCTTTTCGCCAAAACTGGAAACGATATAACTAAAAGACCTTTACAATTGAATTCAATCGAGCCTATATATATATATATATATATATATATATATATATATATATATATATATAGAGTGAGAGAGAGAGAGGGTGTACAGAGAAGGGAAGCAGATAATGCCTGGGAGGATGGTCCTATTACAACAGTACATATACAACTATACAGAGATAGTACATGAGTCTGAAATGGTTTAGTAAACTGAATGCAGAATTAATAGATAGTAATAGTATATTTTTTACTTAAGACAAACTGATACCAAATCTCCATTATATTTTGAAAAAATACTTGAATTTCGGCTTCAGACAGATAGATACAAAATATCCACTATCAAAGGAAGTAATATATAGTTTCGAATTCAGACTAATAAATACTAACTTGCTATTTTAAATACATATACTGATCAGAGTTTTTTACTCTTTTAAATAATATTGCGGATTGACATATGTAGGTCGGGCAATTACAATCCTTGTTTTACTACTATTTTGCACTATCATTCTAAACCGTAATATTATTACAAAATTAGTACGTTTAGTATGTATTGACATCTAATTATATGGTAAGTGTACTATACTTAATTCTTTATATTTGACAACATAAAATTGTTTCCCATAAAAGTAGTTCTGAAGAATCATGGTCTCCAAACAGATAATATTCTCCTGTTTACTTTACACTGACATAATTCTTCTAATTATAACAAGAATTCAGCTCAGTTAATTTTGATCAGCCAGTTTTAGTTGACCTGTAAACGCAATATATGAACATAATGCTTAGACTATGACCTTCTTAGCCACCTTTACTTATAATTACATTTTAAAAAGTCCTGATTTAGCTGTCACCCTAATATGACGTCTTTAATTAAATTGTTCATGAAAATATGCAGCGATATTATCGTCGCCACAAACTTTGTGGACTCGAAATTTCTTTATAATTAAGTATTAGATAATTAATTTAATTTGCTCAATTAATATTTGCACCAGCAAACACCCCATTGTGTCACAGCATAGTATACCGTTTAATATTATGGCCAGGTTTAGTCAACATAAGTTCTCGTTAAATATTATTATCAGTTTAATTTAACATAGATACTATTTAAATATTTTCAATGTCATATAACATATGTTCTTGTAAAATAATATGATCAGGATTATTTCACATGTGTGTTTGCTAAATAGTAGGACAAATATTATGTCATTAAGAGCTGGGTCACTATTAAAAATTATGACAAGTGTCAATGCCCATATGTTTATGTTAATTATATAATCAGTGTCATTTAATATATGTATATATATATATATATATATATATATATATTATCATTTCATGTATCCACATGAAGTTTTATAAGGAAATATAATTGTTATGTATCAAGTTTCTAGTATTTACTTCAACAGTGCTCGATACGAAAATAGAGCTAGGTAGTAAGCTATGAAAATATATTTATGGCAATTAAGCTACACAGAGGCTCCCGCGTTTGATCCTCGGGGGAATCTTCAGGCTAAAATGCATTTTAGCCTGAAGATTCCACCGGGGATGAAACGCGGGAGCCTCTGTGTAGCTAAATTGCCATAGATATATTTTCATAGCTTACTATATATATATATATATATATATATATATATATATATATATATATGCTCATTAAAATGTTTCGTCATAGTCAAATGTATACTGGCGTCGCTGGTGAATCGGTGTGCTGTATTCGAACTTTGTTTGATCCATAGCTCCACTTTCGTAAAGGATGTTGGCACCCTCCACTTTGTCTTGATTATAAATAAAGGTAATAGTTAAATCATTCGAACAATAGAATCAAACCTATGAAATAAAACATTAAATGATTATACATAGACTAATTTCATTAAACATATATTCCTGTTAAATATGATGAGCAATATATTTTGCAGCTATTTGATTGGTTATGTTTACCTTAATTCCTTAGACCGATTAATTGCAAAAGCTCTCACTCCTTTCTGTCATTTGTATGACACAACATCGAAGTAAATAATGAAGTCTTACTTTAAGGGGTTCGAGAAGTTAGCAGTAACTTTTTTAGTGAGAATTACTTTATTTGACTCTCATGAAGAATTAAAATACTAGTCAAGGGTTCGTCAATTGCTTCAATAGCAGCTATCCTTTATAGACTATTAATAGTCAAAATAAGTGATCACGAGTTGATTATCACCCTAATATGGAACATATGACCTTAAATGGTGTGTTATAATATGTGCCTTTTTTCTTTCCGCCTTTTAATGTTTGTATTGTTATATGCACCAATAAATTCCTCATCGTGTCGCAGCATATAGTTGCCCTAAATATTATGACCAGATGCTATTCAACAGAAGTTCTTCAATATTATTATTAGTGTCAGTTAACCTATGCTCCTCCTAAATATAACGACACATGTCATTAAAAATAAGTTATTGATAACTATTATAACTAATGGCATTGCAGGTGATTGTGGCGATGCGCATAGCGGATCGGATTGACGAGTCGAAGTGTTGTTTTCGAATACTGTTCTTTCCATGGCTCTACTCGTATACAAAACATACTTATTTTTTTTGTACCAAATCACTCACCGACGGTTTATTTGCCGTAAAACTATAAATCACCATATTAATTTTTTTTTTAAATATGATGAGTAAACTTGCTGCTCTGGTGCCCCCATGACGCAAATTCACTAGACCAACCCGACAATCTGCCAAATCCCATCCATTCACTGTGGAGGTCCCCGGATTCCGAAGAACTTTCTACTCCAAAAGCTTCTTTGCTCGTACTGCTGGACTCTGGAACTCCCTCGCTGCCCCCTGTTTTCCTGACGGTACTGACATGCAGAAATTTAAAACTAATGTAAACAGACATATCGCTGCACAGCTCCCAATTTAGTTGACTCCTCCTATAAAAAGAAATAAAACATCACACCCTTTTTCTCAGTAGCCCCTTACGTTTACAGTGGCGGTCTGCCTTGTTTGGGGTGAACTATGTTAAAAAAAAAATGAGTCGGCTTCCACTGAAAAAGAAGTGTCTAGGGAATATCACCCAGCCGCCTCTATGTCTCAGTCCAGGGAAATGACCTACAGCGCCTAGTTTCCCTTTTGACTTAGAGCAAGGTGCAATTTATGCACAGATACTACACTTTGTTCAGTGCAGAAGCAAGCTTTCTAGACTCAGAATGTTGAGTGCTTCTCTTTGGTAAGCATGATTTTCCAAATTAAAACCGACATTTTCTCAAAACCTTCGTACGTAGTGGAACACATAAATATAGATATACAGGGTCTAGTATTCTCAAATGGTCACCCATCTGGCATTGACCAGGAATAACGTTTATTAACTTCGATAAATTAACGAGAACCGGGTGTCAACGTGTATATGTCCTGCATCATATATATTCAGAAAATATCCGTTAAGTATATATTATACGTATGCATACATTTTTGTAAATGTGTGTATACTTCTCTATCGATTTAAAATAGTGAAGTGAAGTCCACAATTTTTTCTAAACCTATTTTAGACCATGCTTGATTGCCCAACCAAGAGGCCACGCAACAGTTCTTCGATAAAATTTTGTCAAATCAATCGGAAATTATTTATTATACACAGAGCAAATGTTAATGGAAGGCTGAAAAGAAAAATGTTTGCATTGCGAAAATATAAAAATAAAATAAACAATGGAAGAACGATCGAAAGACAGAAATAATGACGTCCGCTAAACGAGCCACGATAAGTCATCTTTGTTTCAATGGAAATGAAGTCTTAGACTTGGTCGTTGATACTGTGATAATCTGATTTGAAGGAAAACTTTGGCTTTGTTTTTAGCGCGTGAAGAGCGACCGTTCAGAATTTATCAAGATGTAACAATGGAGTCGCGTAAAGGTTAGAAACATGCCAGTCTCTTTTGTTCTAACGAGACAACAAAAGAAGAAAATATTACGGCAGCTTATAATAGACAAAATAACAGAACACACCAAGTAAGTATTAAGACAATTATTAACAAAACTAAAAAAAAATGTTTACGATATATCTTTACAACGCTACCATTCGCCCATGTATGGGGTATTGTTGCCACATCTAAACTAGTGCACCAACAACTTGGACAGGGTAAAATAAAAAGAATATCTAACCTAATAGGTCCCGCAATGTCTACCAAACTCTATGGCCGCAATGTTACCTCCCTGTGTTCGTTTTACAAGTACTTCAATGGACTGTGCCGCGTAGAAATTGCTACACCTGTGCCAAACAGCAAGATCCCCTTCACTGTATAGGTTCCAAGATGGCGATATGCTTTTTACCCTAATAGCTTCTTTCCTAGTAGCGCGTGCCTTTCAAATTCCCTCCCCTTTTCCCTCTATCCCCGACTGTACTAAAATGTAAAAATGTAAATATAATGTTAACAAACATCTTGCTGCACAACTTCCCACATAAAATGTCCCTATAAATTCGGCCCTTTATTTAGATTAGCACCTTACACCTCATGGTAATGTTTTTTGGTAAATATAAGTAAAACAATGCCCATCCTATCTGCGTTCATTTTATTTTCAAATGCCAGACATTCACCCGCTATTTCAGTAATTCAAACCGAGAGATCTTTTGGGGGATTCTAGCCATCCCTTTAAGTGCAATTGTTTTGATCCTTCTTACACTTGGTCACTAGGTATATTCGTCGCGTAGTTTTTAAAATTATTTCTCATGCGCCTGATTGTTCTTATAGTTACTGGAATAATTGATTTTTCTAATATTTAATTTTTTTTTATGTCGTACATAAGATTTTGGAATTTAATTCTCTTCTTTCTCTCAGTTCTGTTTTCATCCAGAACCATTAAAAACACTGATTTAAACAAGAGTTTCTACTTTGTTTCTTCTTTTCCATTTGATTATAGTAAGTTTAACAGATTCGTTTTCTCGGTATGTAACTGTAGTGATTGCATAGATATAGTGGAGTATGTATGACTTTTTTCCAACAGTTTTTCCGGTACATTTTCCCAGTAGTCACTGCTACACTGAATATTTAATTTTTCACAGATGGTCCAGTTGAGATATTTACACAGCCTTGTATAGCATTGTTTAGTAGCCGTCCCCCAGCAGAACCTTACACTTAGATGCAGGATGGCTCACATAAACTTCTGCGTGTGCTTGTTGTCATTGCTGAGACCACTCTTCTAAAAAACATTGGTCATCAGGCATAGATATTCGGCAGGCCATTAGCATCCTCACCTGATCTGCACGTTTAGCAATGAAACTGTTACTAGAAAAATATAAGCGTAACAGACAACACATGACTGTGATAGTCCGACCAACATCCCGATTTTTTTTGTTTATCGAATTACCGGCTGACATATATGGGCTTACCTTTAAACAACTCAAATCAAAAACATTAAGCTGAAAGCAAAGAATACAAAGCCTTATTTATTTGTTAATCTGAGAGGAAAAAGTTACACACAATGTCCTTTTTAGGTGGATCATAGACACCCCCGAAAAAGCACAGTTGATGGGACAAAAATTAAACTTGACTCAATCAAGAAGATCACTCTTTATCTGATCGATGACATACCAGAACCTGTACCCGATCCTAGTCCGAAGGCCAGAAGAGAATACGAAGTCATATCATAGGAAATAAACAAAACTTTCAATATGAATATAATTTAAATTATAACCGACAGAAAGAAACTTCCACATGAATATAATGTGAATTATAACGACAAACCGAACAGACTACATGATTTTAATGTCAATTATAACAGACAAACAGAAAAGTTCACATAAATATAATGTCAACTTATGAAAAAATGACAGACATATTAGAATAAATATAATGTCAACTTATGAAAATACCACCGACAAGTGACGGTCAATAAATATAATGTACACTTTTAAAAAACAGACTACAAAGTTCTCATGACTGTAATGTTAATTTATAAAAGAAACATACTTAAAGGTTAACATAAATATAATTCTAATTTATAAAAAGCGACCGAAACGTTCACATGAATATAATGTCAACTTGTAAAAAATAGACCGAAAAGTTCACATAAATATGATGTTTACTTTTAAAACCAGACCTAAAAGTAAACATAAATACAATGCCAACTTGTAAAAAAACAAACCGAAACGTTCACATGCATATAATGTCAATATATAAAAAGCAACAGAAAAGTTCACATGAAAATAATGCCAACTTCAAAAAATAAAAAGTTGACATTATGTTCACATAATTATAATGTCAACTTTGAAAAAAGGACATAAAAGTTCACATGAATATAATGTCAAATTAAAAAAAAAATACCTACGGTTCACATGAATTCAATGTAAACTTCATAAAAAACGGTAAGTTTACATGAATATAATGTCAACCAGTAAAACAAATCCAAAAAGTCCACTGTCAAGTTATAAAAAGCAGACCGAAATATAATTGAGAATATAATATCAACTTAAAAAAAAACAGAGATAGAAGTTCACATGAATATAATGTCAACTTTGAAAGAAACCCATAAAAGTGCACATTAATATTATGTCAACGTATAAATAGACGTCAAGTTTAGATGGGTATAATGTCAAATTTAAAACAAACATAACTTAAAGATCATATTAATGCAATGTAAATTGATTCAAAATAGACCTGATAGTTTACATGGATACAATGCCAATTTATAAGAATGATACCTTAAATGCACATGCCAACTTATAAAAATATACCCTAATTTCACAGTAATATAACATAAAAAACAGACCTTAAAGTCCACACACATTTAATGTTAACTCATAAAAAAGACCAAAAAGCTTGCATCAGCGGAACTGAAAGTCGAGCTTTGTAGTCTCATGCACGAGATAGGTATTTATAGGTACACAGGTTTCGAGCGCTTAACAGCCGTAGTATTTGTGAAAAGACATTGTGTTGGCTGTCTTCGCGCCGGATCGTTTACGATTGGACATAGAATTTCTTGAGTTCATCTACTTTTCCGGGCAACGTCGGGATACTGATCAGCTAGCATACATATATATATATTTTTAAAAAGTCCGTTAAATTACTTCCAGTTCTTTTAACGGAATTGTGTTGATGATTGCATTGGGATTTAATTGATTCATTTATTACTGATTCTAGGGTGTGGTGCATTGGTGGATGAGCTAGTGTGTGCCATGGCAATCTAGAGTGTGAGGTGATGATCTGCGGAACCCTGACTTACCGATGGATAAAGCCAAAAAGTGCGCATGACAGATCTGACGTTAGAGCCTGCCTTTGGAATTCCCTATCTACTTCCTGTTTAACCGAATCTTTAGTGTCTAGGCAAGGAGGTGTTTAGTGATGATTTCCCTGTACTGTACCTTGATTATTTTCTCTCGACCTGTTTTAATCCTTCTGACCCTCTAAAAGTAAAAAAGACACAAAACATATATTTCAACGAACATGCTTAATAGTTGGGGTAGTTATCTTGGCGCCCAAAACAGCTTTGCCTTTCCTCTAAACAAAATGAATCGAGTTGATGCCCAAAAGTTCACCGTAAGTCACATCTGACTACTACACATTCACCTTACCTTTTTCCCGTGTGATACAATTGTAAATTAACAACTTCCGGATGGCTTGTATATGGGTCATATTTAATAGATGGGCCTTGCAGAGAATTACACAAAGTCAATCAAATACGATTTTGTGTGTTACTAATGATCATCAATGTGACTATAATTAAACTGCCTTGCATCATCAATAAACTATTGCCGCCTGCGTCTCTGATTTTCCCTTATCGTACTCATCATTGGATTCACCCTGCGTTTACATGGAGTTCCAGACTAAGGAAGGTAGATAGTCAATATGTGCGTTTTTTTTCCATTTTCTCATTGTCGCACCAAAAGCTGATTCCTAACCAGCTGCTTACAAATCGTTTTATAGCTAATTTTAATGTTGTGCAGGTGTACAAATCGGTCTCGGGTGTCCTTATACAATTATTTCGTCTTACCCATTGTGGAGAAATTAGATTCTGATTCACTTAATGATTCTGGAGATCCCTGTTGTTATGCAAGCAATGAGTATTTAATTAGAAGATTCTAATAATAAAAAAAATAATGATGGCATAAAGCTGATATATAGAATGTAATACTACTATTACTGCTGCAAATACTAATATACTATTACTGCTACTTATAATAATAATAGTAATGATAGTATTAATAGTTGTAATGGCAATCAATAATGATGATAATAATAATAATAATAAAACTATAATTATAAAAATAATAATTAATATTATTATTATAATGATTACAATAATTAATATTTCTTAACATTCTTTCCAGCCAGACATACCCTGAAAATAACCTTTTTGTTTGTGTAAGGTGGCAATCTGTGAAAATCAGCAATGGGTGAAATTCTTATGTTCACTATTGTATAAATGTTTTAGTCGCAGAGAAATATAGACGTATATAAGTTGGCATCGTTATTTTGTTCGCTTCAATTTTTCCCAAGATACGTAAGAGTGTAAATAACCATTACTGTGGATTAAGTTTTTATAAATTATGCCCGGAGATAGTGCAAGATTTATTTTCTTGGAGATATCAGGATTAATATGAGTAAAAAAAGAGCAACTTGGCAAGAGGCACTTCAAAAGTCCCATTTCTCACAGACTATCTATAACTACAAATATCTTTTTTTATACGTGATTAATCTTGTACTGCAGTTAGACTAATACACATGCATATGTAAACTATATATATATACACTAAAATAATTCTTAGAGCAGAAAATTATGATCAACGTATAATAATAGTAAAGCTTATGTGTAGAATCCTTGTTGCAATTTTGATCAAAAGCCATCATTCTAAAAATGTCTTAAGTTTAAGAGTTAATCTTACAGGTTCTTAATAAGACATTTTAGAGAATCTTGGTTTCTTTGAGTCTAATTGACTTAAAATCAAATTCAATTCAAATCTGATATATTGAAGTTTTCAAAAAGACAATTTTCATATATTATGGCATCTACATTACAAAATAAACTGAAATTTAAGGAATATTCATTTATTGGTGTATGATATATTTTGTTAAATTATTACAAACATCGCAGGTATCTGAATTTTGACCAAAGGCTACCGCTCTTTTTGTACATCCGTTTCAGAAAATTAAATTGAAGTAAATATAGTCGACATTTAGACCCCTTACCCTTAAATAATGTATAATGATAGGTTAATTAGCTTTAATAGCAAAACCTGTACATACAAATACCTAACTTTATAAATGTGTATATATATATGCATATATATATATGTACGTACATATACACCCCCCCACACACATATATATATATATATATATATATATATATATATATATATATATATATATATATATATATATATATATATATATCAAGTTAGCTGAGATGAACAAAAATTTGAATATTGTTCCAAGAATTCAAAATCAAATCAAAATATTCTTATTACGATCGTCTTCATGACATTTAGGAAATATTTTAATTTTCATTATATTTTAAATGATTCTAAAATGTCTCCACGTCATCTCATACATCAGTCTCATAAAAGAAACATCAGATGTCAGTACTAAAAAATAATATGAGTGGAAACACTTTAGAAATAGCAGCACATATAATTACAAATAAAACATTAAAAATATTCAAAACATTTAACATAAAGGATGAATCAAGAAAAATAAAATATATTAAAGAAGAAATACATTAACTAAAAATACATAAATAAATACATAAATAATAATAATGAATAAATAAAATAAATAAATATAAATAAATAAATAATAAACATGAATAAATAAATAATAAATAATTATAATAAATAAATAAAATAAATAAAAATAAATAAATAAATACATTTCTTTAAATAAATAAATAAAATAAAAAATAAAATAAATAAGTAAAAATAAATAAATAAAATTAATATATAAAAAGGTAAACAAATTAAACAATACTACTAATAAAAATAAAAATAGTGATAATAACAACAACAATAATGATCGAATAAAACTTAACATAAAACAAGACAACGTGAATAAAAATGTAAATTTGATAAGTAAAACAATTAAGAATAAAATAAATAAAATAAAACAAAATGATATATATATATATATATATGAATAGTTAAAATGCAAAACGCGATAAACGCTACTTTTAAAATCACGAAACTACCCCTACACAAAGTGTTACATTTCAACACTCGACGACATTCTAAAACTATGTGTTACATATGATACCTAAATAATTTCTCTTTGATTTTAATTAAAATCAGCTTTCAATCGGAGTCTTGATTTAAATCGTGTTTTTATTGTTTACGGTCTCAATTTAAACGAATTAGATTTATCGCGTTTGGCGTTCGAACTCTTCATATATATGATTCATTACCCGTTCTTTCGAGATGCACGGTAAGATCGAACAAGAATTACAAAGGAGGGAACGTATATAGAAACACTTTTGTTTTCTTGATTTCCCATACCCAGATGGTTTACGCCGGCTACGTACACACATATAAAAAAATCTTTTGACGTAATGTTGTCTCATGAAAGTCTTTTTCTTGCTGAGGTCACAGACTTGGTTTCCGCTAGAAACTCGTTCTTATATACATCCGATTGGAAAGCAATTTGCTCTGCATTGTCTATCCAAACGTGAACTGAAGCAATTGTTTCAATTGTCTGTTTGATGAAATACAAGTCAGAGGATACCTTCACTGTACCAACTTGCTTATAAGTCGCATTTTTAGTTAGGGGACACGGCAGCCACGAGTGTCGTTGCCGACATCGCACACTGCCCATGGCCGTAGCGACGGTGATTTGTTAAGAATCACCGTGTCTAGGGTACAGCATATGGAAGGCAGAGCCCATCCCCCTCCTTCTGCTGCCTTGAACCTTCCCTGAGTCTTAGTCAGGTACCCATTTACTGCTGGGTGGACAGAGGAAGTTTTTAGACGAAAGTTCGCATGCCGTGAGTGGGATCGAACCCGGGTCGTCCAGCCCAAAGACAAGTGCCATAACCACTCGTCCTCCCTAAGCTTGGGTACCAGAGCAAATAAAGCTTCTTCCGTGCCATAAACATCGGTAAACTTCCATTCTTCGATACTCGGCTCACCAAGCGCTCCGACCCTTCGCGTGTCTGAAACCGCCGCTGTTCAAGTCTCGCTTGCACCGCGGAACCTTCTCCTTTTTAATAGTTATCAAGTCGATATTTTTCTTTCTCGACGTCCCACCCACAATGAACTCGTCCACGATTTATTTTTGCCACTCTTCATTATCTTACACCCCCCACACACACACACGCCCACACACATATATATATATATATTTATATATATATTTATTTATATATATATATATATATGACAGGAAATAACGAAGACAAACTTCAACATCCTTTTTCAAACAGTAAAAACCAAGTGCAGTACGTCTTCGTGTGATCATTTTACAATTGCCACTGCAGTACTAATAAACCCAGCACTTGATCTTCCAACAAAATTCTGTTCTTTCTCACAGGGTTAAAGGAACTCAGGCCTGGTGCGGCGTCAATGTTCGTCGCTTCATAACCAGTCAAGAATGGCCTCCGTACTCGCTTTATCATAAACGTACCGATTATTCCGTTTAGTCGATCTTGGAGGACAAAGCCTGTGCCAATCCTCACGTAAATTTTAACTCTCTCAAACAATATTTGTTAAGAGAATGGGGCAAAATAGGCGAGGAATAACTACGGCCCACAGCTAAAAACTTTTCAAACGCTTGAAGGCGCCCATTTTGAAAGCTTATGTTACTAAGTAGGTAATTACATTCATGTTAAGACCATGTTTTCTTCTATTGTTTCATTGTTAATTAAAATAAAACAGTTGTCTCCATTATTTCTTGTCACCCTACATATATATATATATATATATATATATATATATATATATATATATATATATATATATATATATATATATATGCGTGCTTCAAAGATGTTGTCAATTTCCTTACTTAAAAAAGCGCCAATCTGCGCATAACTTCGCCAAGACTCAACTTATCCTAACGACTTGAAGAACTTGACGTCTCTTTGCGTTCATATCGTGAGTTGACCCCTCGGGGTTAATACCATCAAAATGTGGAGGTAGAAAAGAAAAAAAATGAAACAGTCTCGCCTGACTAAGGTGTTCTACAACGAAAGCTTGAAAAAAAAACAATTAAATAAATGATTGTTTCATTTAAATTGCACGATTATTGATTTTCAAAGTATTTCACTTTAATATATACATATATATATATATATATATATATATATATATATATATATATATATATATATATATATGGCACCCTTTAAGATAAATACATCTTAATTGTCGAGAACTGTCTTGAATAGTAAACATCGTTAAGATATGGAAGCAAAGATTACACACCCGCGTATTCATGCACTCTTTGATTTCGGGACGTTTGAAGTCGACCGCTAGCTTAAACGTATCTTAATTTCAGTAATGTCTGTGGCGATCTTCATTGACCTAATGGATTAGGTCGTAGGATTGTGATTATCTCCAGAATCTATAAAGTGTGTTCGAACCCGTGTGAGCCTGAATCCGCCACGTGCTACAATGATTAGGACATAAGTCCACAACACCGTTGTCTGTAAGTAATTCCACTTTAATATTTAATAAAAAATATTCATAGCATATATATATATATATATATATATATATATATATATATATATCCCGAAACAGTTTTTAATGGTAAACAACTGATGATCCCTTAAATAATGTTAGAAGCAAACTAATATAATAACTGTAAAAGTTGAATTGACTTACATGCGTGATTTTCCACTGAACGACTTGGGACTTAAGGTTTTTTTTTAAATATAGTTTTAATGGTTGAGAAACTTCCAAGACCATATATATATATATATATATATATATATATATATATATATATATATATATATATATCAGGTTGTAAAGAAAGTAACATCGTATTTTTTTACTTCATCACTTCGCAACCTCGTAAGTTGTATACAGTTCTAGATTTTCTGGTGAATTGGTGTCTTAATATCTTGCTCTGCCTTTCAGATATAGTAATTACTTGGAAAATATTAAGCTTAACAGTCTCAGCCGTCAAAAATGGATATTTATGAGGAGTATCTGAGACATTGCATGCTCTTTGAATTCAAAAAAGGAAACTTAACTGCAGAAGCTTCAAGGAATATTGGAACTGTCTATGGGATAAATGTTTTGAATAATCGAACATGTCAACGGTGATTTGCAACATTTCCTTCTGGAGACTTTATACCTGTCAGATCGGCGACGTTCGGGAAAGCCAAAATCAATTGATAAAGCGCCATTAAAGACGCTATGGAGGCTAATCAAAAGTTCACCAGCAGAGAATTAGCTCAACAATTCAATAATACCCATACCACAATTATGTTATGCCTTTACGAGTTAAGACAAGTTTAAAAACTTGGACTCTAGGTTCCCCACGATTTGGCTGACGCTCAACGAAATAAAAGATTGACTGTTAGCACATCCTTGCTTTCCAGGAATCATTGAAAACCATTTTTGCAAGGAATTGTGACAGGAGATAAAATATGGGTTCTTTACCAGAATACCCAACGCAACAGACAATGGTTAGACCAAAACCAATATTCACAGCTTGTTCCCACACAAGGACTACACCCAAAGAAGGTTATGCTCTCTTTATGGTGGGGCATGAGAGTACTGATTAATTATAAGTCACTAGAGCCTAATCAAACTATCACAGCAGTAAAATATTGTTCACAGCTGAATGATCTAAGAATTGCTGTATCAAAAAACGACCAATAGAAAGGGTGTAATGTTTCAGCATGATAACGCGAGATCTCACACAGCAAAACTCACTGAGGAAAAGTCATGGGTTTCAAGTGGGAAGTGTTACCTCATCCGACTTATTCACCTGACATTGCTCCATCCGACTACCATCTTTTCCGGTCGTTGCAGCATCACTTAAACAATATAATTTATGAAAATAACGACCAACTAAAAAATAACCTAAATTTATTTTTCCTACATGAATCGGAGAAATTTGTTGAAGAAAGCATCAAGAAGCTAATTTATCGTTGGGCAGAAGTCATAGAAAATGAGGGAAATTATTGTACAGATTAAAAAATGTTAAGAAATAGAGGATGAATGTCTAGCAACCGTTACGATGCCCCATCCCCAGCAGAAACAAAAAGATAAGAATATATATATATATATATATATATATATATATATATATATATATGTATATAAATATATATATATATATATATATATATATGTATATAAATATATATATATATATATATATATATATATATATATATATTGATTTAAAATTTCTGATCTAATAATAAGAATGATTAACCAAGGTGGCGATCGAAATAAAATATTTGGAGAATTAAATAAGGCAATTACTCGCCATCCTGATGCTTTTAAATATTATCAAATTAATCAAAATAAACTGATGGAACAAATCATAGGATATATAAATAAAAAGAATGTAGAATATGTATAAACGTATATATAACACATCTACTAATTATAATGAGAAAAAGAAAAACAATAAAAATACAGTAGAAAGAAAGAAAGAAATGTTAAAAAAGAAGAGGAAAAAGAAGAAAGAGAAAAATCGACAGTTATGAACGCCGATTTTAAACACTGGGAGTGGGCAAAGAAGAAGAAGAAAAATAGAAAAATTAACGGTTAACTTATAGACGCCGATTTGAAACACTGAGAAAAGGAAAAAAATCGACAGTTGTGAACGCAGATTAGAAAAACGGTAAGTGAAAAAAGAAGGTTAATATTTATTTGAGGTTGCCGACAATGGGGAGATGGACAACAAAGGAGGAGGAAGGAAAGAAAGGGGGGACTAAAGGTGTATATATGTATGTGTGTATATATATATATATTTATATATTTATTTATTTTTTATTTTTTATTTTTTGATGTGTTAGTATTTTTTATATTTATAATATAAAACTAAAAATAATACATTAATCACCTAAATAATAGTGTAATGGATTCGTCCAAACACTTTAATATCCAGCTACATTTTTGTAAGTAACGGATAAATTTTATTAGACAGACGAACAGCACAGGTAAAGAATTTTTTTTTCAATTACCAATATAAGTTAGCAAACATTTATATGGAACAAAACGTGGATTTAGTATAAGGAACATTTATGTTTTTGTCTTTTAAGGGAAGTGGGGTCCGATCAACTCTGCTGGGAAGCCATGAAATTAAATACTGTCTTGTTTTTAAATTCCCGAAACAGTTTTTCATGGAAAACAACTGATGATCTCTTAAAATAGTGTAGGAAACAAACTAATATAATAACTGTAAAAAATAAATTGACTTACATGAGTGTTTTTTCCACTGAAAGACTTGGGACTATAAGTTTTTTTTTGTTTTTTTTATATAGTTTTAATGGTTGAGAAACTTTCGAGACTATATATATATATACATATATATATATATATATATATATATATATATATATATATATATATATATATAGTAAGTCTTTGGTGTTAGTAGAATACTATCTAAATTTTCTGACATACAAAGGCTAATATTATTCTATTTATAGTTTTATGCATTAATCTATAGTATTAAAATGAAATAATACACCATACACACAGACACATACACATACACATATATATATATATATGTATATATATATATATATATATGTATATGTATATATGTGTGTGTGTGTGTGTGACATTAAAAATGTTAAACGAAAACATAAGACATAGTTTTAAAAAGCGAAGTAGATGGAAATATATGATCCATTGGCATATATATATATATATATATATATATATATATATATAGAGAGAGAGAGAGAGAGAGAGAGAGAGAGTGTGTGTGTGTGTATGTGTGTGTGTGATACAATGCACGATATAACGTAAAATAAAACGCCGTTTAAGACAAGAAAAGGCAAACAGAGAAGCAAATGAAAATACAGGAAGCAATCATAAAGAAACACGAGATTTCACCGGTTTCGTTCGGATCAACAAACCTTTTCAGAAAAAGTGAACATTTTAAATTTATCTAATAACGGTAAAACATAGGAAAAGGAAGAACGCAGAAAGTAACGCTACTGGCACACCTTCAATTATTTGGAAAAAACAAGAATTAAAACAACGTGCGGGGAGAGACATTAAAATGGTAAAAGGCGGAAAAAAAGAAGAAAGAAACGTCTCCTTGATGTCTTTTTTGTCTGTTTTTCTTTTTTCTATGTTTTTACCGTCATAGAATAAACTTTTAATTCCTTACGTTTTCGGAAGACGTTCGTTGATCCGAACGAAACCGGAAAATTCTCAAATTTCTTAATGTATTTAAATGTTTTTCTTCGTTTGTAGGTTTTTCACACCCACACGCACACACACACACACACACACACACACACACACACACACATATATATATATATATATATATATATATATATATATATATATATATATATATATATATATATATATATATATATATATATATATATATATATATATATATATATATATGTGAATGTATTTTTTATGTAACTATTTTTAGTGCCGATTCAGCATTCGTTGTTCTTCTGCTCATTACTACTTCGATTAAGCTATATATTTATATATATATATATATATATATATATATATATATATACGTAGATTTTGTGTTCAGTTATTGTTTTTACTAGCAGTTATTTTCACCGGTGTATTTACCTGTGACTTTTTTTATTTTTCGCTCCCGGGCGGTTTTGACAATATACAGAGGATTGTATTCATCCGCCTTTAACCGGACGTATGATTAATTTTATATATATATTTTTCATAATAATTTTTTCATAAATTAATCTTTATCTGCATAAAAGAGAATCATAGACCCATGTTTCATGCCATGAGTCGTTATCAGCATGACTGGCATGGCATAGATCGAACTCTTGGTGTGCACACCCGTAGTCTAGTGTATTACCATTGAACCAGAATACCCTGCAACATTTTTACACGACTTTTCATCGCCTATGATGTTACGTAGAGTTGGTGTTGTGTTTCTGCTTTTAGTAATATTTGTCCACACATACTTCAACTAGTAGACAACTAAGCAAACAAAATGTCATATTTTTCTCTTCAATAAAAATTGACTGGCCGTCGGAAAGAGAAGTTAATAAAACGTCATTTATATTTAGCTTTCGAAGTAAACACGAAGCAAAATACGTCGGAAGACACGAGAGAAATTAGTTGACAGTTATCAATAAAATGATATTATCTCCCAATAGGATATATTCGTGAAGATATCAGATTGTTTTGACGCCCGCCGTCTGTTCCGTGCCTACCTTCGGGCGAGAGACGATTGAAGCCTATTGTCAATATCATAAACATCTCGCAAGAAACGGCAGAGATACTGGTTATGTTTCTAAACTAACAAAAGTCATGCATCAACAAGACTACATGGTAAACATGTTATCATTCGTGCTTTGTTACTGAGTAGACAGTTTCTTATTCCCCCCTCCTTCAGTCTATATTAAATGCATAGTAACGGCACTGCACTTATGATTCCATTTATTCAAGTTCTTTTTCAAATTTACTTCAGTTTAGAAAACACGTGATCCTTTCCTCTACTTATTGACATCATTTTGTTTAGGAAAGATATATGTAGTGATGTACGGAGACAAGGGCGTTCACTCTGCGTCGCTAAAATAAAATGAGTTTTAAAATACTACGTGCCTCGATCATAGAATGTGCTCGACTGAACTCCAATCACTGGCTCTTCTTTATAAGACTTTACAAGAAGTTGCTTCTCTACCACAACTTAAAGAAGGTTTTCCTATTTTCCACTTTCTGTTATCTCTCACTCACTTTTATTTGAAATAAGACCTTAAGTAGAAGAATTACATCCAACCCGTTGCGAAGACACTGGAATAAATGGTTTGCCTATTCTACTGCTACATAATGTAACTGACCCCTAATTCAATTCTTTATCTATATAAGCGTTAGATACGTCGCAAGATGGAGTACTGCTGCCACCTCACGAGATGTGCCGCTCAGAACTCATTTATTTGCCTTGACAGAATTCAGAACCGACCCCATAAGCTAGTGGGGATAATCTTTTCCGTTACTTACCGCCCTTTTCTCACAGAAAAGATTGTGATAGTCACGCTCTACTCTATCGTTATTTTAATGGACACTAGTCGGCTGAGCTCAAATCTTTGGTTCCTCCTTGTAAAATGTTCACAGCCAGAACACCCCTCTCTACCACAACGTAAACCAACTTTCTCTTCTGCATCAATGTGCCTAGTGTCAGGCAAAATGTCCACGAACAAAGTGTTGTCACTGTTTGTGGGACATTTAGCAACGGTGCTGGTTACTTGCAGAGTACACCTTAGTTGTCGCACAACCACTGTTTCGAAGTGAATTAATGATAACCTTTTTGTAGATTCTTTAATTTTCTATCCGGAGCACGTGGTTCAATGGAGAAAAAATGTTCTGTTATTGTTTATACGTCTAGAACCAAGCTTCTCTCCTTTCAGTGCTAAAGCTCAGTCTGACTTTATTCTAATTGAAATGAATGGGTCTCTTTTTGAGGAAGTTAACTGCTTTTGTAAACTTATGGGTCTGACTTTCACTTCAAACTTGAAATAGAAGATTTACATCGTCTGTTGCTAAGGTCGCTGGAAAAATGGTTGGATCATTCTACATCTCCAGAAAGTGTATGACTCCTTGTGCAATTCTCTACCTGCATAGAGTAAAATACGTTCTAAGATGGAGTTCTTTTCTTGGGAGGTGCCACTTACCTGCCTTGACAAAGTACAAAAATGACTTCGAAATCTAGTGGGAGATTTCCTCTTCTCTTCCTTACAGCTTTTTTCCACATGAAAGACGTTGCTAGTATCTCTCCTTCTCTCTCTCTCTCTCTCTCTCTCTCTCTCTCTCTCTCTCTCTCTCTGGCGTTACTTTCATGGTAAGAGCTAAACTGAACTCAAATCTATTCATTTACCACCCTACACATATACGCACATGCCCTTTCCCCTGTAAAACATTCACAACAAAAACTCGTCTAGCTACAACCACTGTCAATAATTTCGTTTTCTCTCCCTCTGTACTTAAAACTAAACGGAACATCAATTACCAAATATTCTTTCTTTGAACTAACGGTATGTGGAACACACTACCACTGGGTAGCTTTCCAGTCGACTACAACATAGTCCTTTTCAAATCCAATATACAGAATTTCTTGTTGGGCCCTCAACTTAAATAAACAAATTCAGACCAGTTACAACCATCGTTCCTAAACCATCCCAATGGTGCCTCACCATAAACCTGATAAAGTCAATAACCCTTATCCTCGAGTGGCCTTTAAGCCTTGATAAGCAATGACTTGTTAGTAGACACGTATATTTATCCTGTACCGTCCCCACAAGTATTCGAATGTTATCCTTACAATCATTCCATGTCATCCTTGAGTCATATCTGGCCTTAATAAGTGATTATTATTTAGTCATGAAAGAAAATAATAATAAAGTGCAATTATGATGCGATTATTATTATTTATTTTAAATATTTATTTAATATTTTGCCACAATTAAAAATGACAATATCTCAAAATAAAACCCGTAGAATTTTGTTAGCTGATAATGTGTTGCTATATTTTATGCCGCATAACTTCGAATACCTCGTTCAGCACGAACACACATCTTCTACCTCATCATCTTTCCAACCTCAGGCGTCTCGCTTCATTGACCATTTTCTTCCTCTTCACATTTGAACACACTTATATTGAACTCTTCTCATAGCGATCATCACTAAGCGGTTCACGCTTACATAACAACACGTGCAGTCGCACATACGCCCTTCTATAAGCGAGTACACATCCTATCATAGACAGCCTCACCTGCATACTGCACCTGATCACAAACCTTATAATCGTACATATGTTATCCCAGTTTATATATATATATATATATATATATATATATATATATATATATATATATATATATATATATATATATATATATATAATGTTTCTATCAATAGTCGAACACTTTACGATATCTGACAGTGTTAATAATAATTCTCTACTCTGACGATTCTCATAAGGATGAAACGTATATGTAGGTAGATACAAACACATAGTTATACTTATCTGTCGCCCCTAAATCTAATATGAGCTCTGTAGTGAGTATTAACATAGCTGTCATCGTGGCTTCGAGGCAATGTTCCTGTCAATAGTCGAACACTATCGGCAGCTGCCTTTAAATAGGAGTAATCTCTCGCTGATTTACTGCGTTAGTGACAACGTCCGTGTGGAGTAATACGTTGGAATTTGACTTTAAAATATAACTCGTGTTTACACTGACGATTCTTGTAAGTATTAAACGCATACGTATGCAGATAAACACACATGTGTATAATTATATATATATATAAGAATTTAATATTTCATTTTTTTAACTGGTACTTCATTTTATTTATTCTTATTGTTATTTTTATGATTATTTTTTATCATTATTTATTGATTCATTTTTATTTTGTTTATCTATTCTACTTTATTTATTTTATCTTTAAAGCGATACATACTATATATTATTATTATTATTATTATTATTATTATTATTATTATTATTATCATTATTTATATTATAAATGAATTGATATTAAAATATATACTAAGAAGTTCGATTTTCCCTATCATAATTATTTACATGTATTATTAAATGATACTAAATCGCGATGTCTTTCTTTATTGACTTCTATTTGTGATGGCATGCGGGGCGCTGAAGATCTTTCGGCCTCGTGTAAAGTTATAAAAAATGAAATATTCCAAACTCTTTTAGAAACCGTCGTACGCTAAATTTGGGTGTGTTTGAATTCTTGAAACTTATATGAATAACGTGCTGATTTTATTTATCTCAACCAACCTATATATATATATATATATATATATATATATATATATATAGAGAGAGAGAGAGAGAGAGAGAGAGAGAGAGAGAGAAAGAGAGAGAGAGAGAAAGATACATGAAAGAAGAGCGATAACCATCTACGAATTACAGATCTATTTCAACTTCGATTGTTCAATGCAAGGTGTACTCGATAAAAACACATGTTTATTATTTTCCTTAAGCCAAGGTTTTTCAAAGATTAAAATCTTATCATCAGAGAATTACATAGATTAATAAGTTGGCAGTGGGAAAGCCAACATTCAAAATTTGAAAAAAATATTAAGTAATGGAGAGTGAGAGGGTTCGTGTAAAAAATCTGTCCAGTTGGTAAATGCCCGTTGATATACAGGGTGTTTCAAAAGTCTTGGGAACATAACGATTTTTAATAACTCAAAAACTATTAGGAGTTGAAAAATGAAATTGGTACCGTTGGAAAGGTTAAAGTTTCAAGTTTCGTGGGGAATCTTCAAAGTTGCTCAATATGAGCACCATTCGTCACACGGCAGACATCTAGTCGATAGTCCATTTCCTGCCAAACGCGTTCCAGCATCTTGACGTCAATGGTTCCCACAACTGCCGTTACTCGAGCCTTTAGTTCGTCAATATCTCTTGGAAGGGGCGGCACATAGACTTGTTGCTTGACAAAGCCCCAAAGGAAAAAGTGACACGGGGTAAGATCTGGAGACCTAGGAGGCCAGGGCATGAGAACGTCATCACCTCGCCCAGATCTCCCAATCCATCTACCAGGCAGCCTTGTGTTAAGAAACTGCCTTACTCTAAGACTCCAGTGTGGTGGTGCACCATCTTGTTGAAAAATGAAGTCATCAGATTCTGCTTGTTCCAACTGAGCCATTAACCAGTCTTCCAGCATGTTGAGATAGGATTCACCAGTGATAGTTGCCTCTTCAGAAAAGAACGGTCCATAGACACCTTTCTTGGAAATTGCACAAAACACGTTCACTTTTGGTGAATCTCGCTCGTGCTCAAGAAGTTCATGAGGATTCTCAGTACCCCATATGCGAGTGTTATGCTTGTTAACTTTGCCATTCAGATGGAAGGTCGCCTCATCGCTAAAAACAAGCCGGTCATCAAAGCCGTTATTTTCCAACTTCTCTTGCATTGCAATGCAAAAGTCACGGCGAAGTGGCTTATCAGTGTCCTTCAACTTTTGGACCAACTTGAGCTTGTAAGGTACCATTTGCAGTCGTTTCCTTAAGACACGCCAGACAGTTGCTGGAGCAAGCTGAAGTTCCCTGCTGGCTCTTCTCACTGATTTACGGGGGCTCCGCTGAAAGGCTGTCCGAACTTGCTCAACTGCATCTTCTGAAGTTGAAGGGCGACCTGTTCGCTTACTTGGGCACAAACACCCATCTTTCACAAATTTAGCATGCCATCTGACAATGGATTTCCTTTCAGGGGCTTCTTTTTTAAATTTCCTGCGAAATGCACGCTGAACACATGTCCACGATTCAGTCTTTGCAAATTGGAGGACGCAAAATGCCTTGTCTTGTTTAGAGAACGCCATTACTGCACCTGGAAAGATAACACGAAAATCATTAGTATGACCAAAAACTTGATTAAGCAAGCTTTAAAATGGCACCAGTTTCATTTTTCTACCTGGAATAGTTCATGAGATATACGCATTTGTAATGTTCCCAAGACTTTTGAAACACCCTGTATATATATATATATATATATATATATATATATATATATATATATATATATATATAATACAATTCATCTCGAAATACTGGTGCTCTTACTTATGTGTGACAAACCGAAAATACTAAAATACTATTTAAAATATAATGTTTTTTTAATAGCAATCAAGTCAATGTTATGCCCATATTCGAGGCTAATGTTGCAATCGATACGCCTATTTCCATAAGGATTAACAATGTAGTTTTCTCTAAGACTTATTTAAAACAACATAAGGGTTGCTGTTCATGTTAAGGCTTTCGTGGACCTATTTTATGCCGAAATTGTTCATGTTTTTCTGTGATAATTTCGTGACCCAACGACTCACTAAGTTATTATTCTAGGTGGTTAATATAGGATGTTGCTATGCGGATCCCATGTGTTTCAACTTGCTGCTTCTTTAATCGCTCGACGCTCACGATGTGTTTAATATCCGCAGAAGCTTTAAGTTTATGGAGCTATGTTATGTACTCCGGGGTAAGAGATCGACTGTGTCGATGTTCCGAGGATGTATATTTTGTCTAGACGTCTCCTATATTTTAAAGGCAGCAATTGTTGTGCTGTGAAGATCTCGAAAGGAATAATCTGATCTTCCTTACAGGGAACACAATATCCTGGATCCACAAACCGCATGCAGTGTGTAAGTCGGCCGCATTAAACGTCAGCTCTTTTGTGTGTTCGGGAATCTGTCGGGACAAAGAATCATTGAATCTACAGCAGAAATAAAATGGAGTAGTTTATGAGAGGTAAAAGAAGACATTCATTTATATTTATATATATATATATATATATATATATATATATATATATATATATATATATATATATATATATATATATAGACTTGGGATTATAAGTTTGTTTTTTTTGTTTTTTTTAATATAGTTTTAATGGTTGAGAAACTTCCGAGACTATATATATATATATATATATATATATAATTTATTTGCTAAGATTCCATTCTTGTCACTTTTTATTTGTCTGAGAACAATATAAATGCGACATTTTATATTCAGAAAACTACCTATATCTTTAGTTAGGTCGTGCGCAGGTTCGCTCGAAAAGTGTCCGTCAGTGGTTCTTGTGCCACACATCTACACGATTGATTTGGAGATTAATTTTACATTGCACAAAATGAAAAGACTAACGTTGTCAACATCAACTCCACTGACTGGAATATCAATGCAATCGGAAAACTTTGTGGAGTAAACATTCTCTAGAAAGTTCCTCCTTCGACGGAAGCTGACTCCATGGTGAATATCGCTTACCGACTTATTGAAATGTATCGACGATTCAAGAAATGATACTTCTTACTGAAGTATCACAGAACGATAAAAATGCGATTTGTAATTTTAGACACTTATAAAAGCCACGGAAATTTATTATAAGAAAGGAACAATTTCCATGTCACTAGAAATCAAATTATCACGGAGAAAATGTTTACAGAAATCTAAAAGTATACTTAGCACACACAGAGAAAAACACATGCGAATTTTGTCATAATTGTTTTAATGTTCACTAATGGGTTTGTAGACGGGTAGAGTAATATAAAATAATTGAAAACATGGTACTTGTTGTCTCCTTGCTAAACACCGAATTATAAGGTGGGGATCGTGTTTATTTAGAGTAATGGCAGGATGGGAGTGGCGCTATCGTCTACGTTTCATTGTAGTAGAAATAGAAAAGGTAAGCTTCAAGTCACGGATGATTAGGTTCTTAATTCTTGCGATGTGTCACTTCAATCTGCGCATTTTGGCGATGAAAATGCGATTTCGAAAGTAAGTGTGATAGATAAGAAACGGGCAAACTGAGCGACCCACATATCCTCTTATAAACATGCTCAGGAGCATTTAAATTTTTTTACTTAGATTCTGAATCAGACTGTCGTAGAATGGGGTCAAAATTGGATGCTTGCATGTAATGCTACTAAGACAAATCTCATTTCTTTAACAATGATAAGACACTTTTAAACCACCGATTCCCATTGCGCATATCACCCTTCCCTAAAGTTAAAAGTCCAAACTCCTCGGCTCCTCGGTCTAACATTCACAGTTAATATTCCTTGGAAGAAATAAATAGAAGATACTACCACGTCATATGCAAAAAAGGTAGCTCGGTCTACCGGCTAGAAAAAAGTCTCACACTTACCAGCATTCTATATATCTATAAAGCCAATATTCGCTCATGCATGGAGTATTATTGCCACATCTCAGTTACTGCACCAATGACTAGTCTCTCCCTCTTAGATAGGATGCCAATACACTTTTAAGCTGATAGGCGCCGCACTGTCTACCAAGCTTAATCCCCTGTCCGATCGCCGCAGGGTTGAATCCCTGTGTTTGTTTTACAAGTACTTCAACGGGATGCGTTCCGACTAAATAACTACACTTGTACCTCCCTCAACGTAAATACCCCTGAACAACCTGCCAATCAGCAACACCACATCACTCTATTGTAGAGGACCTTTGATACCGGAGAACTTGTTATTCTAATAACTTCTTTCCTCGGAGCACTTGTCTTTGGAATTTAGTCATTTCTCTATGTTCGGAAACTGTAGGAACATGTAAAACTTTAAATGTAATGTGTTCACATACCGCTCTGCACAACTCCATATATGGAATGCCCCCTACTGGCCCCTAATTCACAGTAGCTTGTAACGTGTCAATGGCAATATATCTCGTTTGACGTGAATAAAAGATAAAAAAACAACATTGTACATGCTCTATGTATATCATACGAGGCACTTAATTCTTTATTGTCAACCATCCTCCTTCTAGTTTTCATGCTAGCAAGGCTCTTATTTGAATCATTCCTGAACTTAAGGTCTGCTTTGTTCCATCATATCCGTTTTTGTCGGAATGAGGTCTTCTTTAGCTTGGTTCTCGGATGTATCCTCTCATAGACATTACCTCGTTTGAGAGCAGGTGTTATTGGAGGTTGCCCTATACGCCCTTACCGTGGAATACCGACATGTGCGTTTTTGGATGTTCTTGTCTTCTACCAGAGTACCAACTATAAGTAGCTTGTTTTATCACATTCTTTCTACATCAAAAAGCAATTAAATCGGTTTATGAATACCCAGTGGTTTTGTACGAAAGACATTAAAGTCGCAAATAGATCTTAACAAATAATACACTTAATTTTATTCTCTGTATTTGTACTCGCAATGAAGTAAGGTATTCTCTATCCACATGAAGATTGATATGCGTATATTTTTATGTATTACTATGTACAGGATTCATTCCTAAACTCATTAACCGAGTATTCTAAAATGTAAAATACAGCTACTAAGCATAATACGTGGAATTGTAGGATACAGTTCGTTTGATTTTCGTTTAAGCAAAAAGGAAACAAAGAAGTGGTAGTCTTTGTGAAAATTCAGACACCGTTGTTTTTTGTTCAAATTTTAACTATTGGTGTTAGACACAAATTAATAGATGCTTTATAAATTCTAGTTCATTCAGAGTAACTTAATGAGAAATTAGGGCGCATTATTGTTGTTGGTGAACCTACCTAACCTTTAGTATTGACTAAATGGTAGCAACCTGCTACCATAAATATCGGTTTTTGCCGGGAGAACATTTGTAGTACATTTACGCACTACGTGTTGAGTGAGTTTATTGAATCAAGTTAGTATTTTTCTTAAATCCTGCTGTTGTTGATTATTGTTATCGTTGTTATTGCTTTCACGTTGACTGAATAAAATAACTGTTTTCCTTTTTACGACGTTTTTTTTCCTGCCACGTTTTTTTTCTCTGTCACATTTTGTTTTTCAACTTTTTTTCTCACTGTTTTTTTGTTTGTTTGTTTGTTGCCTCTAGTTATTAACTAGATGGCGTCCAAAACGACTGAAAATTCGGAATGGTGCAAACCACCAAAAATATCTATAAATGTCAGAGATTTCGTGGAAGAAGCAAAAAAATACGAACACATGGTTACTGAACAAGGAATTACCGTGGATTTACCAAAGTTTGAAGAAATCAAAAAAAAAGGACAGTAACCATGTGTGTTGTCGATAAAAGAATTTAAAAATCCATCAGGGCCTCTCCTGAATTAATATGCAAGTTATTGGCAACTGCAGGATTCAAACCGCAAAAGTTAATCAAGTGTAAGGGATTTAACACTTGGAATGTTTTGTTTCCTAACGAATAGATTTGTGCTAATCTCTCACTTACTCAACTTATCACGCAGGACTATGTTTTACGAACGGAGTACATGGGAAGAAGACGTTCTTCAATCTCAATCTTAAACGTACCTTTTTACGTAAAAGGCGAACATATCGGTGCTTTTTTCTAAGATATGGCGAAATCACGGACGTCAATTTCAACGAGTTTCCAGGTACCTGAAATTTTTAAATACTTATCGACAAGAAAGCTTATGACAGCATCCCCTACTATTTACAAGTCGGGAAGGAAAAACTATTATATTGCCCGGACGAAGACCTGTTTGTTGGTATTGTGAACAACTAGGTCATTTGACATTTGATTGCCCACAAAAAAAATCCACTCAGAAAACGACGACCCCGATTACCAGACCATCCAAGGCAGGCCCCCACCTTGATCCTCCAGCTACAATTGGTTTACCTATTACATCTACATCTGACGACTCCGAAGACGAATTCCCTGCTTTACCTTCTGCAGAAAAAAGACGAGGAATGGATTATTGTTCCGGGGAAAAAAACCGGGTCGGGTATCTCTCGAAGAAATGAGAGAAAAAGAAATGCTTAAAAACGACCCGGGGAAAGACAGTTACATTAAGGCAAAATAGCTTAAATCTAAATTAGATAAGAAAGTAAAAAAACAGGAGAAAATAGAAGGAAAAAATTCAGCCACTTATGATAAAATATCTACCCCCAATCCAAGTCCCCAGCCGATCACCAAACCAATAGTTTCTAAAAATTCTAATTCTCCCAAATTAATCCCCCCCCCAATCACTGGCCCAATTTTAGACAAACAGTACAAGCTTATCCCTCTAAGTCCGATTAAATCGTCTATAAAAATCACTTCTCCTAAACCTTCTCCCTTCGTCTTCCCATTGAATACCCCCAAAAATACCGCACCTGCGTCACCCACAAAGCAACCCTCCCCTTCGCCTTCTCCAACATCTCCTATAGGGCCTAGCTCCCCTTCCCCCTCCCCAATGGATGACATGCCCCCCTCCACGTATTACACAGAAGAGGCAGAAGAGCCCTTCTGTGGAAAGGAAAACTAAAAAAAACACCTTCCCTTCTGGGGAGGATATCTGCAAAGTGACATGCGCCCAAATAGAAACAGTACAGCATTACCACCTCTCCAATATAAATGAGCTCCTTAAATTCAAAGAAGTCGGTGGTATAACCATTGAAGACCCTGCTAATTTCCCCAACGCCCGTAGAGTCGTTACAGTTGTAAGGAAGAAAGCAGAAGCGAAGGCTCTATGGTAGATGCTGGAAGAGGCGAACAACACTTTCAATTTCACCATTCCCATGGCCATCTTTAAAGATGAAGGTCTAGTCCTTTTAAGAAAAGAT
Source organism: Sepiola atlantica (assembly GCA_963556195.1). Lineage (NCBI taxonomy): Eukaryota > Metazoa > Mollusca > Cephalopoda > Sepiida > Sepiolidae > Sepiola > Sepiola atlantica. The sequence continues at coordinate 190,193,214 of OY744520.1, read as the reverse complement.
TGTTTTGGGAGGGTTCCCAGAAGGTTACACCCGCCCTGTATAGGATAGCGAAACTAACCTATCCTTTGGATGTTGGCGGCATCTCCCATGATGGTCAAATTAATGATCAGATGGGAAAACAATCTTTTGGGAGAGCCATCGGCATCCTGACCACTGCTATGTTCGTTTATGGAACCCAACTCTAAGGCCCCCTCATGGCTCTGTTTCTAGTGAGTTTGAATGTCCGGGGCCTGAGGGCCGACGCTCGTAAATTTCGGGTCGCTACAGACTTTCAGCGCTTCGGAGTGGATATATGTTATATTCAGGAAACCCAATTGATTTATGGAGACTATTTGGGTGCGCTAGCTAAGGTTTTTCACGTTTACTCAGCGTACTTTAATTCTTCTGCTAGGGGGTGTCCTGGCTGGTAAGCAAGTCCTTAGATGCGTCGTGTGACCCTAGCTACATGGATCCGGAAGGGAGACTTTGTGTTTTGTATATTACCATAAAGGAGAAAGAATTTCCGTTCGTCGGGGTTTATGCGCCCAATAGCCATTCTGAGTTCGGTTCTTTCTTTCGGCGAATCGAGCAGTTCTTGAATTCTACTTCTCGGACGGTCATTCTAGCGAAAGACTGGAACGCGGTTCTGGACCCCGATTTAGATCGTAATCGGCCTATGGGTACTAACACCGATCGGGATGCTAGATTATTTCGGGACTTCCTCGATAAGTTCGATCTTTTCGATAAGTACCGGCATGAAAAGCCCCGTGATAAGGTATGGACTTGGACAAATAGGCGCGGCTCCGATTCGGTACAACTTTCGAGTTATATCGATCGGTTCTTAATTAGGAGAGTCGACGTGGGATTAGTTGAATGTCCAAGTTTTAATAATATAGTTTACTCAGACCATAGACTTGTTCGGGTCCGGGTAAACTTAGATAAACCTAAGCCTAGTTCAGCTGGGTACTGGAAGCTCAACACTTTGTTATTCGATGTGAAGGGCTACCATGAACATCTATTACTTACCTTACAGTGGGAATTGACGGGGGCTGTAATTGGGAATTGGAAGTGGATTCATTTTAAGCTTATTAGGTTGTTTTACTGCCGATTTTAGCAGACGACTCAACCTATCAACTAGGGCAGCTAAAGTGACACTAGAGTCTAGATTAGATAGGGCGGTGGAGGTGGGGGATAGCTCTAGTGTTACTATAATTTAGGCCAAGCTGGCTTCTTTGGCTATCCAAGAACACCAGGCTTTAGTGATTAGGGCTAAGTTAAAAAGAGTGCCTAACGAGGCGGCAAACATGGCCGCTGAACTGCGTGCAGAGGAGCATCGACATGCATTTTACCGACATATCGCTCGTGTCTCATTGCCGGATGGGGGGCTTGTGACCACAGACGAAGGTATTCTGGAGGCTTTTCGTTCTCATTTCCAAGATATTTTTACTCGGGAACCCGGTTTGTCTTTAGAACAATTCGACCCCTATTTAGCCGACTTTTCTGGTCTTGAGGCGACCGAAGCGGCTAGGTGCGAAAGTTGCATAACAGAGGATTAAGTCCGGGAAGCCTTAGGGCGAGTCGGCCTTAACAGGTCTCCGGAGATTGATGGGTTGCCCTACGAAGTGTATTTGAGGATGTCGCACATTTTTGTTCCCTTGCTGGCAGTTTTGTTTAACTCGTGGTTTAGGAACGGGCCTATTCCCCAGTACTTGACCATGCGTTTAGTGAAATTGTTACGCAAAAGCAAAAATGGTGGGGATTGGTTAGATGATTTTCGGCCCCTAACAATGCTTAATGCGGAGTTAAAGATGTTAGGCAAGATCTTAGCCAATCCTCTGCAACTTGTTTTGCCTGATCTAATTAGCCCCGAACAGACTTGTTCTGTGAAGGGCCGGACCATTCAGGATAACTTGCACTCGATACGCTTGATCATAGATAAAGTCGACACAGAAGCCGCGCTGACTAATTTAGATCAGTCCGAAGCATTCGAGAGGGTTGACCATCGTTACGTGGAGGCTGTTTTGTCTGCGGCCTGTTTTGGCCGCAATTTCGCTTCTGGATTCGCCTCTTGTTTGCGAAACCCGTGGTACTAGTAGAGGTGAATAGTATGAAGTCTGGGCCCTTCAGTTTATCCAGATCTCTTCGTCAGGGATGTCCACTATCACCGATGCTCTATGTGCTTGTGTTGGAGCCCTTCCTTCACAGGCTAAGGATGACTCCGGCCTTTAATGGGATTACTTTGCCTGGTGGTTGTACCAGATTGAAGTACTCCGCCTTTGCCGATGATTTTAATATGTTTGTTACAAGCAGTGCCGAGATAAGCGTCGTCGATAGAGAAATCAGACTGTATGAAACGATAACAAGGACCAAAATTAACTGCGACAAGTCTATAGGGGTGCGCATCGGCGCCTGGAAGGGTGTTCCGTTGCAGGGGCCGTTCAGCTGGACAGACAGACCTTGCAAGCAACTCGGCGTCTGGTCCGGTCCTGATCTTCAGCTGGAGAAAAATTGGTCGTAAGTATTGAAAGCGATTCGGGGCGCAGCTAGTCTGTGGACCCGTAGAAATCTTTCCTTAAAGGGGAGAGCGGAGGTGTGTGCTTCTCACATTTATCCGATCATCCTTTATCCTCTTTAAGTGCTCCCACTCCCGTCTGATACGCTACTGGAAATGTAGCGGGCTCTTTTTAAGTTCTTATGGCTTGGTAAGGCCCTTATGGGTCGTCGCGAGATTTGTTATCTCCATCCGTCTGAAGGCGGTCTCGGTATGGCATGTATAGAAATCCGTCAGCACACCTTGAGACTATTCTACCTAGATCGAATGAGGTCACACACTGATGAAAGATTTCTACGGGTCCACAGGCCAGCTGCGGCCCGAATCGCTTTCAATACTTCCGACCAAGTTTTCTCCACCTGGAGGTCCGGACCCAACCAGACACCGAGTAGCTTGCAAGGCCCGTCAGTCCAGCTGAAGGGTCCCTGTAGGGATACACCCTTCCAGGCACCGATGTGTTGCAGTTAATTTTGGCCCTGTTACCGTTTCATACATTCTGATTTCTCTGTCGGCGACACTAATCTTGGCACTGCTCGTTACAAGCACGGTTACGTCGTCGGTATAGACAGAGTACTTCAGTGTGGTGCAAGCACCAGGCAAAGTAACCCCGCGTAAGACTGGGTTCACCCTGAGCCTGTGAAGGAAGGGTTCCAACACAAGCGCATAGAGCATCGGTGAAAGCGGACAACCCTGACGAAGAGATCTGGATAATTTGAAGGCTTTTGACCTCAAATCATTCATTTCCACTAGCACCCCGGGGTTTGCATAAAGGAGGCGAATCCAGGAGCGAAACTGCGGTCCCAAACCGACTGATCACAAAACAGCCTCCAAATAGCGATGGTCCACCCTATCGAATGCTTTGGACTGATCTAAATTGATCAGCGCGGCTTCTGTGTCGACTTTATCTACGAGAAAGCGTATCGCGTGCAAATTATTCTGAATGGTCCTACCCTTCACAGAACAAGTCTGTTCGGGGCTAATTAGACCAGCCAAAGCAGCCTGCAGGCGATTTGCTAAAATCTTGGCCAACATCTTTAACTCTGTGTTTAGCATAGTTAAGGGCCGAAAATTATTTATCCCATCCCCACCATCTTTGCTCTTGCGTAACAATTTAACGATCCCCTTGGTAAAGTAATCAGGTATTGACCCGTTCCTAAACCAAGCGTTAAATAAAACTGTCAGCAAGGGTACAAAAATGTGCGACAACCTCAAATACAGTTCGTAGGGCAAACCATCGATCCCAGGAGATCTATTCAGACCGCTTCCCTTTAAGGCTTCCATGACTTCATCCTCCGTTATGCAACCTTCGCACCTAGCCGCTTCGGTCGCCCCGAGGGGAGAAAAGTCAGCTAAATAGGGATCGAAATGCGCTAACGACAAACCGGGCTCCCTGGTGAAAAGATCTTGAAAGTGATTACAGAACGCCTCCAAAATACCGTCATTTGTGGTCACGGTACGTCCGTCCGGCAATGAAAAACGTGCGATATGTCGATCGGTAGCACGTCGACGCTCCTCTGCACGCAATTCAGCGGCCATGTTTGCCACCTCATGAAGCATTCTCTTTAACCTAGCCCTAATTAAAGAAGCTTTGTGTTCCTTGCTAGTCAAGGAGGCGAGCTTGGCCTTAATCATAGTAACATTTGTACTAGTCCCAGCCAACACCGCTCAATCTAATCTAGAATCTAGTGTCACTTTTGCTGCTCTAGATTCTAGGTTGAGTCCTTAACTAAAGTAAGCAGAAAAGGACCTAATGCTTTTCTTAAATTTCACCCACAACTTATTCCCAATTATAGCCCCGTCATTACTCGCTGATAAGTGTTGAGTTTCTAGTACCCAGCTAATTTAGGTTTACGGCTATCTAAGTTTACACGGACACGAACAAGTCTATGATCCGAGTAAACTATTTTATGAAAACTTAGACATTCTAATAATTCTACGTCGACTCTTCTAATTAAGAACCGATCAATATAACTCGAAAGCTGTACTGCACCGGAGCCGCGTCTTGCTGTCCAAGTCCACACTATATCACGAGGCTTTTCATTTCGGAGTTTATCGATGAGATCAAACTCATCGACAATTCCCGAAATGTTTTTGCATCATAATCTCTGTTAGTACCCCTAGAATGATTCCCTGCGCGATCTAAATCGGGATATAGGACCGCGTTCCAGTCTCCCGTTAAGATAACTGAACGAGGTGTGTTCATGAACTGCTTGATTCGCCGACAAAAGGGAGCACGCTCAGCCTGGAGGTTGGGCGCATAAACCCCAATCAATCGAAACGCTTTATCTTTTATGGTAACATCCAGAACGCAAAGCCTTCCTTCCGAATCCATGAAACAAGGGTCACACGACGCATCTATAGTTCGCTTCACTAGCCAGAAACCCCCCTCGAGTTAGAATTGAAGTACGCTGCATATACATTACAATCCCTAGACAGCGCACTTAAATAATCACCTTGAATTAAGTGAGTTTCCTGAACAAAACATACATACACTCAAAGGCTTTGAAGATCCAGGCATGATCGTAATTTCCGAGAATCGGCCCTCAAACCTCGGGATTTACGCTAGCTAGAAAGAGTGTCATTGTAGTGTTTTAGGGTTGAGATTCTCCAACGAACATTGATGGGGTCAAGATACCGGCGGTTTTTCCCATGGAATAAGTGCCCATCGCAGTATCGATGAGGTTATCCTGGGACACACCGCCGGCATATAAGGGGAAGATTAATGTTAAAGCTCTGTACAGGGATGGATGTTGAAGAATAGGGACCCTCCCATGACATGATTTGCGTAATTCTCTCAAGGTTGGGTTTTTATGAATCGCTAGTCGCGGGGAAATATCAAACGTAATGTTCGCCTCCTCTATCATCGTCCAAACTGATTTTCCCTCCTCTCGAGGTCGTATAACAGTTAATAACCGGGTGGCATTTAGGAAATTATAGGGATTTTCAATAGATTTGCCTTTAACTTCTGTAAAGGCCAGTAATATTTTTAGGTCAGTGAAGTGGTGACCCTTCGCCCTGGGGATAACCTCTGTGTAAATCTTACATATATCTTCACCAGGGTAGAAGGGCTGTCTTTTCCTCCCCTTTCCTTTGACGGGGCAGTAACAATTTCACAAGTTTGGTGCGGCGGAGGGGGGCAGATATATCGGTTTTCAACGGGGAGTAGGGGGAGTGGGCCTTAGGGCGTGCTTGAGAAACGGGGAAGGAGGAGGGAGCATTTGTGATTACTTAGGGGAAGCAGGGGGTGTGTGTCTCGGAGTCTGTTGTGGGGAGGTGAACGGGAGGGTCTTGGGGTGCTGATCCTTGCTTTTTGGGGGGATGGGCTGAGAGGTATCAGTTTGTATTCACTTTCTTTTATAGGGGTGACTGTGGGTGGCATCTTGTATGGTGAGGTCTTTTTGGGGGTGTGGGAAAATAGGTGTTGTTGAAGGTATATATATAGTGTCTTGAGTTTTGGTCGGGGAGTTAGGGCTGAGTTTTGCTTCTTCTCGTTGTTTTTTATTAAGGTTGACTGCGTTTACGTATGAGTTTCTCTGCGTCCTTTGATATTTTAATTTCCTCATCAGCCTCCATCCTTAATTGCTCCAGTGCGAGTCTTCCGGGTGTTTTCTTTCCGGTTACAATCGTCCATCTTTCCCCCTTTTCGTATTCGTCGTCGAATTCTGCAAAATCTTTTTCAATGTCTGGCTTTGTCTTTTTTTGGGGGGGGGACTCTATCAGCGGATATCTAATCTTACGGCCAAGATGTGCTCCAACATGATTTGGAGGGGAATGATTTTTGTTCGTCCTGGGCAGTCGAACGTGAGATCCCCTATTGCATTACATCTTCAGCAGGCCGGTTTTCTTCCTGCGACAATTACCGGCAGTTTGTCGTTCTCAATTTCGAGATGATACGGTATCTCATTAAACGTCTTCTGGTTGATAAGAATATCAAAGTTCCATATGGAGAGGTACTGGTCGCAGGAGACTGACTTAACTCTCCATATTTTGTAAATACAGCTTCGATGTGAGCGCCTTCAATATAGAAGGGGACATTAAATACAGATATCGTAGTCCTCCGTCTTCCGAGGTGTTCCACTCGTAGTACATACTCCGGTGTAATAATTTCTTTCTTCGCGAGTGTCATACACTCTTCCTTTGATGCAAAAAGTGCAGACCAGTTGTGATGTCCTCGTGTCTTGATTATTTTAACCGGCATACTCATTCACATTGACTGATGTGATTTGTCCGAATTGTAATAAAAAGGCCCCAAGATGCTCCCATCTACGTGGAATGGCACGTTGAAGATTGTTACGGCAGTTCTACGTTTGCCCATATATTCGGTTCTTAAAATATATTCTTGGGTAATTATTTCGGTCTGTGATAACTTTAAGCAAGTCTCCTCGTTGGGGAATAAGGTGTTCCAAGTGTTGTAACCTTTGGTGCGAATGATTCTCTGGGGTTTAAACCCGGCTGTTGCCAATAGTTTGCAGATTAAATCTGCTGACACTCTGATTGTTTTCTTGATTTTCTTGTCAAACACAAACATAATTACGCTTCTCTTTTTGATTTATTTTAGTTTAGGTACATCCACGAGAAGGCCTTCTTTAGTTATCAAGTGCGCAATCTTTGGCATTTTCACTAAATTTATCGATATCAATAACTATTTTGGGGAGTCTAACCCATTCCGTGTTAATTTCGGTTTGCATGTTGCTATTTGGCTTAGAGCTTGTAGCTTCCGCCATGAAAAAAAAACAGGGGGGAGAAAAATCTAAGTGGGGAGAAAAAAACCCAACTTAACGTGTAAAAAGTCAACAACAATAACAGGAACAAATAACGGGAATTAACAGTAATAGTTCAACCAGGGTAAAAAAAAACGCGCAAAAGGAAAAAAGAAAGAAAAACACAACATAACACCTTCAAAACTTGCCAAAAAATCGCAATATCGCACAGTAAATCCAGAAACAACGTGTGTTGCCTAAATGCACTACAATATTTATTCTGCATAAGGACAGGACAGGCCCATAGACCGGCGTAAATCAAGCCCCGAAGGCCAAGGCAATACCAGTTTATGAGGTGCAGTATCGATCGGAACAGATACTACACTTTGATCTCAGCCAAAAGGCACTTGAGTAGAAGTAGGAAAATATATCCATGGTTCATTGCAGAGGAAAATAAGCAGGTTAAATACACTTATTTTATGCGATTGTTGTTATATACAAATAAGGTTTACTCATGCTAACTTACCAATTAGATTTGTATTATTATTATTATGACTAAAATTCTCCCAACAAAGACATGACTTAATTCATCGTTAACAAACCCCCCCACACACACACACACATATATATATATATATATATATATATATATATATATATATATATATATATATATTTATATATATATATGTATATATATATATATATGTATATATATATATATATATATATATATATATATATATATATATATATATATATATATATATATATATATATATATATAGTGGGTGTGTTAGAGTGAAATTAATTCCACAAGGAAATCCGAATATGAGAGCTAAATGTAATAAACAGCGAAAGAATAAATAAGATAAATTAACAAATACTGAAATAATCATGATTTATTTCGACCCTACGGCCTTATACAAGCATTCAAGTGAGGTGATTAAATTTAAATGCAATCACTTTGCTTGCATGCTTGAATAAAGCCGTACGGTTGAAATAAATTATTGCACCGATGATTATCTGATTCCGTGTTACTTTACTGTATGTTATATATATATATATATATATATATATATATATATATATATATATATATATATATATATATATATAAATATATATATATATATGATAATTTTATTTACACAGACATGTACAAAATCTGCGACACTGGCATGTCGATGTTATCGATCAACAGTTACTATAAACTGAGATCTCATCAGGCAGAGTTAGAATCCGATCTTAACCTCCGATCACATTTGGAGAGAATGAGGTTCTCTCCAAATGTGATCTGAGGTTAAGATCGGATTCTAACTCTTCCTGATGAGATCTCAGTTTATAGTAACTGTTGATCGATAACATCGACATGCCAGTGTCGCAGATTTTGTACATGTCTGTGTAAATAAAATTATCATATATAAAGCTCTATTTTGATATTGAGCACTTTTTATAAACCCGGTTAAAATTCTCTGGATTACCACCCTGTTGATATTCTTCACCTGGATTATTACCATTATTATATATATATATATATATATATATATATATATATATATATATATATATATATACATACATATTGTGAACATAATTCCTTTTAAATTATAGACTGGGAAACAATTCCCCCGAGACATCCGCAGGTCATACAGACGATGTGATCTCGACCTCAAACAATAGGACGTATGTGATATCTACAAGAATATACCTTGTTTTCTAGTACTTTTCGGAATGGTATAAATCGCTATGATTACTTCCCCCAGACATAACAAGTGCAAATACGCATGGGCAATGCATCCACTGTGTATGCGAACCAATCTTCGATAAACCGATTCTCATTTCCCTCTTCGTTTGACTTTAGCTCCGACGAAAACATGTTTTTTTCCCCTTTTATATTTATATGTGTTTTTGTTGTGTCTCCTTTTTTTTGCACTAGACGACAGAAGCGAATCGGCATTTTTTTTCCCCCTTTCATCTGAAGAACAATCATCGGTCTTTAAAGCCGACGACACTCCGACGTTTGCGTCACCGGCAAGTTCTTTTGGTGCATCAGCTTGTCGACGGACATGGCTCTGTCTTTTGTAACTGCTCGTTGAACTAAGCTTTTTTTAAGGTGAATGGGATATGCGACTTAAATGTCCCCCTTTTCCCCTCGCTCAGTTGGTCAAAAATGGAAAGTTCTTCGACATAACAGGCCTACATCGACATAATTTTTTTCGATTGCCATTTACAGAATCAACTGGAAATGGCTGAAGCAGTTTAAGATTTTAAACTCGGGACAAAATGTTAAATATGTAAAAAGGTAAATTGCAAGAGTATATGTGTGAAGAGAGGATCTATTTAACATTAAAGTCTCATAGTATTCTCTGAGTTCAATCCCTGAAGATTGCAGACATTTTCATGGCATCTTTCATTCTACCGAAATATAAATATCGCTGAACCATATATAAGAAGGAACTTGTGATTTTAATACATCATTTTTAAATGTAAATAATTGTAATTGTATTATAAACATGTTCCCTGTTTTATAGAATATTATCATATTTGTTTGAAAAATTGAACATTTATCCACATACTTCTTGATGACTCATATACATATGATGGAAAATATGTGTTCATTTTTTTTATATTACCAGTGTTTTCCTTTATAGGTATCATTGTGTTCTTTCTCTTTACTAACATATTATACGGTGACTCTTTCTGTCAGTAGATGTTACTCTACAACGAACTTTTTATTTTTTTTCACTGACTTTTTGTAAGACGTGTGGCTGAAGGCGCTGATGTAGACGTTTTAAATTAGATTTATTAATTTATAAAATAAAATAAAATAAAATAAAGTATTTCCAAACTGTTTTGGTCATTGTCGTAAACATACATTTCCGGGTTATACAAAAAATAAGCGAGACACCCATATTTTATTGTTGAAACATAGTCAGTACATTGCGCTTATCATCCTAATAGCTTCATATGCTTCTGAGGATAAACGCAGACTTTCTGTATTTGAAAACGAATTTTTGAGAACCATGGTCGACGAAAACGTGTCTGGATCGTTGTAGTATTACCAAAATTAAAAAGACTTTTGGGTTTAGAAATGGCAGCATAAAGGTTATCAAGAACAGAAGAATGAACTGGTGCGAAAATTATTTGTCGATTATCCCATGAAGTACAATAAGTACTAGTTATCCACAGTTTTAATAAAATGTTGTGGTTTAAAGGGCCACACTTAAATAACACAAACAGAAGGTAATTTACAAGAAGTGTATTAATAAAAAGTACACAGGTAATGAGTAGACGAAGGCTGTCCCCTCACTTCTTCTGATTGGCTATAACGGCTCTATTTATATAGTCAGGACAAGTTCATACAGTGATAAAGTAGACTCACACTCCGGTCTAAGAAATCTTCTTCCAATTAACAATAATCATTTATAGCATTTTTATTTATTGCAATTATATTTTAAATATTCTTCAAATCTTTGAATTCAATCTTTATTTGTTTTGTTTAATAAACAAAATCATCCTGACCACAAGCTTAACATTGTTTTAATATCTTTCTTTTTACTCATTTATTTTTGTTACTTTTATCTTCAATACATATGATTGGACTTTTATGTTGAATTTTTATTTGACATAAATAATGACATACTTTCAGTTTGGAATGCATAAATATAGTAGTTAGATAGGGTAGAAAACAATACCATATTTACAGACGTATTACTACTAGTTTTAACGATTATTAATCCGTATCGGGAATCAGAAGAATCGGAACTTTGAGTATCAGTATCGGACAAATCTGTGCATATTTTCTGATGCCAAAAACGATTCTTTTAATTGTTTACTTTGTGTTTGCTTGTTTTGTTAGAAAACTGAATTGTTCATTGCTGGCACTAATGATAAAATTATAAATATTTATTGATTATAAACACCAGTAAAATTACGATCAATAGCTAACCCCACCCACACAAGTATAATTTTAACGATTGCGAAAATATATGCACATATTACATGGGGTTTTATGAAAATAAACAACTTTATAGATAAGTATTTACAGATTTTTAAAAATCGGAATCAGAATCGGAATCTGGAATTCAGAATAAAATCAGTAATTTTATTAGAATCTGGAGAAATATTGAATTCGTCCCATCACTAATTACTACGCAAGTGAATGCGAAATGTCCTAATAAAATTGAACTTACCTAAGCCAATTTTGCAGTCTACGTCCGTATCTATTATATAAGTCGCCCACACTTATATCTTAGCAAAATATACGTGTAACATTTCAGTGAACGATATTAACTTCAGACGATATCCATAACATAATTAAGAAGATATAATTACAAAATATGTTTGTGATGATTTATGAATTTTTGATATCACCAATATATAGCGGTTCCGTTACAATTCCAATAGATTCTGCGCAAGTTTTAATTGACAAAATACAGCAGTAAATCAAAAAGAAAAGAAGACCCAATTAAGCTATTTACTAAAAGAGTATTCATATTTAATTTGTCATATCTCATTCAGGTTATGGGTAGCACATCCGGGAATTAAATAAAGGGAAACGGCGATCTTCCAAACAAGTACATTTAGATTTAGTTTATTAAATATACGTCCCAGCCAGTGTTGTACCGTAACAAATGAGGACCCATGTTTGCTCCTGTTCTCAGTTCTGAAACACTACATTACAATTTATATGAAGTTCTGCAATTTTCAGGCTTTCATGTTATTTTTGAGTTATGCCATTATTTTATTTACGTAACCCTCTTAATCATTTTACGCGTCTGCTAATATTACCATTCCCTTATTCCATGTATCTCAGAACTACGCACACCTTACATTGCTTCCACTCCCCCTACGCTCTAATTTCCACTATCTAAAAAAAGTCAATAAGCAAAAATGCCAGCAAGTAAGTATATCAGAGATATATAGATGCATCATTTGGATATATTTTATATATATATATATATATATATATATATATATGTGTGTGTGTGTACACCTGTCTGTTCATCATCTCACTGACCTGTCCCCCCCCCTTTTTGTCCCTGCTACCAACCCCTTTCCACCGTACACATACAACCCATCGTTACACTGACGAAGGCCAGAAGACCGCAGCCGAAGATTTTGTTCTCTCTAAAAAAATCATTATTTTTATATAGAGGACCATTGATATTCCTACACGTAAAAATGTAAAAAAAATAAATAAAAGATATATTAAATATATATTTTTTACATTAATGTTTTATACATACACACACACACTCTCTCTCTCTCTCTCTCTCTCTCTCTCGCCATCCTAACACATTAAACCTGAATAAAAATCAAACACAATCAAAGTATACTTATGTAGCAAATATACCATTATAAAACAAATATAGTATAAAATGTATAGGTTCCATTAATTGTACACATATATAAAACGATAAGTGTTGTGGACCCGTTTAGGGGTACCAACAATGAGATAAAAGAACAACAGGTTTAGAGATAAAATAATCAATCGTATTGAACAGAGAAATACACACGTCAGTGTTGGCAGTGGTAGTGCCTAAATGTACTACAAATGTTCTCCCGGCAAAAGCCGGTATTTATGGTAGCAGCTTGCTACCATTTAGTTATTACTAAAGGGTAGGTAGGTTCACCCACAACAATTAGTTATGATAATAAATAAATAAAAAAAAGAATTACCAATGGAGGTTGATTAATATCATTTATTATATTAAGAATTTCATTTAAACTTTATAAAATAAGATAGCTTTGTAAATAAGTAATATATATTCTTAAGGCATAGAGAAAGCACACATCTCACAGGTTAATAGACAATTTTTTAATATAAAAATATGTTAAGTAATAATAATTGAAAACAAAAAAATGTATCTGGCAATTAGACCGCTGGCAATTTGTGTTGAAGGAGGTGGTGTCTGATCAACACTGCTTAAGTATTATAGTACATCATCAGGTTAAAGTGATTAGACGCGTACGCCTCTGTGTAGTTTAATTGCCATAACTATACGCTAATAACTTACCATTTAGCTAATACCATTTTACTAATTGAGTAAATACTGAAAATCGATACATAATATAACTTATTATGATATTATATGGTACTACATGAAATAATATATATATATATATATATATATATATATATATATATATATATATATATATATACTAGCGGGGCTACACGGCGTTGCTCGGGGTCATAAAAACATATAATTGAAGAAAAATCGCGTGTGTAACATCTTTATATTAAAACTTTTATTTCTCTCCCTCTCTCTATAGCCGTCTCTTTATCTTTCTACTTTTCTCTTCCCTAGTCGCCCCCTTTCACCGCTACTTTCTAATTTTGCTTTTTGCGAAAGCTGTTTCTTCCCCACCATTTCATCCTACATTTCCAAGGGCAGTAGTATCACATATTTCTATAAAAAGTACCATCTCTGTCTGCGCCTTCTATATAGGTACTTATCTCCGCCCCGGTGTTCATACTATATACGTACCTATCGCCGCCCCAGTGCACATTACATATACATACCTATCGGAACCCCGGTGCGAATGCTAAATATGTACCTATCGGGGCCCCGGTGCGAATACTAAATATGTACCTACCGCCGCCCCGGTGCAAATGCTAAATACGTACCTTTCGCCGCCCCGGTGCGCGTGCTATATACGTACCTATCGCCGCCCCCCCCCCCAAAAAAAACCAACGTTGTTTCATCCTCCCCTATACATATAAATATTTTTGATGAAAAAGAAAAAAAAAAATTTTTTTGCACCACCCAAATAATTTTTTCATCCTTCCTCATACTTAAAAATATTTTAATTTAAAAGAAAAAAAAATGTTGACCACCCCCAGAAAAAAAACTCCTGGTGCTGTGTCCTATACTGTAGAAGCACCCGTGGCCCCTATACTGGAGAAGCCCCGATGGGCCCAATTCTGCAGAAGCCTTTATATACTATATTATAGTAGACCCCCCCGGGCCGGGTCCTATACTGTAGAAACACCCTTGGTCCCTATACTAGAGAAGCACACCTTGTCCATATACTAGAGACGTACCTCTGGTCCCTATTCTAGAGAAGCCTCCGGGTCCTAAATTGTAGAAGCACCCCGGTTCTGGGTCCTATACTGTAGAAACACCCCTGGTCCCAATACTGCAGAACACCCCCTGGTCACTATACGTGCGAAGCACCTATTGTCCCTATTCTGCAAAAGCCTCCGGCTCCTAAATTGTGAAGTACCCCCGGTTCTGGGTTCTACACTGTAGAAGCACCCCTGGTCCCTATACTGGAGAAGCACCCATGGTCCCTATTCTGAAGACGCCTCTATGTTCTATATTGTAGAAGCACCCCGGTACTGGGTCCTATACTGTCGAAACTCCCCAGTCCCTATACTGGAGAAGCACCACTGGTCCTATACTGGAGAAGCTCCCCTGGTCCCTATACTAGAGAAGCACCCGTGGTCACTATTCTGCAGAAGCCTCTATGTTCTATATTGGAGAAGCAGCCCCAGTGCTGGGTCCTATACTGTAGAAGCACCCTTGGTCCCCATACTGGAGAAGCACTCCTGCTTCCTATACTAGAGAAGCACATATTGTCCCTATTCTGCAGAAGCCTTGTAGAAGCACCCCGGTTCTGAGTCTTATACTGAAGAAGCACCCCTTCCCTATACTGTAGAAGCACCTATGGGCCCAATTCTTCAGAAACCTCTATGTTCTATATTGTAGAAGCACCACCGGTGCTGGGTCCTATATTGTAGAAGCACCCCCGGTGCTGGGTCTTATACTGTAGAAACACCCGTGGTCTCTATTCTGGAGAAGCACCCCTGTTCCCTACACTGGAGAAGCACCCATGGTTCCTATTCTACAGAAGACTCTATGTTCTATAGTGTAGAAGCACCCCCGGCACTGGGGCCTATACTGTAGAATCACCCCTGGGTCCCTATACTGTAGAAGAACCCCTGGTCCCTATACTGGAGAAGCCTCTGGGTTCTAAATTGTAGAAGCATTCCGGTTCTAGGTCCTTTACTGTAGAAGCACCCCTGATCCCTATACTGGAGAAGCACACATGGTCCCTATTCTGCAGAAGCCTCTATGTTCTATATTGAAGAAGCACCCCAGTTATGGGTCCTATACTGTAGAAGAACCCCTGGTCCGTATACTGTATAAGCACCGCGGGTCACTACACTGGAGAAGCACCCCTGGTCCCTATACTGGCGAAGCACCAATTGTCTCTATTCTGCAAAAGCCTCCGGGTCCTAAATTGGTAATTAGCCCGTGTTCTGGATCCTATACTGTAGACGCACCACTGGTCCCTATACTGGAGAAGCACCCATGGTCCCTATTCTGTAGAAACATCTGGGTTCTATATTGTAGAAGCATCCCCCGGTTCTGTGTCCTATACTGTAGAAGCACCTCTGCTCCCTATACTAGAGAAGCACCAATGGTCCCTATTCTACAGAAGCCTCCGGGTTCTATATTGTAGAAGCAGCCCCGGTCCTGGGTCCTATACTGAAGAAGCACCCCTGGGCGCTATACTGGAGAAGCACCCATGGTCCCTATTCTGCAGAAGCGTCTATGTTCTATAGTGTAGAAGCACCCCCGGTGCTGGGTCCTATACTGTAGAAACACCCCTAGTCCATATACTGTAGAAGCACCCCTTGTCACTATACTGGAGAAGAACCTCTGGTGCCTAAACTGGAGAAAAACCCATGGACCCTATTCTTAAGAAACCCGTGTGTTCTATATTGTAGAAGCACCCCCCGGTTCTGAGTCCTATACTGTAGAAGCACCCCTGACTCCTATACTGGAGAAGCATCCATGGCCCCTATTCTACAGAAGCCTCTGGGTTCTATATTGTAGAAGCAGCCCTGGTCCTTGGTCCTATACTGTAGAAACACCCCTTGTCCTTATACTGGAGAAGCACCCATTGTCCCTATTCTGCAGAAGCCTCTATGTTCTATATAATAGAATAACCCCCCGTGCTGGGTGCTATACTGAGGAAGCACTCCTGGTCCTTATACTGGAGAAGCACCCCTGGTTCCTATACTGGAGAAGCACCTATTGTCCCTATTCTGCAGAAGCCTCGGGGTCCAAAATTGTAGAAGAACCTCGGGTGCTGGGTCCTGTACTGTAGTAGCACCCATGGCCTCAATACTGGAGAAGCACCCGTGGTCCCTATTATGCAGAAGCCTCTATGTTCTATATTGTAGAAGCACCCCCTGTGATGGGTCCTATACTGTAGAAGCACCCTTGATCCTTATACTGGAGAATCACCCTTGGTCTCTATACTGGAGAAGCACCCCTGGTCTCTATACTGGAGAAGCACCTATTGTTCCTATTCTGCAGAAGCCTCTGGGTCCTAAATTGTAGAAGCACCCCCGGTTCTTGGTTCTATACTGTAGAAGCACTCCTGGTCCCTATACTGTCTTCAGCACGCATGGTCCCTACTCTACAGAAGCCTCAGGGTTCTATATTGTAGAAGGACTGCCGGTGCTGGGTCTTATACTGTAGAAGCACACCTGGTCCCTACACTGGAGAAGCACCTATGGGCCCAATTCTGCAGAAGCCTCTATGTTCTATATTGTAGAACCACCCTTGGTGCTGGGTCCTATATTGTAGAAGCACCCCTGGCCCCTATACTGGAGAAGCACACCTGGTCCCTATACTGGAGAAGCACCCATTGTCCCTATTCTGCAGAAGCCTTCGGGTCCTAAATTGTAGAAGCACCCCCGGTTCTGGGTCCTACACTGTAGAAGCAACCATGGTCCCTATACTGGAAGAGCACCCCTGGTCCCTATACTGAAGAAACACCCCTGGTCCCTATACTGGAGAAGCACCCATGGTCTCTATTCTGCAGAAGCCTCCCGGTTCTATATTGTAGAAGCACTCTCGGTTCTGGGTCCTGTACTGTAGAAGCAGCCCTGATCCCTATACTGGAGAAGCATCGAAATCCCTATTCTGCAGAAGCCTCTATGTTCTATATTGTAAAACACTCCGGTGCTGGGTCCTATACTTTCGAAGCACCCCTCGTCCATATACTGGAGAAACACTCGTTTCCCCCTCAAATTTTCTGACGATCCTCCCCCTCAAAGTTGGCCGTAGGCGCTCAAACCGGCGAATGCTGACCCCCCCCCCCCAATTTAGCCTGAAGCGGTCACATCGCCAGATGCCGACACTCTCACCTCTCAACAGATACTACACTTACTCCACACATCTCAAAAAGGAGGAAGTAATGCCTAGGAGGGTGGTATCATGACAACCGAACGCTTGCTCTGAAGTTTCATTGAGCACTCTCATAAACCCGGTAATCGAATAAATTTAAAACCTTTTTATTTCTGAAGACGTTCGTTGATCTGACCTGAACCAGTAAAATATCTCGTTACTTGATGATTTTTCCTGTATTTAAATTTGTTTTTTGTTCGTTTGTCTGTTTTACATATGTTGTCGTCATTCACGGCATTTAATGTTATGATATATCGTACATTTTATCCTATATATATATAAATATATATATTATATATATATATATATTATATATATATGTATATGTATGTATATATATATATATGTATATATGTATATATATGGGAAATGAAAAAAGAAAAAAAAAACAAGATATTTTTTTTTATATTAGAAAAATATTTCTTGGTTTTGTTTCTTTTTTCATTTCCCAATTACGTCGGATTACTCTCCTCTTTTCTTCTCATATATATATATATATATATATATATATATATATATATATATATATATATATATATAGTGAATGCTTTTATATTTTTTATTGAGCACTCTTTTATAAACCCGGTTTGATTCCCTTTGGAGTTCTACTCTGTGGATTTTTACCCTACCTAGATTATTAATATATATATATATATATATATATATATATATATATATATATATATATATATATATATATATATATATATATATATATATCCAAGCAATATCTTAGTCGCTTTCAGTAGTAGGTTTTTTCTTAATAGAAAGACGACTTGAGAAGTCGAAAGCGCTCGAAAAAAATGACCGGATTAAGAACAATAAATGAAATACTCTACGGACTGCCACCTGATACCAGAAGGATAGCTCGACGGTTTGAGAACCTCACGACGATTTACAAGCGAAAACGTTCCGTGACGTTCAACAACGTTTGCTTGGATTATGACTTGCTTCCTAAGCACACACACACACACACACACACACACACACATATATATATATATATATATATATATATATATATATATATAAATAGTAGAGTGCTCGTCTAAGGACGTGTATAATCAGTACATATACAATTAGTTTTAGTTTTTTTTATCCTTGGAGAGAAGTGTACGATTTCGTTTGAACCTCTTAAAGTTCGCAAAACAATTATATGCCATCGTTACTCACCCTGCCTCTTAGAAAACATATTCTATGATTTATAATAAGTTCAATAGTTATGGATTTTTCAAAGCGCATGCATAATATTGACGCTCACATGCGTTCACCGCTCTTTTTAAAAATGTATTCCTTAATATGTAATGTAGACTAATTCTTTCCACTATTAATTCCATCATGTCTGACTTTTTTGAAATTGTTGATGGTCGGGTACGAGTGTGGGTGAAAACAATCTGTGAATGGTAAAGTTTACAAGAAAAGGCTACTCACCAAGCAGCCGATAAGATATGTTCCAAAAGTATTGGTGATCGCTAATAATAAATATATACATACATATATATATATATATATATATATATATATATATATATATATATATATATATATATATATATATATATATATATATATATATATATATGTATATATATATATATATATATGCAGCCCCTAAATGTTCACATTTAAACAATAACTAATGTGCTAATGTTACCTAACGTCTTATTTTAATTATATATTACAAAATTAGCAACAAGCTGTTTATATATATATATATATATATATATATATATATATATATATATATATATATATATATTAAGAAATGGTGCAACCAGCATTGTTAAATTACTTTTGTAATCATTGTTTATCATTTTATTATTTTATGAATTCATAATTTTATAATTTTATAACGTGTTTCAAGCACTTAGGCTCTGTTCAGATATGCTTTCTATGTGTATATACGAGGCCTGTCTAAAACTTATCTGACCTTAGACTAGAACAAATATTTCGAATACTTGATGAAGTTGCCATTGTCTTTTTTTCGCACCTTCTCAACAACAGCTGCAGTCCGAGCAGTGTTGAGTCTGCAAGAACGTTGGCCACTCTCTGCTGATTTGATACGATTTTTGAATCGGTTGAACCGCTTCTTTTATATGTGTTACACATCGCATCTTCTCTTAACACCTGCTGACTCTAACGCAACGGCGGAGATGAGCACCAGTCTAAAATAAGAATTCTAGATGTGTTTCCAGCAGGTGATCGATCGGTGGGCTTAGTGTGTCCAAGCGCAAGGTGCCTACTTTGAATAGGATTAGAGCCTCAACCCCGTCACATATTATAAATATTTCTGGGTTAAGGTCGGATACGTTTTAAACAGGTCTCGTATATATATATATATATATATATATATATATATATATATATATATATATATATATATATATATATATATATGTGTGTGTGTGTGTCTTTATATATATATATATATATATATATATATATATATATATATATATATATATATATATAAATGCATTATTTTTATACATATGTAATTTTAATTCAACCGATTTGTGTAAAATTAAATGTATCTTCCATTGATCCTATCAGGCATCCTCGTGAGAGACTCCAAAGTGAAATTTCAATGGAATCTCGTTCCCCCTTTGTTGGAAATCGGCATCTTAACAGTTTCATGTGTCACAATGGCATCCTTCATAAGATGTGGCTTCAAGAATATATTAAGCTGCGGGCTGATTCCTGCCAGCAATTTGTATTAACTCTACCGCTAGAACCCCGTAGAGTTTGAAGCAGAATTTGAATTCAGCCCGGCTTGAAACGTGACACTAGAAACACCAACATCAGACAAAACACCTCGGGGTACGCTCTTTAATAATTTTCAGAAGAGCGAGAGAGAGAGAGAGAGAGGGGGGTGGGAGGGGGTGGAGAAAAGAAGAGACAGTGAAAGTGGTAGCTGATGGAGAGTGATAAAGACGCGTAGAGAATCCGTTAAATGTTTCTCTTTTCGGAAGCAACTAAATATGAGTCATATTTCATTCGGGGTGTGCTCTTCAATAATGTTGAACAAAAACAGAGAGAGATAGAGGGGCATTATTGAAGAACAAAGGAAAGAAGATGATGGAGAGATAAAGAGAGAAGAAAAAAGACATACGTACAGAATGAGAGAACGAGTTGTGAGGGGTAAAGTGTTAGAAAAGTGAATGAGAGAGATGAAGAGAGAGTGAAGGAGAGAAGGAGAGATAGAGGTAAAGCGAATCCGTTAAACGTTCCTCTTTCCGAAGTCAACAAGATATGAGTCATATTTGGTAGTATGGTTATACACATATCGGTTTGACTCGTTTAATATCTTTATATTCATAAATCGAAGTTACTCGAAACATACATATCTATCTCACTCTTTTTAAATCGATCTTTCAGCACATCTATATGTATAAATAAATGTGTATAGTCATCTACATGCAGACTGTTTCGCTGTATTACGACTCTATAGTGTTAATAGAGTGGTTCAGATAATGAAACTGGATCGTTTTCTACACAATCTAAGAAACTTTTATCGACTGGGCCAACACAACAGGCCACAAGTTATAGAAATCTTATAATTTATGTAACAATTTATGTAAATAATATAAACGACCGACGAGTTATCTATTCGTATGTATGACGAGTTATGCATTATCACTCGTATGTATAAACACACACACACACACACACATATATATATATATATATATATATATATATATATACATCGTTGAGGCACGCATGAAAATATATGTCAGTGAAATATTTTTGAAAATAACACATCGTGCAATTTAAATGAAAATAACATTTATATAGTTTTTTGCAAAAAAGAAATTAAATAAATGATTGTTTTCTTTTAAATTCCACGATGTATTGATTTTCAAAAAATATTTCACGTAAATATATATATAGATATAAGAGTGCAAAAAATATATGCTTAAACTATTTTTCAATTGAGAGAAGCATATGATTGTCAACTTGTAATATATATAAATAAACAAGATGTTGTAACATCCAAAATGCCAAGGTGTTTTTTTCCTTTACGAAACATTTTTTTTCAAAAACATAAATTTAAGTATAATTTTACGGTTCCGTTTCGTGCAGCAGTGGACCAACCAACATGTGTATGTTAATTTCGTAGCTTCCCACTTAATTAAACAAAATTATCAATTGCGATGTGACAAATATAACAGTCGGAAAATAAAAACAAACTAACATCGAATCTATTCCATTTGCATCGTTTTTTAAATCACCTCTTGGGCAGGAACACATATTTTACTTAGAAGCAGAGCTATGAGAAATGCGCACAACATCAGCCCAAAAATGTGTCATGAGAGTCTAATATAAAAAACCGCTAAAGGATAATTACAGTTTATTTATAAAATCTTTTCAATCAACGTTAATAAATTTCATTACATAATTTACGTAATTATAATTGAGATTATTTATTCAAAGCATCAGACTACGAAACTAAAGGATAGGACCTAGAATTGATTCAATAATTTTTTTAATCCACTGCCGCCTTCAGGAAGCCCAACTATTTTTCTTACTGATTACCTTAAATCTATGTAATAGAAACAATTATTGTCTGAAAACAGTACGTATTACATCTCTTTGTTTTAAGTTCAAAAATGCAAAATATACCATCGAAGTTAGCTCTTCTTAACTATGTAAGAACCTATCTAATAATAATAAAATACACGTGAGCTTTTTAGCGTATCTTTATTGTATATTATGAGTATTATGAGTAAATCAATATGTTTGTTAACTCTCACTCCCCACTTCCTAACCGCCGCTTTCCACTGTAACTATATATTTGTAATTCAGATTTTAATTGTTTGGCTCAAGCGGCCGCATGTTCTAAAGCGGCTGCCGCTACCACTATCCAGTCCAAACAGTTTGTACTTGCATGGTGTTTTTTAGTAAAATCTTCCTGAGGAAGTCTTATGTACGGACGAAACGTTGATAAATACATAAATAATATTTTTTGGTTTTCCTTTTTCAATTTCCATTACGTCGGAATACATTATTTCCTTCATAATATATATATATATATATATATATATATATATATATATATATACATATATATATATATATATATATATGTATATACATATATATATATATATATATATATATATATTATGAAGGAAATAATGTGTATTAAATGCGAAGGTATATTGAGGATAGGTAGAGAAATGAATAACAAGTACTATACAATCAGACAAACTTATATAAGCTTCTATTATTTCATATTTATTTATCAAAATAATGAGTTTAAATCTTGCGAATCAGAATGTGAGAAGTATGCCCTAGCTTATATGGAAAGAAAAACCTAACAAAGCCCTTCATGAAGTAAGATGTGTTGCAAGATAAAGTTCATGTTGACTGGTTTGTAGAAAAACCCGCTTTTCAAAGTACTACGCGAAAAGTCCCCTTTCTAAAATACTACGTCAAAGTAAGTTTGCAAAGCCAGTTGACTTTTTAAAAATGAAGAAAATACGAAAGTAATAACTTTATTTGTTTCCTCTTTCTTTCTCACTATTTATTTTACAGTTAAGGTGTTAAATATTAGTACTATACTTTACTCGCTGTCGCTCTTCGTCAATACAAAATTAGAGATACGAAGGACTAAGCGTAGACGGTTTAAACGAAGATATCATGA
Organism: Sepiola atlantica; assembly: GCA_963556195.1. Classification (NCBI taxonomy): domain Eukaryota; kingdom Metazoa; phylum Mollusca; class Cephalopoda; order Sepiida; family Sepiolidae; genus Sepiola; species Sepiola atlantica. Next base: position 190,170,117 of record OY744520.1, on the reverse strand, counting down.
ACATATGTATTACGTTAGTGTTATTATATACATATATAAAAGAAGATAAAAGGGGAGATTATATAGAATGTAATACTTTTATTTCCCATGATGATGGAGGGGTGCAATACAAGGCTCTAGAGTCAAATATGAGTTCCTGACTGGGTTGGACTCCTTTAACCGGTAGTAATTATCATCTCATACAATGAAGATTACGTAAGAATGAAAAACAGGTGCGTGTTATATATATGTCCCCTCTCTCTCTCTCTCTCTCTCTCTCTCTCTATATATATATATATATATATATATATATATATATATATATATATATATATATATATATATATATATATTAATTAATTAAGTTCAAATATTAACAAAATGAACAAAACCATTACTTTTCAAAAGTGCTCAATATATATATATATATATATATACATATATATATATATACATATATATATATATACATACATATATATATGGAGTATGTGTGTATGTGTATATATATATGTATTTATGTTTTTTTATTTTTATATCTATATATAAGTGGTATGTGAGTATATATATGTGTGCGTATAAGCGTGTGTGTGTATGTGTGAGTGTGTCTTGATGTGTACGCATGTAGTTAGGAGACAACCGAGTCAAGCCGGTCCTGCCAAAAGTTTGAGCTGACCGACTTCCTTAAGCGTCGATAGGTAGGTGGCAAAGTTCATTTTATGCAAAAGGGTTTCTCGTTTAAAAATGTTGAAATGTAATTTGTTTGTTTGTTTTTGTCTTTTGTTTTTTTTGTGATTGTGTATAGGCGGATCCAATATTTGCTCATCGGTATATACCTGAGGAAGAGCCGAGAAGTTTCTGAAAACATTGTCGGATACTCAAACTATGTTTATTTAAATATATATATATATATATATATATATATATATATATATATATATATATATATATATATATATAGTCTCGGAAGTTTCTCAACCATTAAAACTATATAAAAAAAAAAAATTAAAAAAAAAAACAAACAAACAAAAAAAAACTTATAGTCTCAAGTCTTCCAGTGGAAAATCACTCATGTAAGTCAATTTATTTTTTACAGTTATTTTCTAACACTATTTTAAGGGATCATAAGTTGTTTACCATGAAAAACTGTTTCGGGAATTTAAAAACAAGACAGTATTTAATTTCATGGCTTCCCAGCAGAGTTGATCAGACCCCACTTCCCTTAAAAGACAAAAACATAAACGTTCCTTATACTAAATCTACGTTTTGTTCCATATAAATGTTTTGCTAACTTATATTAGTTATTTAAGACATCAAAAAAAATAAATAAATAAATAAATAAATAAAATAAAAATTAAATTTTTTTTTACCTGCGCTGTTCGTCTGTCTAATAAAATTTATCCGTTACTCACAAAAATGTTGTTGCATTTTAAAGTGTTTGGACGAATCCATGACACTATTATTTAAGTGATTAATGTATTATTTTTAGTTTTATATTATAAATATAAAAAACATCAACACATCAAAAAATAAAAGATAAATAAATAAATATGTATATACATATATATATATATATATATATTACATACACACATACATATATATACCTTTAGTTCCTATTTTTCTCCCTCGTCCTACTTTGTTGTCCATCTCCCCGTTGTTGTCAGCCGCAAATAAATATTAATCTTCCTTGTTCACTATAGTTTTTCTAATCTGCGTTCACAACTGTCGGCTTTTTTCATATATATATGTATACGGAGGAATAGTCATAATAATGTATATTGCCCATGTTCTTGCACAATTAATTGAGCAATCTTGCTAATTCTTCAATAACACTGAATTAATGTCTGTATTTCTGTCTGTTTGTCTGTCTGTCTGTCTCTCTCTCTCTTGCTCTCTCTCTGTATCTCTCTCTCTCTCTCTCTATATATATATATATATATATATATATATATATATATATGTATATATATACGATTATGTTTCTTTTCTATTAACTGTCAACCATCTTTTCTTAATTTAAAAAAGCTGTATTCTTATAAATCGTGATAATTGATTTCGAATCTTCCATTGATTAAATGTGCTGCATTGCATCGTTTTTATTCAGACGACGCGGAAGACATGACTGGAGGCTAAATGATCTTATTCCCCGCCTTCATTTTAAACTTCATCGTCATTATTACCAACATTTGTCACGTATTATTATTAATGAATTACTTAGTTCACCGTAAGGCTGACTAAACAGACTGAGCCGCGGGCGTCCCGCCTGGCAACATGACTCGTGATTTTCGTCAACACAACCGAGGTTAATAGATAGACATTCACAATTAGCTCGTACAAAGACACAAACAAATCCACAGCTCTATATATTTAATGTAGGTAAAGACAGTAATTCATATTTATGTGTACACACACACACACACATATATATATAAATATATATATATATATATATATACGAGTTGTGTATTACAAATAACGCGACTGATATAACAGAGAACATATTGCAATTACAAATAGTTAACTACATGAGTTTCCTTTTGAAATAATAATACTATTTTAATTTTTTCTATCCGCATATGCAACATATTTATGCACCACAAGAAAATGTTCGCTTAGCTATGAGTTCTGTTATGGCGGCTCATTGGTACAAAATTATCGATGCAGATGGTTTCGAGTATATGTGTTGCCACGGAACACATAATCAATACCCAAAAATAATCGAAAATGTCAATTTCAAATAGGGGCCATTTTAAATTCAAATATGGTGGATATTAATAGAGAATTCCGAGTTGCTCAATATATGAAAATATTCGCCATTTTTATCCGGGTATCACAAAATGCACAATTGTTTTGAAGCTTTTAGCTAAACCGTCCCACTACGTCATTCTTGACGTTTATTATTCCATAACGTTTCTCATTTAACAATCAGATCAAAAGTAGATTACTATAAAAAGAAATTCTTATCTTCAGAACCTCCGAGTAACATTTAAATATAGAGAATTACTAATTAAGTTTAATCAGAAGCTTATTAATCCCTCACTCCTAAGAAAACGGTTTTATAATGCTTGTAACAATTTCCAAAACTCAAATATCGGTTCCGTAATAGCTTCGATATCGATGGTCTCAAAGAGACACCGGAGATTTCCGCAAAGAAGAATACTTTGTGAAGGTAAATATAGTTATCAAGCAGAAACACAGAAACAACGAGAAACATTTAATCGGGAATCAATTAAACATATGTATTAACTGATTTACTTCAATTTACAGGTCTGCCAACATATAAAAGCAGATTTAAATAGAATAAATAATATAATCATCAGATCACTACAATAAATATAAGCATACATCTACACACAAATATATATATATATATATATATGTGTGTGTGTGTATGTATACGTTGCCACACCGGTTCCATTTAGATCATCAAAGTTAAGCAGGGTTGAGCCTGGTTACTACTAAATGGGTGATTACTTGAGAACACTAGGTGATGTATGTGGCCTGTAGAAAAAATGAGATGAATCAGGTTCCTAAAAGTTAGGACAGACGCAGAGAGTATATGCATGACTAACTGACGACGTCATTTGAGCTTATGAGATATGGATTGATATGTACAGATGTATACACACGTTTTGCTCGTAAGCAAATGATAACGACGTCATTTGAGGTTATGAGATATAGATTGATAGGTACACATGTATACACACGTTTTCGTCGTACGCAAATGATACCGATCTCCTTTGAGGTTTCGAGATATGAATTTATATGTGCACATGTATACACACGTTTTGGCTGTATGCAAATAATAACGACGTTCTTAGAGGTAATGAGATATGGATTGATAGGTACGCATGTATACACACGTTTCGGTCGTAAGCGAATGATAACCACGTCCTTTGAGGTTATGATATATTAATTGATAAGTACACATGTATACACACGTTTCGGTCGTAAGCAAATGATAACGACGTCCTTTAAGGTTGTGAGATATGAATTGATAGGTACACATGTATAAAGACATTTTGGTTTCAAGCCAATTATAACGAGGTCCTTTGAGGTTAGGAGATAGATAGGAATACATGTATACACACGTTTTGATCGTAAGAAAATGACAACGATATCCTTTGAAGGTTATGAGATATGCATTGACAGGTATACATGTATACACACATTTTGATCGTAAGCTAATAATAACGACGTTCTATAAAGCTTATCAGATATTGATTGACAGGTACACATGTATACACAGGTTTTGGTCGTAAGCAAATGATAACGACGTCTTTTGTGGTTATGAAATATGGATTGATAAGTACATATGTATACATACGTTTTGGTCGTTATCAAATTATAACGACATCCTTTGAGGTTATGATTCATGGATTGAAAGGAACACATGTATATACACGTTTTGGTCATAAGCAAATGATAACGACATCTTTTGATGTCATGAGATAGTGATTGATATGTACACATGTATACACAGGTTTTGGTCGTAAGCAAATGATAACTACGTTTTTTGAGGTTACGGGATATGGATTGATAGCAGCACATGTATACACACGTTTTGTTCGAAAGCAAATAATAACGACGTCTTTTGAGGTTATGAGATATGAATTGACAAGTATACATGTAGACACACGTTTTGGTCGTAAGCTAATAATAACGACGTCCTTTGAGGTGTTCAGATATGGATTGATAGGCACACATGTATACACACGTTTCGGTTGTAAGCGAATGATAAACACGTACTTTGGTGTTACGATGCACATGTATACACCCCTTTCCGTTTCAAGCCAATGATTACGACGTCCTCTGAGGTTATGAGATATGGATTTATAAGAATACACGTTTTGGTCGTAAGCAAATGATATCGACATTCTTTGAGGTTATGAGATATGAATTGACAGGTATACATGTATACACACGTTTTGATCGTAAGCTAATAATAGAGGCGTTCTTTTGAGGTTATGAGATATGGATTGATAGGTGCACATGTATACACACGTTTTGATCGTAAGCAAATGATAACGACGACTTTTGAGGTTATGAGATATGGATTGATAAGTACATATGTGTACATACGTTTAGGTCGTTAGCAAATTATAACGACATCCTTTGAGGTTATGATTTATTGATTGATATGTACACATGTATACATACGTTTTGGTCGTAAGCTACGTATAACGATATCTTTTGTGGTCATGAGATATGAAACATATGCACACATGTATACACACGTTTTGGTCGTAAGCAAATGATAAGAGCGTCTTTTGAGGTTATGAGATATGGATTGATAGTTACACATTTATACACACGTGTTTGTCGAAAGCAAATTATAACGACCCTATTTCAGGTTTTTTGATATGGACTTATATGTAAACATGTATACACACGTTTTGGTTGAATGCAAATGATAACGACGTCATTCATGGCTATGAGATATAGATTGATATGTATAACATGTATACACACGTTTCGGTCGTTAGCGAATAACAACGACGTCCTTTGCTGTTATTAGGTATGAATCAATAGGTACACATGTATATACACGTTTCGGTCGTAAGCAAATTAATACGACGTCCTTTGAGGTTATGAGATATGAATTGACAAGTATACATGTATACACATGTTTGGATCGTAAGCTAATGATAACAACCTTCTTTTGAGGTTATGATTTATGGATTTATATGTACACATGTATACACACGTTTGGATTGAATGCAAATTATGACGACATCCTTTGTGGCTATGAGATATTGATTGATAGGTACACATGTATACACACGTTTGTGTCGTAAGCAAATGATAACGACGTCTTTTGAGGTTCTGAGATATTAATTAGCAGGTATACATGTATGCACACGTTTTGATTCTAAGCTAATGATAACGACGTCTTTTGAGGTTATGATAAATGAATTGATATGTACACATGTATACACACGTTTCGGTCGTAAGCAAGTGATAACGACATCTTTTGAGGTTATGAGATAGGGAATGATATTTATACATGTATAAAACTTTTGGTCGTAAAAAAATGATAACCACATTCTTTGAGGTTATGATTGATGGATTGATAAGTACACTCACGTTTTGGTCGTAAGAAACTCATAAAGACATCTTTTGAGTTTATGAGATATGGATTAATATGTATACATGTATAAAACACGTTGAAGTCGTAAGCAAATGATTACGAACTCTTTAGAGTTTATGAGATATGGATTGATATGTACTCATGTATAGACCTGTTCTTATTCGAAAGCAAATGATAACGACGTCTTTTGAGGTTGCTAGATATGGATTAATAGTTACATATGTATACCCACGTTTTGGTCGTTAGCAAATGATAACGAAGTCCTTTGAAGTTTGTAGATATGGATTGATATGTACATATGTATACACACGTTTTGGTTGTATGCAAAAAAAAAACGACGTCATTTTAGGCTATGAGATATGAATTTATATGTACACATGAATACACACGTGTTGGTCGTAAGTAAATGATAACAACCTTCTTTGAGGTTATGAGATATGGATTGATATGTACACATGTATACACACGTTTGTGTCGTAAGCAAATGATAACGACATCGTTTAACGTTATGAGATATTGATTGATATGAATACATGTATACACACGTATGCGTTGTAAAATAATGATAACGATGTCATTTGAGCTTATGAGATATCGATTTATAGGCAAATGATAACGACGTCTTTACAGATTATTAGATATTAATTGACAGGTATACATGTATACACACGTTTTGATCGTCAGCTGATTATGAAACGTTCTTTTGAGGTTATGAGATATGGATTGATAGGTACACATGTATACACACGTTTTGGTCGTAAGCAAATGATAACGGCGTCTTTTGATGTGAAGATATCGATTGATTTGTACACATGTATACACACGATTTGGTCATAAGAAAATGATGACGACATCTTTTGAGGTTATTAGATATGGATTGATAGTGACACATCTATACACACGTTTTTGTCGAAAGCAAAATATAGCGACTTCATTTGACGTTTGGAGGTATGGATTGATATGAACACATGTATACACAGGTTTTTGTTGTATGCAAATGATACAAACATCCTTAGAGGTTACTAGATATAGATTGATATGTACACATGTATACACACATTTAGGTCGTAAGCAAATGATAACGACGTCCTTTGAGTTTATGAGATATGAATTGATAGGTACACCGGTATACACAGGTGTTGATCGTAAGCAAATGATAACGACATTCTTTTGAGGTTATGAGATATGAATTAATAGGTACACATGTATACACACGTTTTTGTCGAAAGCAACTGATAACGAATTCATTTGACGTTTTGAGGTATGGATTCATATGAACACATGTATATACACGGTGATGTGGTACGAAAATGATAAAAACCTCTTTTGATGTTCTTAGATATGGATTCATAGATACATATGTATACACACATTTTGGTCGTAAGCAAATGATAACGGCATTTGTTTAGGTTTTGAGATATGGACTGATATGTACACATGTATACACACGTTTTTGTTGAATCCAAATGATGATGAGGTCCTTTGAGGATATGAGATATGGATTGATTTGTACACATGTATATACACGTTTCGGTCGTAAGCGAATAATTATGACGTCCTTCGAGGTTATGAGATATGGATTTATATCTAAACATGTATACACACTTTTGGTCGTTAAAAAATTATAACGATGTCCTTGGAGGTTGTTAGATAAAGATTGATAGGTACACATGTAACATACGTTTTGGTCTTAAGCAAATTATAACGACATCATTTGAGGTTATGAGATATGAATTGATATGTATACATGTGTACACACGTTTTACTCGTAAAAAATTATAACGACGTTGTTTTGAGTTTATGAGATATCGATGTATAGGTATACATGTATACACACGTTTTGGTCGTAAACAAATGATAACGACATCCTTTGCGGTTATGAGATATGGATTGGTAAGTGCACATGTATACACACGGTTTTGTCGTAAGCAAATGATAACGACATCTTTAAAAGTTATTAGATATGTATTGATATGTACAAATGTATAGACACGATTTGGTCGTAAGGAAATGATAACGCGATTTTTTGAGGTTATATGATATTTATTGATGGGAACAAATGTATACACACGTGTTTGTCGTAAGCAAATTATAACGACGTAATTTGAGGTTATGAGATATGAATTGATAGTAACACATTTATTATTTGGTCGTAAGCAAATGATAAAAGGTTATGAGATATGAATTGATATACATACATGTATACACACGTTTTCGTCGTAAAAAATGATAACAACGTGGCTTGTGGTTATGTAATATCGATTTATATGTACACATGTATACACACGTTTTGGTCGTAAGCAAATTGTAACAAAATCCTTTGAGGTTACGGGATAAGTATTTATAGGTACACATATATAAACACGTTTTGGTCGTAAGCAAATGATAACGACGTCCTTTCAGTTTATAAGATAATGATTTATATGTACACATGTATACACACGTTTTGGTCGTAAAAAATGATTACGACGTCCTTTTAGGTAAGGAGATAGGAACTTATAATTAAATATGTATACACACGTATTGGTCATAAGCAAATGATAACGACGTCTTTTTAGGTTAGTAGATGTGGATAATACACACGTATTAAGGGAAGCAAATGATACCGACGTCCTTTTAGGTTATGAGATATGAATAAATAGCTACACATGTATACAACCGTTTTGGTCGTAAGCAAATGATAACGACGTCATTTTTAGTTATGAGATATGGATGCATAGGTACACATGTATACACACGTTTTTTTTCGAAGGAAAATACTAACGACCTCATATGAGGTTATTAGATATCAATTGATACGTACACATGTATAAACACGTTTTGGTCGTAAGCAAATTATAACTACGTCCTGTGAATTCATGAGATATTCATTAATACGAACACATGTATACACCCGTTTTGGTCGTAAGCCAATGATAACAACGTCATCACAGGTTATGAGATATGCATTGATAGATACACATGTATGCATACGTTTAGGTCGTACGAAAATGATCAGGACGTCCTTTGAGGGTATGAGATATAAATTGAGAGGTACATGTATACAGACGGTTTGGTCGTAAGCAAATCATAACGACATTTTTTGAGCTCATTAGAAATGGATAAATAGGTACACATGTATACAGACGTTTTGGTCGTAGGCTAATGATAACGACATCCTTTGAGGTTATGAGATATGGTTTGATAGGTACATATGTATATACACATCTTGGTCGTAAGTAAATGATTGTGACGTCCTGTGAGGTTATGAGATATGAATTCATAAGAACACATGTATACACACGTTTTTTTCGTAAGCAAATGATGACGACGTCTTTTGAGGTTATGAGATATGAATTGATAATAATTCATGTACACATATGTTTTTCTCGTAAGCAAATGATAACGACGTCTTTTAAATTGATGAGATATTGATTGATATGTACACATGTATACACACGTTTTGGTCGTAAGCAAATTATAACGACGTCCTTTGAGATTATGAGATATCCATTGAAAGGTACACATGTATACACACGTTTTAGTCGTAAGCAAATTATAACCACATCCTTTGAGATTATGAGATATGAATTGATAGGTACACATGTATACACAGGGTTCGGTCGGAAGCAAATGATAACGACGTCATTTGAGGTTATGAGATACGAATTGATAGGTACACATATATAAACACGTTTTGGTCGTAAGCAAATGATAACGAAATCTTTTAAGGTTATGAAAAAAATATTTATATGTACCCATGTATACACACGTTTTGGTCGTAAGCAAATGATAACGACGTTCCTTGAGGTTATGAGAGATGGATTAATAGGAACACATGTATACACACATTGTGGTTGTAAGCCAATAGTAACGACGTCTTTTGAATTATTGAGATATGAATTAATAAGTATATATGTATACACAGGTTTTGGTCGTAAGCAAATGATAACAACATCCTTTTAGGTTATGAGGTATAGATTGATATGAACACATGTATGCGCATTGTTTGGTTGTCTGCAAATGATAACGACGCCTTTTGAGGTTATGAGATATGAATTGATAAGTACACATGTATACACACGTTTCGGTCGTAAGCGAATGATAGCGACGTCCTTTGAGGTTATGTAAGATGAATATAAAAGTACACATGTATAAACACGTTTTCGTCGTACGCAAATGATGACGACATTCTTTTAGGTTATGAGACATAGATTGTTATGTACACATGTATACACACGTTTCGGTCGTAAGCAAATCATAACGACGTCATTAGAGGTTTCGAAATATGCATTAGTTGCTACACATATATACACACGTTTTGGTCGTACGCAAATGATTACCACGTCAGTTGAGATTATGAGATATCGATTTATAAGTGCACATGTATACACGTGTGTTTTTCGTAAGCAAATGATAACGACGTCCTTTAAGGTTATGAGATATGAATTGTACGGTATACATGTATACATATGTTTTGGTCGTAAGCAAATTATAACGACGTCTTTTGAAGTTATTAGATATAGATTTATAGGTGCACATGTATACACACGTTTCGGCTGTCAGCAAATGATAACGACGTCTTTTGAGGTTATGAGATATGGATAGATATGTACACATGTATACACACGTTTTGGTCGTAAGCTAATTATAACGACATCCTTTTCGGTTATGAGATATCCATTGATATTGTTATAAACCATGTAATGTAGGTTATAATAATTACTAACTCGTAAAACAAAATGGATGACTTTTCAACAGAAATGTTTAACAGATTTATTAAAAGTGTAATTAGAATTAAATGAGTTATTTAGCCGCTGTAACGCGAGATGTAATTTGCCAGTCTGATCCAGTGGTTAATGTTTACTTTCCACTCGGTAAGCCACTCGATAAGGGGCGATAACTCGTTTATGATCCAAGGGACATAATTCCGTTTTTCTTTAGTTATTCCAAACATCTCCCCGTGTTAGTCTTTTACTGTATCGAGCGCACCTGGGGTCAACTTGGAGGTGCTTGACTCTAGTGTGACTGCGCTTTGGCCAAGTCCTGGGAGGTCTTTGATTATTCTCATCTGAATTTGTCTGCATGAGAGGTGGTGGAGATGGCAGTTCAAATGTGTCAATTAACAAATCAAATGGAATAGTTGATCTGTTGTCCACTAAGTTGCCTACAGAGTATTTGAGACGTAACTGGTTTTTATGCCGTGCCCAGAATTGATTTCCGACTTGAACATCATACAGAAATTGTCTACAAATCTTTCGGCTTTCCCGTTGGATGGTTCGGTAGCGACCGAACGTGTGTTATGCTGAATGTAACCCTGGGTTGATGGCTGACGAGCACGCAACATTGTGTGCAATTTCTGCTTAGGACTGTTGTATTGCGAGGACCTGAACCTTGCTGCTGCTGCTGCTGCTGCTGGACCACCAGGCGGGGGATAAGTCATTTCTTTCTGTTGAAAAATCATCCATTTTGTTTTACGAGTTATTAATTATTATAAACTAAAATGGAATTTCTATACAAAGATAATGTGGGGTGGGGTGATTTTAATGGGGTTCTGTAGGCCTCTTTAATTAATCGCTGAGATTTCACCCCCCCCCCAACATTGGATTAAAAAAAATGTATCTATTCTGTTTGTGTATGTTTTGGTAATTTTCTCAAAGTATTTAACGTTGAGGGAACTTTTCACAAGGAAGCAATTGTTAGTGTAATTTATTTATTAATAATTTATAAAATAATAATATTTATTTTTATTGTATAAAATAAACTGTATCAAAATAGTGAACAGTTATTTTGAAAATAAAAAGTTATCATTTAAATGAATAGCCATTAAAAGAATGGGAACAATACGTGCGAAGGAAGAAGTAGGTAATGTCATTTGGCTAATCTATAACCTTTTTTTTCCGAACGTATTACGTTGGGTCAAATTCTGTAGAAGTAAAGTTTTTTTGTTTTTCTTTTAGTAAGTAAAAACGTAATTGTTTTATCTTATTTTTTATAGTTGAAATTGTTCATGTTTGTTATTATGTAATCGGTGTCCTTTAAGTGTAATAATGAGAAAAACGTAAAGGAAAAATGTATCTTTTCGGTTTGTTTATGTTTTGTTTATTTTATCAAAGTATTTAACGGTTAGGGAAGTTTTCCCAAAGGAGCAATTGTTATTGTATTTTAGTTAGTAATAATTTATAAAAATAATATTTGTTTTTTTTTTATTGTACGAATTAAAAGTTTCTCAAAATAGTCAACAGTTATTTTTGGAAATAAACAGTTATCATTTAAATGAATAGACATTAAAAGAATGGGAAGAATCCGTGCGAAGCAAGAATTAGGGAATGTAATTCGGCTATTCTGTAACCGGTTTTTTTTTCTTAAAGTAATACTTTGGGTTTTTTTTTCGTAAGGTATTACGGTGGGTCCAAATCTGTAGAAGTAACTGTATTTGTTTTGTTTTAGTAAGGAAAACGTAATTTTTTTATATTTTTTTTTAGAGATGAAATGTAATGTATTTGTTATTATGTAATTGGTGTCGTGTATGTAAGATAATGTGAAAAACGTAAAGAATAAATGTATGTAATCGGTTTGTTTATGTTTTGTTTATTTTCTGTAAGTATTTAACGGTGAGGGAAGTTATCCCAGAAAAGCAATTGTTATTGTATTTTATTTAAGAATAATTTATAAAAGTAATTATTGTTTATTTATTTATTGTAGGAATTACAAATTTCTCAGAATAGTGAACAGTTATTTTTTAAATGTTAAGGTATAATGTAAATGAATAGCCATTAGAAGAATGGGGAAAATCCGTGTGAAATAAGAATTAGGGAATGTTAATCGGTTAATCTGTAACAGTTTGTTTTTTTCTTAACGTATTCCGTTGGTTCAAATTGTGTAGAAGTTTTTTTTTTATAGTAAGTAAAACGTAATGTTGTTTATGGTAGATGTATAATGTAAATAGCAGAACAGGAACGGCGTATTACCTGAAGTAGTCGTAGGTCGGTAAGGGAAATCGGCATAACTGTTTAAGCGTAGCGAATGTGGCCGGCGTTTCGTGAACTGTATACGCTGTTCGAGGCTGAGAGTATGATATTGCGTAATAGTATTTAACGGAAGTGACGTAGGCACATGTATTGAAGGGAGCGTCTGTTATATTTTCTGTGCAACGTATGCTACTGTGTTGTAATAGCGTGGGAAGAGTAAAATGTTAGAGAGAAATGTCCTTGCTACTACCTGTATGGTGTCTGTTTTGGGAAGAGTGACTGATGGAGGAACGAAAGTAACAATTTGACCGTGGTGGATGTAAGACTGTACAGTTTGCTAAGAACACGCTCGAGCGGATAAGCTTGATGTTGTAGCGATTGTAGTAACGTATTAAGTTCGAGTTTATTTTCCTATTCGACGCGAAGGTACAGGGGAAAAAATGTCTTTACTTTATATATAAGATAGACGCATGTAAGTATAAATAATTTAATATTTATTTATAAATATTATTATTATACAGCCTCTTTAAGAAATTCAAGTTGAGCCCTGTTGGGGGATATTAAAAACAGACTGTCACTTAGCTATAAAAAATGTTCCGATTACGTTGGTCAAAAGTGCTCAATAGGCGGGTCCTAGAGTGTTATATTACGCTTTACATGCCATACTAAAAGTGTTTCATCTAGCGAGAGCTTTGAATAATTATATATATATATATATATATATATATATATATATATATATATTAAATATAATAATTCAACTTTAGGTACATAAACATATAGAGTAACCCGAGGCATTAGGCACCACATATTTCACTGACTCTATCTTACATCTCCATCAAAGTTTATTATTAAAGTTTATTTGGACTATCTTGGGCAATTTTATTTGTGATTAGTGATTTAAATATATACCAGTTAATTTATGTTCCTCAGAGAATGAAATATATTTATTGATTTTTTAAACCCAGGTTAGCTTTCCACAAATTTCAGTCAGCTAAGACAATATGCATTATCTCCCGGAGCATTAATCAACCGATCTACTGTGTTCAAGTATTACATAGCCATTTCTCCTTTGGAGGTTTTCAAGTAAAATTCTGATGCTGGTGTACTGCAGGTGATACAAGGAATCACAGATGTCACACTGAAGCCAGTTAATGCAATCTCCACTACAAAATTGTCAACATTCTTCAGTGTCAGATGTTGACAGTGGGTTTCTTGATCGGGGTGGTATTGTGTCTACTGTCCTGGTGTTTTTTACACAGTAACTACTTAAACATTGTAAGGAGAGATGCCCGTACAACTAAATTCTGATTTAATGATTTTTGGCTTAAAGTGTTCATCTATGAGGCTCTTAAGTATCATGGGAAGTATTCTTTTCCAACTGGTTCTGTGTGGGTTCACGCAAACTTGAAGAGGGGGGGGACTGTCACTTCAGTTTTTCAGGCCTGAACATGTCACGACCAGGTGATTGCAGGTGGTGGGTCATGTTGTCCGGAATTCGCAACACACAAAAGTGTTTTCTTTTGCCTTTTCTATAAGAGCTAAAGAGAAATGTGAGGCACAAAACACAAGAAGGTTTGCCTTGTCACTGACGTTATGTGTATTGTTCAGGAAAATATTTGTTGTGTTGTTCACTCCAAAGAAAATGTTGTGCCTCTATACATCGTTCTGAACTGACTGTATAGGCAGCACCTTCCGGTCCACGTGTGTTTATGCCTGGAAGAGCTTTTTCCCTTTTTAGACAACATAAAGTGGAAGTAGCTTGCCATTAGCAGATGTTCCACAGTAAAATGTTATCTGCTCCATTACATAACCCCTCAATACTCGTATTGCCTCTCTTTGATCCTTTTTATGCTAAAACGGTGCCTGTTTTAGCGTCTGTTACAAAGCCCGTTTCTAATGTGTTGAATAACTGAGTAGACATATTTTTAATCCCCTCCTCTACAAGAAACTTATACAGACGCTCAAACCAATGGGCGATGACTTTGCACGAGCAGTGCTTAGGTGCTCAGTCTTACGAAGCACTATGTCTAGATGACGGCATAACAATTATTGTAGCTAGTCATACTATGTATGACCATTCACAAAAAGAGGTATCTATACTGTGGGTCTGAACACACCTCATTACCGTGTATTTGATTTCACCAGAAGTTAATCCCCAGCTCCATCTCGCACTCAGATTGATGCACCCAGTAAGTTCATTTTCATGAGCAGGGGTCAGTACTGTTTTCTTCTGAACAATCGCATTGATAGGGAGTCCCCAGACCTATTTATGAGAAATGACTTCTTGTTAACTGTATAATACTTAGCGGATTGATTGACAGACACCTGCTTCTTCATCACAGCCAAATATGCGGAAACCATCTCTTCCGACTGACTCAGATCCTTCTTTCCACCCTCAGTCTTCTTATAATTGTTGCAAACTATCTTTGAAAAACTTATTTTTAATGGCGCATTAGGCCCATGTGTACCGAAGTATTATTATAAGTAAATGTTATATTGTTATTACAAATGTCTGATTTAATATAACTTCCTCAATAACAAAACTCAACTAATATAATTAAGTTTCGTATTACTTACATCACTGCAAAGGGATTTTCAACTCTTTTTATTTCAGTAAAATACAGACATTGAGCATTAAACACCCCCATTTCTCAAAGATCAAGATATTTATAAACAAGTAAATCACACATAATTACACATGATGCTTAAATGAATACCAGTGCAAGGCAATTAACATAATAATAGCTTACACACTTGACAATTAACCTTCGCAGTAGTTTTTTTAAATCACATTTGATAGGCTGTGCGTGCAGACAACTGTAACATACTTTACAGCCTAAAAAATGAAAATCTTAATTAAATCAAGTGTAAAAATGTGTTGGTACTTACACTTGATACATCGCAGTGTCTCTGCAGGCCAGTGGTTTCGCAGAGAAACAAAGTTTTCTACAGTAACCTGACTGCGATAGATATGTCCCAGTCAGGTAGGATTATACGAAAAAAGAAGAGAAAAACATATGCTAATACTTCTGACAAAGGTGTTTATCACCGAAAGTACTCAAGTTTAAAAAAATAAAGATAAAAAATAAATTAAAAAGTTTTTAAAGTAAATAAATGCTTTATTTAAAAAAACATAAATAATTTGCGTTGCACAGGTTTTCAAAATATTATTAAAAAATATATACTCCTTATTATTGCCATTTAAGAAACCTTTTTAATCTGTGACTTTTCAAACTATATAGATAGATAGATAGATAGATAGATGGATAGATATGAAATTCTTTCGTAGGAAAAAGATTCAAAGTAAAAACAATGAATGAGTGTGTTTATATGTTTTCCTAATCAGTGTGTTAATATATGTGTGACCTTCTGTGCAAGGAAGTCAGTAGGTTGTCTGTTGATATGCTGTTGTTATTCAGTGTGTGAATAGGTGTGGCATCGAAGTAAAGGGCTTATAGAATTTTCATTGATTTTCCTGCCTTCAACCGAAAGAGGCAGACCGATGCCGTGTCCTCACTTCATGAACAGGTTGTACGACTGTCTTGGTGAAGAGCCTCATTGGTGAGCTCATTGGAATCCTTTTATAAGCGACGATTGGCTACTAGAGGGAATAATTCTATTTTGCGCACGCGCAAAAAAACTTTGCCTGCAGATATATTCGAAAACAGCTCACGTGATTTTATATTTTTTGCGTATTTGTCCTTTGTTGTTTAGAGCCGTTGTTTAGACACTCATGTTATAGCTTTTTAGATATAATTTTGGGGCGTAACGTTATTGGTAAATAATTATAGTCTTGAAAAACGTGTTAATCTGATAGGAGAGGAAAATAAGAAAAATATAGAACACATTAAAATGAGGGAATAGAATAAAAGAAATAAGGAAAGGATGGATAGTGCAACAAATAAAAGACAAAACAAAGAAAAGAGCGCGGAATAAAAATAACGGGGCAATAGTAGAGGAAAACAGAAAGAAAAAAGGAATAGAAATATGGAAAGGAAAAAGAACGATATAAAACGAAAAGAAATAAGAACGCAATGACGAGAGAACTAATAAATTAATGAAATCACTAATAAAGACTTGAAGAAAGGAATTCAAGGGCATAATTATGCTTAAGTATCAGGGTTACATCGATATAAAGTAATAATAATTAAAAAGTAAATTATATATATTCATTACTTATTTTGCGTGTGTGTAATTGTATATAAAACTTGTGTGTTGGAGTATGTGCACTTTAGTTTTTGTGTGAGAAACGTTTTTTGTGTGTAAGTCGATGGCTAACTTTTTTAAGTGTTCGTATCTTTTTTAACAGATGCCAGATATCACCCACTATTCCAGAGACTCCAACTGAGGGATCATTTTATTATTCTAACCGTCTATCAAGATAAATTGTTTGTATTTTTTATACTTGTCAGGCAGGTTGTGGTTTTTATGCAGGTCTGTGTGTGTATGTGCGCGTGTGTTGCACTTTTTTGTAGACTGTGCTTATATTGTTCTGTGTGTAACTATAACTACTTGCATATGATGTATTGTGTATACAGTTTTATGGAAGTTCCTTTGTACGTGTGTAAATGCTTTTATGTGAGTATATGCGCGTGTGTGCGTTGCTGTGTGGGTGAATAGTTTATCTTGCTGTACATTTCGATGCAAACATCGAAGCACGATTAGCGCCATCCATATTTTCATCAGACACTCGCCGTGTGAGTACAGCAGGTCCAATAATCGTGACCTACAAACGACCGCCGGATGAAGACGTTGGCGTGGACTAATCCATTCGGATTAGGCGATAGATTATCCAGACAGACAAATGAGAGAAAAACTAAACAAATATCAAAATTGAATGGAGAAATTCTAAGAAAGCTTTCAGATAATTGGTAAATGTTCATCAGTGATGACGTCACATGCAGTATTGTGCTTAAATATTAGAGCTTCCATTGTTTCATGTACACGAATATGCGTGTATGTTATATATATATATATATATATATATATATATATATATATATATATATATATATTACACAGCCCTTCTGCTTGGGTCGCGGCAGTTCTCATTTTGTATACTTGTCCCGGAACGGGCCGTGGCAGTTCTCGTTTCATCACTCGTCATTTTTAACACCATAAATCCTATAGTTTGCATACCTTTAAATTTCTCGCACCCTCTCTTCTTCTTCGGCGCGTGGAGGGGTGTGTCGTCCCGTGGTTGAATTATTTCTTCTTTCTTTCTGCCGTGAACCACGCCGTCCGTCGTCTGCAACAAAACCTCTATAACCGACTCACGAGACAAACACTCTTTTGAACTTTCAATTATTTTAATTACAGGCGTTAGTTATCTATCGACTTGGAGATATTCACCAACGTCGAGAGAGAGAAACCAAATTACTGCTTTCGTAATTACTTATCAATTAAGTCCTTACCGATTCGTGGAGGGAGGGGGAAATGAGATCTTTCGCCTGTATTTTCTTAGGAAATTAATTCCCTTAATTTAATTGTTTTCTGATTAATTGTTTTCTCAGCCAAAAATCGCATATATTTATATACATACTAATCATTCGTGGATACTAATCTATGAATTATTATTTGTACTCACTAGGTGTTCTCACACAATTCATCGTCAGTGATTGCTCATCGATAATAGCCAGCAATGTTCCCTAGAGTCTGAGTTAGAACAATCCTCTAAATATTTCCTGTACTCTTCACCTATTTTTGATAGCCAGTGCAAATTACTTCGCAGTATCGTAACAGCCGCTTACCATTGATGTATCGCTGGTAACGATTATTGGTCTCTTCTGGATTTGGGTAGGAACAAGACTCTCAAAGATTTCAATATTCTCCGCACTCTTCCAGTAAACGTTTGGTTCGTTCTTCCCTCATTGTTCTTCCCATCCTCCTAGATCCTTCACGATTATTTGGTCTGTTATCAGCCGAGTGTGGGGCCATAACTTGCGGGGAGGAAAGTTAATGAGAATTCCGTGCAGTTTCTGTTTCTTTGGGTTTACTTTGTGGGGTTCTTCCTATGGTTCATTTTTCTTCCTATTGTAACTTTCATATGACTGGTAACCGTTCGTAGCTTATACTGGTTAGTTTCCGCATTCGAGGATTTTCTTAAAATTTCAGCTGTTGTCATCATTGCCATCTTTTGCATGGTCTCCATGATCCCTCCGATTCCAATTTCCCTCAGTTTGTTTGGAGACTGTTCCTAGCGCTCTTCTGATTATTAGTATCATGTTATCTTTCTTTATGCTTCATATCCTTTTCAGTTCTCTTGCTGGTTCCGTGTATTGGCTTAGTTTTTCCGTCTTTTCGATCTTCACTCTGCTGGAACCTCAAGATTTACGACTTGGCAGGATGTTTCCTTCTTGTTGACGATTATGACATCCAGTCAACTTGTGTGTATTAGTTTATCTGTTTGCATCTGCATGTCCCAGGGGAATTTGTGATTTTCGTTTGTCAGTATTGTTACTGGTTTATATTTGTACTATTTGTCCGCGTATTCAAAATGCAGTCGTTTGCATAGGTTATTTGTGTACAGCTTTGCCACGCAGTCGTGTCCGTCCTTGTATATTTTTATGGCTAGTTTGCTGCATTCACTTACCATGTTATTTACTGTTTCGTCTCTTTGTCCACACAATCTGCAGTTACTCGTTTCCTGGGTTTTATTTATCTATCTATCTTTCCATCTATCTGCCTACCTATCTATTTATATATATATATATATATATATATATATATATATATAGTGTACATAAGTGTTATAGATTAAAAAATATCTTATGACTATTTTGGAGAGAAATCTAAAGTAGCCATTGGAATATTTATTTGGTTTTGTTCATACTCTGATTTCTAAACTTCTAGTCTATGTGCACTGTTGACTCTATGTTCTACTTTATACAATGACAATGCAGTAATCAATCCAAAGTCATAATTTTCATGAAATCACTCAATATTTTAATTTTTTAAATTTCTTATTTTATAATTCTCTGAACACCTCGCTGGATGTTTATTATTCATATCTTATATATAAAATAATGTTTTCAATCTTACACTCGTTTATTGGCATATAAGTAAAAAAGCATACAGAATGATAGTGTTTCTGTTAATCTTCAGAGAATATTAGAATGTGTATTGAAATTATTGCACCATAATATAACGGCAAACACCGAAAAAAGAAAGTGAAGGAAAAAGGGAGTATTTTACAAATAAAAAAGTTGATACCTATCTGCCAGGAAACAGATTGAAAAATATTTTATATATTAGATGTAAATGATAAGCATCCATTGAAGTGTTGAAAGAATTATAAAATATGAAATTAAAAAAAAGTTTTAAAAATTGAGGGATGCCATTCAAATTATGACTTTCGATTTATTACTGCATGATTTTTAAAATGAATCAATATAATATATATGCCCTGAATCTTGTACATTCCTTGAGATTGCAATTGGAATTTTTTTAATATTATACAGAGTATAAAATGGAAAAAAATATCTTCCTAATAAAAACCTACAAATATGTAGATATCATTTTTTTTTGGGGGGGGGCAGAATATTATTACTGCAAGTATGAAAGGAACATATATTTCATCGTTCAAGAAAAGACAGCCGACCGGTTTCGCCTTCACTCAACACTGTTTACAGAGAGATGGCCGCTTCAACCGATCACATGTCGAGTTTTTAATCAAATGGTCCGTAATGGAAGGCCCGTATGCATTTTTTAGAACGCTCGTTAAACGAACAATTCCATGCCTAATTCAAGCGAATGTAAATTAGACATTAGGACACCGTATTTGCTTTTATTTAAAAAAGAAGGGGCCTTTGATGACTGAGAGAGTAATCATTATTGAATAAATGATTAGCAATGGTTCTTATTTCTTCGTCCAATTTTGATTGTAAACAAATAAAAAGAGGTGTTTCTGTTATCGTCCACATAAAGTTCAACGTTCTTTTGCTAGGATAAAATGAACCCCAGCGAATATATAGTCCCGTAAACGTAGGTGTACGGTAAAATGGTGTAAGGTAACTAAATTGGACGTCTCGTTACCAATATATTGATGAACATCAACGTAGAATTGCGCTTTCCTTCATAAGTATATTTGAATGCGCGATGCCTGTTAATTAGTAAGAATAATTTATTTGCCTCCGTTTGTTTATTGACGAGGCAACAAGTGCCATCTACATCTCGAAAGTATACTAATTCTTTCTCATAGTAACCCACAAAACTGTTCGCCATTGTTGGTCTAAAGACTGTATACACCGTCTATTTCTCTATACATTACATCGTTAAAACTGAATAAAACGGATGTAGTTTCAAATTTCATCAACTCGACGAACATGCTTTCAGAAATACAAGGGGCGATAACCGGCCACGATATAAAAAAATTACAACAAATATCTATTTTTTTCGAAAATAAGGAGACAAGTAATCGTAGGAACACATACATTTATACGTAACATTAGACTTTTGAATATTATTTGCAAAATCAAATTAATCTTTGAAGCAGTATTTACTATAGCTCTAATACTGGCTGTAAGAGACAAAAGATCCGTTTTGGAAGCAGTTGTTGTGATGAACCTACCATATAGAGAATGGGTCCTAATAGAATATATTACTTGTGAGATTTGGGTAATCCATATACACGTAGCCGGATAGAACCAGATGGTCTGATCTCAATGTCTACATTGAAGAGAGTACACCGACTTTTACCCATTTCTAAGGAAGCTGTTGCATTATAGGTGTCGACAGGGCACAAAACTAGACAATCTTTTCAGTGTCATTTAATATGATCATAATTTTGTATACGTAATCTTGATGATTTGATACAACAACCCCTGAATCTTTGTCCGGTGTAGTTATTACTCAGGACTTATTTTGACGTAGAGTTTTAATGACAGAAAAACGTTTTTATTCGCAATTTAAACTCGATACTGGTGTAGGCGTATAGTTGTGAGCAAGGTGATTAAATAAATCGTTCAGGTCCCTTACTTTGGTCTCAGAGACAGGAGGGAAGGCATTCTGCATAAGTATTAGTAATTTTAATTTATTAAAATACTCTTTCACGTTTAATCTCAGGCGTGCAATACAGAATTCTAATCAGGTATCTAGTATTAAAAGTTAAACAGAAGAAAACTTCTACATGCGAGTTTGTCAAGAAACCAAATTATATATATATATATATATATATATATATATATATATATATATATATAATGAGATAAGTGTTACTACAGTTTAAAAGGCCGTTAGAATGAGAAACTTTTAAATTTTAGAACCAGAAAATATAACGCGAGATTTTGTCAAATCTGTTTCTAAAATTTCGAAGTTTATATATATATATATATATATATATATATATATATATATATATATATATATATATATATATATGGTAAGTCAATGAAAATTGATTAGACCTGCAAATGGAAGCACCTCAATATCTTCAGTTGTACAAAACAAGGAGCAGTTTAGTTAATAAAAAACATATATTTTTCTTCTCTTTCATTCCTTAAACCAGGCTTTTCAAAGATTAACATCTTATCATCAGATGAAAAATTATTATTGATAAGTTGACAGGATAGGACTGTCAAAGTTCTAAATTTGAAAGAGTTTTATGAAAATGTTAAAGTTCAAACGGGTATGAGAATCACGAATAAGGAAATCCAAAAAAGTGTGGGGCTCAGAAATATTGGTAAATCCAAAGGAATCTGTATAAAAATCCAATGACAGCGATTCCACCTAGGTCTGTTGTCCAACTCTAAAAGTTTACCTTTTAGTTATAATCTACATATATATATATATATATATATATATATATATATATATATATATATATATTATTTAGTAGTTTCAGTTAAAATAGTTGTCCACGTGCACGTGTTTAGCTGTATTTACAGCTATTCAGCGTGAATGAATATGGCAAGATTGGCATCAACGACAACATGGTGTGTTGTCTGAAATGTTACTAGTTAGCTACGAAGCATTGTCGTCAGTACGTCGTCTCTGCTTTTGCCGGTTGGAAACAAAGACAAGTCAGGCGCGAAACTGCAGATCAATAGAGTAAGAGTGACAACGTTGCTTCTGTGGCGTTTATTTTGTGTGTAATTGGGCAGACCTTCCCTGACTTTGCATGCTACCGCTGAGTCTTGCTGTTCTGTGTACATGAGATAAAATCCCGCAATCCGCAGGTTTACAAATAGGAGCGATCAACGAGGAAAACCTCATGTGTTACGTTTTAATCTTGCAGCATACATGCGCTCATAAAGGTTCATATTCATACGTAGTGTGTAAGCTGCTTGCTCTTGTACGCGCCATTTCTGGTCTTTCCAGACTAAGGGAACGTCATCAGTAAAAAGGTGATGTCATACTTCGATAACAGATTAAGTCAAGAAAACCTGTTAAAAGACAAAAGAAGTTTATTCTGCATTTTTTTTTGTTCTAAATAACTGACATATTGGATGAAAGGAGAAAGAGAGAGAGATCGATACTCACTATTTAATCATATCTTAGAGAATTGAACATAATATGATAGCGCGTGTAGTACTGTCGTCGCACATCTTACATCTGTCGCGCACTCTCTCCCGTTGGTCATGTGATATCACGTCCATTTGTATCAATTTCCACAGTCGAGTCAAAACTATGCTTGAGTATACCAATTTGAACTCAACTGACCCTTTATTTCCTGCCATTTTGAACTGACTGAATCATATACTAGCGGGTTTACTCGCCAAATATTTTACACATAAAGACGCAGCTATCCTGAAGCACGATCTTATGTAGAAGTCCGACACGTTTAACAACACCAATATTTTATACAGAAATAACAACTCCAGTACCATCGTCTACCTATGTATCTCTACACACGCCTACTTACGGTATTAGAAATTGCAAGATAATTAAGCAGCTGAATTCATGGTAAATGAATTGCAATATTTCAATAATAGTTTGATTCTGTAAACCGTTTTTTTCTATATGCAATCATCCAGACTTTAACTGATTCTTTATTATATTCTTAGCTGTCAATTCGCACGGAAGGCGTTAGCGTTTCGTTTTTGCTGCGACGCACGAATCAATACGCACATTACTAAAGAGAACTTTCTCCTTCTAATATGCATTCGATCTTATTTACAATGGCGTAACATACGCCAGACTGTTCCCAGCGTACGCCATATTTATATATTCAACATGTCTTCGTCTGTCGTAATCGGAAACTAGTGGTCCGAAAAAAGTTAGCCTCATCTCTGCTCGGTCGATATGTGTCCCTGCAAGTGGAAAATTCGACCGATGTTGTCTGGATTACCGCCATTGTTTGGAAATGTTTAATTAAAATGTGTTATTGCTATCTGCCAGAGGGGAGCAGCCATGACGGTTGTGTGTTTTACGAAAATTTACGTCTAGATTTAGAGACATCTCGTCTTATAGTTTTGCTTAATCATGTTTTTTTCAGTGTTTTTCTAAAAATATACAAGAGATAAAACAATGAAAAAATGCGAATCGTCTGCTTGTCCAATCGATGTCTGTTTAGTGTATAGCTGACTTAAAGTAAGAGAATAACGAATGAAAAAATAAACAATGCACAAGTTTACTCCGAAAATAGGAATAGCTATAGAAACAACAAGATACAAACAAACGTGATACAGAGACAGAAAGATAGGGAGATAGATAGGTAGATATGTGTGAACAAGACAAAAGAAAAAAACAATCAAATACAGGAATACATCATCAAAAACGAGTGAGTTTACCGGTTTCATTCAGATCAAAGACACGTCTTCAGAATAAGTAAAGAGTTTAAACATCTTTGAATAACGGCAAAACTAGGTGAAAATTAAAAAAAGAAACACGCATAACGGGATGTTTATGGCACGGGTTTTATACTATTTTTAAAAGGAAGAACGAATTTATGCAATAGGGGGAGCAATATAAATACATTTTATAATCTTCTCTTCTTCTGATGACGTTTGTTCATCCGAACACAACCTGAAAAATCTCTAGATTTTTGATGATGTTTTTCCTGTATGTGATGTTTTCCCCTTTTGTCTTTTTCAAACATCCTGTCTTCACGGCATTTCATTTTATAGTATCTCGTGAATTGTGTCCTTATATATATATATATATATATATATATATATACAGAATATTGAAATTGATTATTGCCGTAACTAAGGCTCAAGTATTGCCTAACATTTTTTATTAAATACAAGTGAAAAACCCGACATTGTCCGGTATTAAATTAAGAACAATTGATTTGTCCGTGTGCTCACAACACTATATTTGTTTATTTTCTTTTTCTACTGACCATGCCTCCGTTGCTCCATAATTTTGTCGGAATAAACTAAAAATTGATTTAAAAAAAACTCCCTGAATCAGGGTATTATACATATGCTTCACATTTCATTAAAATCGGATATACGTATATGAAGTTTTAAGGGATCTTCAACAACATCAATTTCTTTAGAGGAGGCACATAGAAATCCAGCATATTGAGGTGTGTGTCGAGATTTGAGACAACTTGCTCGTCTTTCCCGGAAAGTTTTATAAGTATATTTAAAATTTCATCAAAATAAAAGACATTTGAAGTTTTAAGAAGAGTTCACCCGTTATAGCTCCCTTGGGCAGGGAAAGTCGATTTTCTTCCCTAGATTTGTTTTCATTTAGTTTTAAATTCCTAAACGTTTCTTTCTATGAAGAACGCACACATACATTGACATGAATTAATAGAGAGAAAGAGGGATTTGTAGAAGAAAACTGTCTTTACAGTTCTGTGTATATCATTAGCCTTCATGAAAATGCTCTTCATGCAGTTTTAAAACAGCATTTCAGGTGTGTATGGTGATAACGTCCCTTCAGTTTGCTCTCCAACTGTAATATAGTTTCAGTGGTCTTCAATCTCTACAGTACGTAAACTCGGCCGAAGAAACACGCTAGTTGAATTTTTGTAGTCGCACTGTTTATGTGGCAAGTGACGTTTACATCTTGTTAATGTCTTCTTCTTCTTCTTCTTCTTCTTCTTTTCTCTAACATCTCAGAAATCGTTATTAATAAAACTAATCACAAATACACTTGGGTTTACAACATCTCTTTCAGGTAAACAGCTACTGAAAACCCAACTACACTTACAGTTGAGGAAATCAAAAAGAGTAAGCTTTTCTTTGCTCACTCGCCACGTCAGATTAGAAGAGTCTGGTCTCTCTCACATCACTGCTGAGACATATTGATCTCACTTAATTTCACATTAGAAAACTTGAATCGACATTACGTGAAATGTACTATTCTCCCCCTATTTTACACATTCGCATCTAAATAGTTTAACACATATACACTTGTTTGTGAATCCCTTACACATATACACTACATTTCATACAATATGTCATCATATATGATTCAATACTGAGGTAATGACCCCAGTTATTTAGAAAACCACACAGTTTCTTCTACTCACGGTAGTGACTTCATTAGGCTGGTATGTGCAGCATCGTACACCCGTAGTGCCGGTTTCTTTTTTAAGGTCATCCGGGTTTCGAATCTCTAGGGTTTATGCGCTCGATAATTCTAGCAAATTAATAAATAATCTGATAATAAAACAGCTGTCAAAAAGGTGCTTTCCTCCACTTTATAATAAAAACAATGTGCATGTGCATTTATATATATATATATATATATATATATATATATATATATATATATATATATATATAAAGGCTACAGTGGGCGATACTTTGTTTATAAGTCATCACAAATGATAATATTTATATATGGAAAGTGTTAATGCTGAGTTAATTCTATGATATAAGAATCTAGATAAATATCGAGTGGCAGGCATATATATATATATATATATATATATATATATATATATAAAATTAAAATAATAAAAACAAACAAATATTATTTATGCATTTAACAACATTTCGTTTTTATTTAAAACTTCCTCGGGATGACTGTTTTAAGAGAAGAACACATTAGTATAAATTTTTGAAACAATGATAGTAAGATTAGCAGATCTTAACAATCATATCCAATAGTTTATCCGAATGACTTTAAATTAATTAAAAAGAATAATAATATAAATAATATGAACATATAATATAGGCAAACTCAATTTCAGGTACTACCACGTTGTATGTATATACTCAAATATATATATGTATATATGTATAAGTTGGAATTTTGAACTGATTTAAAATGCTTCCTCTAACACAGTAAGGCATTACCTTTGATCATTTGCACTGTTCGTCCATCAGCAGAGACGACTGGAGAGTTCCCACTTTACATTGGGCCATAAACCCCCCCTTAAGCCCTCATAGAATATGTTAGTACCTTTCTTGTCAGCTGCGTATTGGAGTTCGACGGATCTAGAGCGCCATTAAGAATCTTTCATAGAAAGCAGCTTGAACCTCATTCTTGCACTTCTTGTATGCTTGATGTTTGACAAACGAGTTCTTATCATTGATCCATGTGCTATGCATATCATGCATTTGAATGTATTAATTTATTAACTTATTGTTATCGTCAAACCAATCCTGATGTTTACAAACAGGAAGCCTAAGTATTTCAAATGAGGAAGAATAAACTACACCTTTCATACTTTTCAAAGACATCTCAATATCATCAGTTATCTGAACTGCGTTAATATATCCGCAAGATCATCACGCAGTTCCCTCCTTTTAATGCTATTCTTCAATGGCAACACGTTGATGCGTTCCGGTATTGCTGACTGTCGAAACCTCCTGAATGCCGGACGGAAAGTGGCCTTGCTACAGAGGAGTGTGTGATCCGACAGAAAGCAAGTGCCATGAAAAGAACTAGTTATGTAAATGCCTTAAACATCTCGCTTTCGAGTAATCATGTTGTCTAGCACGTGCCAATCTCCCGATCTAGGGTGCATCCAGTAGATATTATGGTGATTCTTCTGCTAAAACTGAGAAGACGAATACCGTTTGAATTCATTCGCCCTACACTGTTATGTCACAAAACCCTCATCCCAAACCACATGGCCAGCACGAACAAGCATCGAGGTATCCCATAAGGGCAAGCGTGTTACTAAGCTTGATTCTAGAAATGACATGACGTGGACAATCGTAGAAATCATCATTTTATTGCTCTGATGTTGTCATTGTTGGAGCATAGCATCTTACCAAAGTAGCATGAGTTTTGCCCCCAGGATCAAGTAGCAGGGTCATGATGCGGCCCGAGATACCTTTCAGAAGAAAAGGACAAGGAGCTCGCAAGATCCGATTTGATGGCAAAGTAAACACCCGATTATGGCGTTGTTCTTCGCCTTGGCACAAAGCAGAAGAAAGTATAACTCCCTTTTACTTCCTCTAATTAGACAAATCCCGCAAGACTAGTGTACGTCAGGGCAACAAATGATGCAGTAGGCCATTTAAGAGAAAGAGCGACGAGTACTGTTTCGCGCGCGAAAGCTGTATTTCTGTCTTGAAGTATGCGGACATTTCAAGCGCCAAGATTGAAATTTTGCTTCTTCTTGTCTTTATTTGGACTGCGATTATGGATACCAAGACAGCTGCAGCAGACTGCCAGGGATATTTTATGAGCTAGTAGTGTTTAGGGTTCCTTTTTCTCGTCCACTCATCGGATTGGGGAAATCAGTGCTGAATCTAGAAATACCTGCTTTGTCACCACTGGAGGACACAGACAACACAAGTTATTTTTTTGTGTGTGAATGAACGGCCATCACATTGTGGCCGCCATTGTGTATGAGCTTTTGCTAGAGACTGCTAGTAATACCCTTTACTGTCTCCGTCATGCTCTCCCTCTCTCTTTCGCTCTTTCGCTCTCTCTCTCTCTCGCCAGCGGCCTTGATGCAAATGTGTGTGAGCCTGATCGAACTGATTATTGCTGTTAGACTACCATACAAATATGTCTTTTCAGTGAAGGCGTGTGTAGAACCATCCATACTTATTGGGAATGCTGATAACACACAGTCTGTGGAAAGGTTTGCCAAGTTTTACATGAAAGTTTTCCTTCTCTTAACAAAGACTGAGGGTGCATATATCAAAGACTGAGGGTGCATCTATCATTAACTTGGGTATTTTCACGTCTCAGTGCATATATATATACACATGTAAATATATATATATATATATATATGTACATACATACATATATATATATATATATATATATATATATATATATATATATATATATATATATATATATATATATATATATATACTTTCAGCCTCGAGGGGCAGGCCACCATTAGTCGCCAGATGCTGGGCAAACGCATCATGGATCGGTACATCAAGTATTCACTGTATCTCTGGCAGGGTGGCTTCCGGGTGGTATGCCCTGCAAAAGGGTAACACGCGTA
>OY744520.1:190120767-190138267 GCA_963556195.1 Sepiola atlantica | reverse complement strand
TGGTAAGTAGTCGGACCCTCCATAATCGTCTTTGGTATGAGATGCTCACTGTGTTCAGGGTTGTCTCAATAGCCGAAAATAAGCGACTTAGTTTCTAAGTAGGAAAAAGTAGTCAGGAATCATTTGCCCCACTAGCTAAGAGTCTTTGCTACCTGGGATGGGGTCGGATAAGACCTCAGATCGGATTGCACCATTCCTAGGCAGTAAACATGTACTCAAGCTTGGTTGGTCCAAACACACACACGCTAGCAGTGTGTATCCATGGCCGAGTGCAATTTCCTCGTATCACATATAATTTTTACTTTAAGCTGATGTTTAAAGTACGATGGTTATGCAGGAATTTAATTACAATCCAATGATCTCTAAAGGATTCAAACTCCAGGGAAAACCACCGGTTGTTGTCGGTGAGAAATCACTAACGATGACTTGCGTGATAAATCCTAGTGAGTACACATTATAATATTTAAAATGTAAGCCTTAACGGGTTTTAAGAAGTAATTGAAATTAAGGACATTTCGCTTAATTTGTGTCTAATTGTGAACCTGTATGCGTGCGTTCACCGCACTGGCCCCGATCGTCCCACACGTTGTGCCGGTCTAAAGTTGTTGTTCGAATCAGTGCTGCAAGGAAGAATAATCATCCTAATTAAGGCCACAAGTTCAGTTTATAAACAAGTAACAGGTTTATTTGTTTGACGTTACAAATGAAACTCGTGTTCCCCAGGTTGAACAGCAGACTTGCAAAATGAGACTTTTACCCGGGTAAAGTCCATCAGCACAATCCTTTAGCGAACAGCCCCAATGTTACCGAGAGAGGAACCTAGATCTAACTTATCGCCAGTCCCCTGAAAACCAAACTGACTGTTATGATCAGAGGGCATGTGCCCCATCCTCAGCCCATATCCTGGAATCCCTACCTCCTGACCTGAAATATTGGATACCAGTCTTTCTTACTGGTCACCATTCGACCACCAAAGCACTGGCTACTTGAGATATCCACTGTAGATAACGGCTAGACAGTCCACCCAAAGGGATTATCATTGAGACAATCTACGACAAATAATGTTTGGTTAAAACATGACCCCTTGTTGTTATAAGACACTAATTTCATTTAAAAGAAAAATAAGATTCGGTGTGGTCAAAAACACAAAATCAGAAGTTTTGTTGAAATTCCTCTTTTCCCCCTTTTTTTCTTTTCGCCCATTTATCATCTGCACCGTTAGCCATCTGCATCCACCACAAACCATGCAACACACTTCAGTGTTACAATGCAAATCTTAAATAATATGATTTTCAAATAAGAGATTGCACTCATATAGGCCCCCCCCCCCCAAAAAAAAAGAACATAAAATACTCAAATAACACTGACATTTAGGGAATATGTATTAATCGATGTGTAATACCTATTGCTGAAATTTCACAAACATTGGAAATATCTGAACTTTTAAGGAAGGGCTCTAATCTAATATTTATCTTCTTTTAATAAAACTAAATTAAACTACATATAGCCTACATTGAGACCTCTTAAATTTACCAGCTGTGTTCCAAAATACATTATGATCGGTTAATTAGTTTAGCAGATGAACCTGTACATACAAGCATATAAACATGTATGCATACCTGACTTTATATCGATAGAGACAATACGCGGGCATCGCCGGATAGCCCTGCTTGTTAATAGATAAATGTAAACAGATTCCTTCGGATATCAGTAATTTAATTTTCCGGTATGATGAAATTTACATTATCTTCCATGTGCAATGATAACCATTGCGAATGTGTTATCCGTATTGATAACCCAAACCTTCCGCTTCCGAGGCTATAAGCGATGCTCAAATCCTTCCGTGTCCATGGCCATTACGACAATCCTTTCCGTGTCGTTTACAGTTATAGCCTTCCGTATCCCTTGATCATAATCATTATATCCACGTTCCCTTCCGGTGAGCTAATTTATATGCGATATGCAAATGACATCAAAAATATCATGTTTTCCGGAATGACACGGTTGGGTATCTTCTACAGACCTCAGTAATCATTGGAACTGTTCAGTGTTATTGCAAAATTCGGAAAGGTTTTTCCAGCAGTGGATCTGATAATAGATGCAAACAATGATAATGGTTAAACCAAAGTCAGATGTACAAGACACATACACACACCCACACATACACATACCCCCACACACACACACACATATATATATATACAAATAAATGTATATATATATATATATATATATATTTATATTTATATTTATATATAGAGATAGGTATATATTAGTTTCTTGCCATGCATCTTGTAAGCTCTAGCCTAATTTACTGACACCTACAAAAAATAACTGCCTCTGATTTAAAACAAATTTTAGTAAATAACACCAAAATAATACATTCCGAAACCAATTAAAAAATAAAAGAAATACTGAAAGCTATCTACATAAAAACACAGCAACCTACAAGTAATTACATCACGTATGAAACTAGTAACTATATTTTAAAATGGTTGGCCTAATACGATTTTATTCTGTGTTACTTGTCCGGTGTCGCTGAATTTAAATTGTTAACGTCTTCCTGGAACAATGTAAAAAAGTTTTTTTACGTGCACGTTTCGCCGCTATCTTTTAAAATTCGCTTCTTTCTCCAGCTTTTTTCTTCATTCTGTGTTAATGGGAATCGCTCAAAACAAGGCATGGATCCATTTGATGCAAGGAGCTAAAAAAGAAACATACTAATTTTATCATAAAAAAGTAGCCAACGTAAAGTGTTAGATGGATTTATTCCAACCGGGAAAACAGCAATAGTTACCCCTCTGTCAGAAACATCGCTCATAGAATGTGAGGATTAAAAGACAAAATAAGGGAAACGAGAGTTACGAAGCTGCCAAAAGTAAACCAAGGTCCAGTGTACACTCTCTAAAAATGTGCTTTTGACACCAGAGGATAGTTCGACGAAGAATCGAATTCGTGTGTGCTACCTATGAAACATTTATTAATTTTTGCATTTGAATACAAAAATACTGTTTGAAAATAAAAAATAGAAAAAGTATAATTAAACAGACAATTTTTTCATGTGTAACAATGTTTGCACACATGAGAAAATGCTGCTTAAATACACACATAATATATATATATATATATATATATATATAT
Source organism: Sepiola atlantica (assembly GCA_963556195.1). Taxonomy (NCBI): domain Eukaryota; kingdom Metazoa; phylum Mollusca; class Cephalopoda; order Sepiida; family Sepiolidae; genus Sepiola; species Sepiola atlantica. The sequence goes on along the minus strand of OY744520.1, from coordinate 190,135,126 downwards.
ATATATATATATATATAAATGTGATATCAATATGGTCTTGTGGAAACTCCGTATGATATTATATTTCGGGAACGTTTCCTTTCTTCAAAACTATATATATATATATATGTAAGCAATGCTTCAAACAAACTACATTAAACTTTTATATATATATATACATATATATATATATATGTGTGTGTGTGTGTGTGTGCGTGTATATATATCATATATATATATATATATGATTCAGTACAAAAATGAGTACAACATCAGTACTAATGGGTTCAAACTGAGATAGCGTTAACTTCTCAGAAATCTGCATCTTTGTTGTCGCTTTGAAGAGAAAATTGAGGATCTCGCACAAATAATGATCGGATACGTTATTTGGTCTGAAAAAATAAATTAGTATCGTCTAAAATATGTGTTAGAGAAAAGAGGATAAAAAGTAAAAATAATAAGATTTAAAATTAAAAAATTATTAAAAATTTTTTTTTTTTAAATCCCGTGATCCCCGGTGTTTGCTAACGGCTATTTATATCTGAAGCGTTATTTGTTTTGAAGGATTAAATTAGTTTCGTCTAAATCATGTGTTACAGAAAGATATATGAGGTTTAAAAGTTTAATGAACCTAAAGGTTATTAAAATTAAATTTATGTCTGGGGAGGTCGAAAATTATGAGAAGATATTATCGATGATATTTTAGGTGTACGGTCACTCCAGTTTATAAGAAGTGCTTGTCTCCGATGGTCACTTGCTTTAAAAATTTCGTTCCTGGTATTTAAACAGTTTGTATTTGACTCAATATCAAATGGACATTAATAGAGAGAAGATATAATACTCTTCAGCCATAAATAAGTGGCTCCATCTGACGCAGAAAAAAACATTACGTACTAAGGGCAATTCAAACTGTTTAAACATTAGGGACGAAATTATTAAAGAATGTGTCCATAAGAGCCAAACACTTATATACTGGAGTGAACGGTACACTTAAAATATATTCGACAATCACCACCACTCTGACTTAAACACAACAATTATATAGCTGTATTCAATACCAGATTGGCTATTTATATTTGTGCTTAAAATAACCCCTGTCCTGCTTCCCTCAAAAATTATTTTTTTAATTATCACCTTTCCATTAAGATAGTCAATTTAGTTTGTTACATATAAATACTAAAACTTAAAACCAGTAAATTTAATTACGAAAATCTAAACGAAATATCCGGTTGTTAAAAGAGAAGATCCCTTATTGTCCAAATTGTTCATGGTTCTATATCTGAATTGGATTTAATTAGGTTATATATTATATATATATATATAAATAAATTGAAAAATACGGATGACCACAGGATAATTAAAAATAAGATTTCATTGTTTCATAATGGACTCGAGATAGCGCTTTTTTATTGTTTTATCTCCACCTTCTTTTAATACACATGTAAATACGCTTCCTAATTATAACTATTAAATTCGCCTAATATAATTTTAATTTCATCAGATCAGAACATTCTACCACACCATCACCAGTAAAATAATAGGCTTAAAACGGCTTAATTCCTAAACAGACCTTTTTATTTAAATCCTCTTCTTAACTCTAAAAAATACGTAATCCCTTACCTTTGCTATTCTCAATGTTCGACCTCCTTAAATATAAAATGGTTTCAAATGTGTTTGCCCCAATATTTAGAACTTGCATAAAAATCTATGTTATCCGATAATGGAATAAAACACCTCGTCACATCCATAATTTAGAGTTAGGCTTTTTCAGCCAAAAATATATAATTTTATTTTTTAACTTACATTTTATTATTACATGATAACATTTAATTAGAATTTAGGTTATATATTGGTTATAAAATAATAGTTATGAACTACAATTCCCTTAATAAAAATTAACTTTTTACAGAACAGCTTAAAATTAGACTTATATCATATCATACCTATTAAACATTAGATTTTTTCACCAACTCCGCCCAAAATATTTATGCATACTGATGACAGGAAAATAAAAAAATTACTCATTTTAATCTGCTGTTAATATTTAAACATTAAATAGCATCAATTAATTTCATAATAAATAGATATTCCAATATAAATTTATATTTTAAAATTTTATATTATACCTTCAAAATTCAATTTAATAAAAATGTGTACAGAGTTACCTCAGTTAGACTGTCAGATAAGTATAGTCGTTAGATGTGACTTACGGTATTTAAAAATATATATTTTTACATAATATACTTTTGAAATCATTTTTTTAATGTTTTAATATTTATTACGTGTAACTTCATTAAACTTATTAACCTCACATATCTTTCTTAAACACATACTTTTTTCATCGAGAACCAGATAAGTATAGTCGTTAGCTGTGACTTTCGGTATTTAAAAAAATATATATTTTTAAATAATATATTTTTGAAATTATTTTTTTAATGTTTTAATTTTTATTACTTTTAGGTTCATTAGACTTTATTAACCTCACATATCTTTCTGGAACACATATTTTTTTCATCGAGAACCAGATAAGTATAGTCGTTAGCTGTGACTTTTTAAAAAAAAATAATATATTTTTGAAATCATTTTTTTAATGTTTTATTACGTTTAGCTTAATTAAACACATAATTTAGACGAAACTAATTTACTCTTCAAAGGAAATAACGCCTCGTATATAAATAGCCGTAAGCAAACACCGGTGCTCACAGGATTTTGAAAAAATGTTTTTAAAAATAATCTTTAATATTTAATCTTAATTTATTAATGTATATCCCCCTTTTTCCGGACTGTATTAGACTTTTGAATCTCACATATCTTAACTTAACACATAATTCAGACGATGTCGTACGAATTTTCTGTTACGAATAATAATTAACTACTCCGCTATTAATTTTAACTTTCTCTATTAACTGAGCAGTCTGCTGTGATCTGTTCTACCATTTTACAAAAGAGATTATATACGCATATATATAGTAAGTTATAAAAATATGTTCATGGCCATTAAGCTACACAGAGGCGTCCGCATTTCATCCCCGTAGGGAATTGTCAGCCTTACGATTCTCTACGGAAAATATATATCTACATAACTTTATACAAAACTATTGAGATTTTAAAGTAAATACTGAAAATCGATACATAAAATGTTATATCTCCTCATAACTTTTAATGTTGGTACATGAAATAATATATATATATATATATATATATTAGTACTTCATGTATCCACATAAAATATTATAAGGAGATATAATTTTATGGTATCAGTTTTCAGTATTTACTTCAACAGTGCTCGATACGTAAGTAGAGCTAGGTAGTAAGCAATGAAAATTTCCATATATATTTTCATTGCTTACTATATATATATATATATATATATATATATATATATATATATATAGTGTGTGTGTATAGTTGTTGGTTCATAGATGTAAACTTATAAAGCTACTGTGTTTATTAAATACCAAGTAGAGCTGTATTTTAGTATAAAATTGTATGCATACAAACCTTTTTGGCTACATATGTGCATAGATGTTTCAGTTGCGACTTTATTAAAAATCCAGGTTCCTCAGGCCAAAACATACTGAAAAGACGAATGCATTCGGTGCTAGCCCTGATTTTATTTGTATTTCATTGATAGCCAGCAGTCAGTTCCTCGTGTTTTCAGTATATTTGCAATGGCCCGAGGAACCCTGGACGTTTAATGAAATACCAGATGACAGATGAATTTATATATGCAGTCAAAAGTATATATATATATATGCATCTATACATACATACATATATATATATATATATATATATATATATATATATATAAAACAGTGCTCAATAAATAAGTAGAGATAAGTACTACTAAAAATATTCTAATGGCAAGTAAGCACAACTAAAATGATACATGTGTTTTTCTCCTATGTGTTTTACGAGTTCGTAAGGAAAAGTATATTGTTTGCTTAAAACAGGATATTTTATACTACTACCAAACTCTGCTCATATATTTAGAACCGTTTAAATAAATACTGAAATATATGTATTTATATATATATATATATATATATATATTAATTTTATGTTTATTTTATTAACATATTTATTTTTTATCAAGGTATATACATATATATATATATATGTATATATATATATATATATATATATATATAGAATTAACGATAAGTGAAGTATCTTAAAGGGATCTATTGTGATAACGTAAAGGTCAATACGTTGAGAAGAGCAATCAATTTTAAAGAGGGAAAGATGAAGATAAAAAATTGCATAAAATTACATAAAATTACATAAAATTGATACAAATTTAATTACATCGAAAGTTAAGATGAAAGGAGTTACACTAATCCTTAAACCACAGTTTTACACTAATCCTTAAACCTAAGCTTACGGGTCTTAAGAATAATTGAAATTCAGGATATCTTGCTTAATTGGAGTATTTTCAAGGGTGTTATGATGCATGATATGTTCAACTCTCTCAGAATGTTTAAAAATAGCATTTGTAATTGATAATAATTTTATTTTTTCCTAAGTAATTTGTTTCATAATCCTTTGCAAATTGTCCATGCAACTGTAAGTTTTAGTGTATTTTTAAAAAATAGGTTGTTGTGGACAACGTATCTTAACAAGAAATTAATGACGAGTTTTGCAATAAAATTATTCAAAAAAAGTTAATAATGTCTTTAACAAGATCAGATATAAAAGAAATAAAATTATGTTTTTAAACTGCATGACATTTTAAGAAATTGGTAGGAAGAGAAAAATCGTTTTCAAGATTTATTTTCCAAGGAGTGAGTTCCACACTAAACACGTACTCGTAATCGACTCCTTACTGGATGTTTAATTCAGTGGCATGCAACCCAATCCTATTGAACTCCATGTGATGTAATATTTTCCAATCGCATCTGATCCTCAATTCAAGCTGATGTTCAAAGTAAACAACTACATCCAAATTATAAACAGATTCAACCAGATGAACCTGATCCCACGTATCCAGTCTCGCTAGGATCGCTAAAAAAACGTCTATTCTCCATGGAAACCGGCGGAGCAACGTTGTTGATGCTCCGCGGCGATACGAGCCGCTACCTTTCTGACATACCCCAGTCTCCGCATGTTGCTGCAAGTCAAGAATGAGTGCTCAACGTTTCTTCTTAGTAGTCCTCACAGCAAGAGTCTAAGAGATTGTTCTCTCTCTCTCTTTCTCTCTCTCTCCCGCCCTCTCTCTCTCTCTCTCTATATATATATATATATATATATATATATATATATATATTGCTTAAAAGTACGATCTCTTACTGTATGTATGTAGCTATAAATAATTTAATATTTACTTGTAAATATTACCAGTATACAGCCCCTTTGAGAAATTAAAGTTGAGAACGGTTCGGAGATATGAAAATCACACTGTCATTTACCTATAAGCAATGTTCTAATAACGTTCAGCGATCCCTCTAGACTGTCTGCTGTTTACTATCCGCTGTATTTAGGCATGCGTTAAAACTTAATTTCGCATTATCACGTGATCATTTCTGATGGCCATGTGGATAAAGCGAAAGCATGTGGAGGCTTGATTGGATTTTAACCGGGTTAGCGCCCTCTGATCGTCTGAAATTGTCACTTCCTACACTAATAAGCTTTAAATGCCAGCGTATGTAAGTATGACTAATTTAATATATGTTGATATATATATATATATATATATATATATATATATATATATATATATATATATATATATAATCAGCTTGACGTGTATATAAAAATACCCGGTAAAACAAACTCCATGCATTTTAGCCTGACGATTCCCCGGGGATGAAACGCGAACGTTTCTATGGAGCTTAATTGTCATGAATATAGTTTCATAACTTACTATATATATATATATATATATATATATATATATATATATATATATATATATATATATATATTATATTATATATGACCATGTTGCCATAGTAATGAAAAATGAGCCCTATTACTTAAATTCACTACTAAAAAACGTATTATCGCATTTTATCTGACACTTTTATTTAAATTCTAACAATAATAATTATCCACCTTGATATCGAATTTTAATTAATCAACGGCTATTTAAACTAGGTTTTTCTTCGATAATGAGTTAGTATTCTTTAAAACTATTAAAAAACGTAGCCCTTTGTGATGATTTGAAAATGACGATCTGATTGGAATTCTGTCATCCTATTGGCGGTGGGCATTGTGTGGTTTTTTTTGTTGTTGTTTGTTTGGTTTTTCCTCCACAAACTCTGTGATGTATGTGACACTTTATATCTGCAGCGAATAATAATGGTTAATGGCTGCATTTTACGCGTTGATAAACAATTGTAAGATAACAAGCAATTCTAACATGGAAAAATAAAAATAAAAATAAATGATTTTATTCAAGACTCAAATTGTTGGTCTTTTGAATATAAAGTATCTCTCTCTCTATCTTTCTCTCCCTCTCTCTATCTATCTATCTATATATATATATATATAAATATAAATATATATATAACAATATATATATATATATATATATATATATATATATATATATATAAATATATATGTGTGTGTGTGTAAAGGAGTAAGGCTACCAACACTGGTAATATTTATTTATTATTTTGTTATTTTATAATTTTATAATTTTATATAACGGGTTTCAAACGGTGGTCCGCTCAACTCAGATATGTAAATTCATTTGAAGAATGGATTTACATATCTGATGAGAGCACACTCCGCCTAAAACGCGTTATATGAAATCATAAATTATAAAATGATAAAATAACAAAATAATAAGTAAATGGTATTTTTTTACAAATGTTGGTAGCCTTACATATATATATATATATATATATATATATATATATATATATATATATATATTTATTTATTCTGGTACAGAAAAATTAGTACAACATTCGTACCGTCGGTTTCAAGCACGGAAGGTCTTACCCATCCGGCTCTCTTCAGCTTCTGTTGTCATCTGTTTTGGAAATGTGAGGTCACATGACACTCTTGTTGGGATGCGTTATTTGCTCAGTGTGTTGTGTGTGTTTGTTTAAATTTGAATTTAGTGTCATAAGACCGTTGAGATTTAAAACACGGGAGAAGAAAGAGAATTCAAGATTAAAGGGAATAAAAAGGGAAATAAAAAAGGGGGGTAAAAAATAAAAAAATATATATATGAAAAAATATATATATATTTATATAAATAAATATAAAAAAACATATATATATATAAAAACATTTTAATACTAAGAATAAAGGAATAAAAAAATAAAAAAAGAAGAAAAAAGAAGAAAAAAGAAGAAAAAGAGAAAAAGAGTATAAAAAGGTATAAAAAGGTATAAAAAGAAGAAAAAAAAGGGGGTTAAAAAATATATATATATATATAGAGAATAAAAAAGAGCGAGAGAGAAAGAAAGAATAAAAATAGAAAGAATAAAAAATAAAAATATATAAATAAAATATATAAATAAAAATAATAATAATAAAAAATAAATAATAAAATTAAAAATTAAAAATTAAAAATTAAAAATTAAAAATTAAAGATTAAAAACAAAAATAATAAAAATAAAGAAAGGGTTTCTCTGAAATTCCCGTGAACCAAATTATGAATTTGTATCATTAGCCGTTATATTTTTGAAGGTATGCGTTCTAAAAACCGTTGATGTGTGAGAATCTTTTCTCCAAATTGGAGTGATTTTTAATGAAGAAACTCGGAACTAAGGGAGGTAACTAAGATGGAAATATGAAATATTTGAGTTTGTTAAAATGGGTTTGTAGAATCTGGTGGTTGATAAAAGATTAAAAAAATTAAATATTTTTGCATTTTGGTGAAAGTCGAAGTTTTTGCTCTTGGAATTTATGTGGATATAGTTTTTTGAGTAATCTAGTGATTGATAATTAAATTAAATATTTTTGTATTTTTGTGAAGGTCGGAGTTTTTGCTCTTGAAGTTTAAGTGGATATAGGTTGATGAGGTGTTTGTTCGTTTTTATTGTGTTTATATTAGTAGAGGGGGGGTAGTTAGACATTATGTGAATCGGTCAGACCAGTTTATAAGCAATGCTTGCCTCTTGTGTACACATCCCTTGAATATTTCATCGCGGACATTTAAACAGGCTGTATTCGGATCGATGATGGCTTTTGAAATGTGGTATTTTTCAGCGTCACATAGAGGACATCTGTTTATGGCTGGAGAGAAGGATGGTTTTCTCTCAATTATTTTCCATTTGATGGTGAAGGGTGTGTTTTCTTCTTTAAGCTGCCATATTCGGGTCGCGAGTGCCGTATTAGCCTTGTTTTTGTATTTGAAGGAGTTTCTGTGTGCATATAGCCTTTGTTTGAAATTTCCCTTCGTCATCCCAATATATTTTTCTGCATTACTGGTATTCTGGTCTGTGACGGTTGCTTCATAAATGATTGAATTGATTTTGCAATTTCCCTCCAGGGGGCAGTTGTTTTTGTCTTGGCATGAACAGCCTGCGTTTGTAATTGTTTTGGGTTCTGCAGAGATAATTTTTCTTATTGAAGGGGCAGTGGAATAGCTGATCTTAACAGAATTTCTGTTAAAAAGTTTGTGTAATTCATTTGTGGGTGGGAAGTGTTTGTCGAGCAACTTGAGGAAAAGTTGGCCTACCTTTGTTTTGGTATTGGTCGAATAGGGTGGGGAAAACCAGATCACCGATCTCCTTCTATTGCGGGTCCCCCGTGGTTGGTCTCGGTTATTCCCTTTAATCTTGAATTCTCTTTCTTCTCCCGTGTTTTAAATCTCAACGGTCTTATGACACTAAATTCAAATTTAAACAAACACACACAACACACTGAGCAAATAACGCATCCCAACAAGAGTGTCATGTGACCTCACATTTCCAAAACAGATGACAACAGAAGCTGAAGAGAGCCGGATGGGTAAGACCTTCCGTGCTTGAAACCGACGGTACGAATGTTGTACTAATTTTTCTGTACCAGAATAAATAAATATTATGCTCTTAATTTTTAACTTTGATTCTTAATTAATCGAGCACTCTGCTGGGATTTTTCCTACCATTCTACAAAGAATTTATATATATATATATATATATATATATATATATATATATACATACATATATATGTATATTTATGTATGTATATATATATGTATATTGGCTACTTTACCAGCTCGTTATCTCTTTGCCAATTTCTCTACTTAAAATACTTAGAATCGAACTGTTAAATATAAAAAATATATACATACGTTTGTTGTTAAAATAAGACAACCACTTTCGCTTTTATTAGTATGAATAGATAAACATTAACATTTATTCATATAAAAAGATGTTTGCATTTTTGTAATTTTCAGACAATTGTTATTCTTCTTTTAAATGAGACTTCCAAAAAATAAAAAAGAGTGCTATTGAATTCGCCTTAGCGATGGTGAGAGGGTGTGTGTTATTTTTATCTAATTTGCAATTGTTCATTAAATTTAAAAATAATCAAGAAATGTGGTGTTGGTCTTAAACAGGGTGGAGCAGTTCATCACCATCTCCCCTTTATATATATGGCGTCGCTAGTGGGATAAATAGAGAGAGAGAGAGGGGCCAGTCAGTTAACCTCTCCCATTTCTGAACTATTGCTTATACATCGTATATCTTTCTTATTTTACTTTAAATTAACTCCCCTGAAAATATATCTGCAAATATATTAAAAGAGGTTTAATTATTAATCTTTACGTATTAAATTAGGTAAATCAATTACTGTTAATATCGACAAAATTATTGCATATATATGGAAAAAATAAGACAATATAATTGCCATTAAATAACACCAAACATTTATTTAATATGAACTGTTTATAAAATATGTTATGCAAATTAGGCATTCAAAGTGTATGTATTTTGGTCGTTCGTATTTACGATATGTACAGTATTTAAAAATACGCTTTTATCTTAGTGTTATAATAATAGTAAACCGTTTTGATGGCAATATAGTTAATATATAAGTTACATGAAAACAACTTTTGTATTAATTCATATATATATATATATATATATATATATAAAGTTATGAACATATATTTATGGCAATTAAGCTACACAGAGGCTCCTGCGTTCCATCTCCGGGTGGAGGGAATCATTAGGGTAAAAGGCATGGAGTTTGTTTTTCCGGGTGTTTTCTTTTATATATACGGCTAGCTAGTTAATTAATCAGATTTGTTGTTGTTCTCTTAGCTAATCGTTGGGCTTCTCACGAACAAATGGTTAGTTAGTTTTACTTCTTATTTCCTGTTATATATTTCTGTTTTCTATAGAGTGGCGTATATCCTGTTCTTTGTTGTGTCAATATAATGGGTGAGCTTATTTTAACACGTAGCTCCTTGTATTTCTATTTTAGGTTTTAATTTTTAAGTTGTTAGGTTTTAGTTTAGTTCAGTTTTTCTTACTTATTTGTTTGCTTATTTATTTATTTATGTATTGTAAGCGTAAGGTATATTTTATTCTGTGCAAGCAGCTGTTTGCTATCTCACTTCTACAGTTTAATAGGTTTTGGGGGTCTTTCAATTTAAGATTTCAAATTTCTCATTCAGACATACTCTACACGGGTCGTCTAAATGTGTACATGTACAGGCCTTTCGTATGATTTTCCATTCAATTATTGGCGAGCGTCCATTTTTTTTAGCTCCCAATAGTTGTTCGCTAGTGCTGTTTTTATTCGATGTTCTCTGTTTTTAAATGTGCTGTTTTGTCATAATATCTGGTTTTAAAATCTAGGCATTTATTTTGTACTGCACAAAGTGCACGATTCATGCAGTTACATATTTACTCTTAATTACTAACGTTTTAATTTCTATTCGGGTGATTACTATTATGGTTTTGTTTCTTTCTATTTGTAGTGTTTATATTTTTACTTAGTGTTATTCTTTCTATATTTTTCACTTTTTTATGTAATTTGTTATTTCTTCTTCATCTCTGCTGTTCTATTTCAGTATTTTTTATTGTGTGCCTTAGTTACTATTTCTAGGTTTTTGCAACAGCTGTAGGACAGTTTTAGGTTATTTTTATTGAATATTTTATGTAGGGGATTGGTTACGGGCAACTGTTTTTCAATCAGATTGAAGAACACTTCCCCGTAATCAATCTCCTGCATAAAACTAATAGAAAGCAAAGTGTGTTGCCTTTTTTCTTTAAGTCATCAGAAATGATGATGATGATAATAATTTACACAAGTATGAACAATTACATTCATGACGTAATACTAAAATTTTATATACATATTTTAGTAATATATCTAGATAAATAGCGTGTGCAAATACTCACGAAGCATAATTATTTTCTATGTTGTATCATCTCTAACAGAGGGTCTAAACCAGTATATATATATATATATATATATATATATATATTACCAAGCCTGTAACATTATTCGACGTCGTATAAATATAACTTCTATACACATAGCACACTTTTAACTAAAGTTCGATAACATCTCGGCTACAACGTCGAAATGTTGTGAAAAACATTAAATATTTACGAAGTTCTTCTGATTTAAATTAGAAGTGTCATTTATCATCCGAATAGGTTGTACTTAATCGATTGTATTTTGAAGAAACAATTGAAATAAAAGTGCGTATAAATAGTACCTAGAAAAGAGGAAATTGATTGCATATGTTCGTTTTTTTTCAAAATTTCAGGTAAGGGCAAAGTTACATTAACTTATATATAAAATTGACTTCTACCCACTCTTAGTTCGAGCAGTAAGTTGTTCTTTTTTTGTAATAGGTAATTTTCGTATTTTGTGTTAAACCAACATAGGAATTAGAAACATATATCGGAAATTCTTTAGATGATGGTTAATAATTTAAGTTTATTTAGAATTTTTGAACTACTATTTGCATGTTAAATCTCATTCTCGAAATGTTTCGACATAAAGATTTCTGAGTTCGGTTAAACTGAAGATGATCAAAGGATACATAAGAACATCGGTTAAGTGCTAGATATCATACCTTACATCTCTGCTGGGTTAATTAAGGTTTTTTTTCTATGGGATCGGCTTTTTGTTGGTAGGGGATTGTAGTCTAATTCGACATAAGATTTCTGAGTCCGGTTAAAGTGATGAAGATCGAAGCTAACACGGACCATCCGGTTTGGGTATTTAACGTGTTGCGTGTTACTCAGACTCCGCGTTACGCAGCATCATACAACGCCTACGCCTGCTTTGTATGCGGTCTAAGTAAGAGGGCTGACACCAGGCATTTCATGTAATTATATCAATACTTACGCGCTCAAGCCAGGTCTTCCGCGGTCTTCAACTCTACTTAGTGTATCGGATATTCAGTCGTGTTATGGAGTTTATTCAAACGGTGGCTTTTGTACATGACCGAAATATCTGAGGCGCCAAAGGCGTGAGGCTTCTATAATTCCAGCAATACCAAGTTTCTAATGAAGCCCAGTTGAAGGAATATTTCACTCCAGCTACCAGCGAAATATCCACTTGTTCATGGCACGAGTATTACATTTAAACCGTTGCAGGGCATCATGTTTGCTCTTCCATGCAAAATGGCAGAGCGACCACAGTCTTAAAAGAGTTTTCCTCACATCTTCAAGTAAATGTGTGTGCATGTAAGTATTCGCATCAACTTCATGAACATTCCCCAAGCAGACCAACAGCGAGCAGTGGTAGCACGTTCGTAACAACCACCAGCATTCATCATATATCCTAACTATTAGTAAGTTGCTTCAACTTCAAGTCGAGCGTTCTCTATATCTATACGCGCCACAGCTCGAGTAGTAATCGAAAATAATACGAAAAATCCGAGAAACATATAATTACAGAGACTTTCTCAATTTAGAAAGTATACTCTTATAGCATAAAAATGATAATGTGGTTAATGTTAAAACAGATTTTTATGTTATTAATTTCAAGTTGTTGTGTTTTTATGTAGATAGCTTCCAGTATTTTTAAGTTTGTAAATTTGTTTCGGAATGTATAATGAGAATTTAACAATGATAATTTAACAACATTACAAATGATACAGTGGTAACATTTTTAAATATTTAACGTAATGCGATGTTGTTCTGTGATGTCATCCAGTGTTGCAACATTTAAATCGTCAACGACTTCCTGGAACACTGCGAAAAACGTTGTCTGCGCGTTTCTCCGCCGTCTTTTAAAAACATTCCTTTCCTTCTTCCAGCCTTGTTGTTTATTTGCTTTTGGCACAGAAAAATCGAAAACGTTTGTAAAACCTTTGCAACACTTATCATAGTTTATATTTTAATACAAAAACGACCATCAGAAAAAATAAATAAATAAAATAGCTATAATTAAAAAGACGATTTCTGTTATTTTTAACAATGTTTACATATATATATATATATATATATATATATATATATATATATATATATATATATATATATAGAGAGAGAGAGAGAGAGAGAGAGAGAGAGAGAGAGAGAGAGAGAAATTAGTACGAACACTGCCGAAGCATAATTGTTTTCCGATGAAGGGTCTACACAAATACACTGTAGTTCTAAATGGCATCTAAATAATTTCTATTGACTCTTCATCTACCACTCACTTACTTCATCTCTACTGGGCACGGACGTGTCAATCTGACATTTAAGTCAACAGGAAGTCATAAGTAAAAAAAAGTCTATTAATTTACTTAATGCCTTACATTCTGATATAAAAGACATAACGTAAAGCTTTCGTTACGTAAAAAGGTTTTAATAGGCCATTTTGAAATGAGCCGCATCTGGTATTTTTATTTATTTAAGTGTTATATTCAAATTAAACAAAATATCGGTGGTGTCTGGTATGGAACAAAGAGATATTTTTAGATTACATCCATAGCATACCGGGGAGTATGTCCTCAGTCCCAGGGGTATATCCACCTAGAGTAGACTGAAAATATTCGTAATTATTGGGTGCCATAAACGCCCATGTGTCGTGCACTAATGTCTACAAGGCGCATTAACCACGAACATGAGGCAGGTAAATAAATATATAGTCTAAAGAAGCTTTGAACCATTAGAAAAAAAAAGTAAAATGCAGTTTAAATCCCCAGACAAAGCAACTAAATCTAAGATATTGCAGACTTAACATTCGTTGGAAAATTAATAAATGAAAGAATATAAGTAAAAAAGAAAAAAAAAAGAAGAAAAAAAAGGGGGTTAATTATCTAAGATTGAAACAAAAACCTTAAGCGTCTAATATTAACACGGGGATCATCAGCTGTTTACCATGTAACTGTTTCGGAGATTTAAAAACAGGACAGTTATAATATTCATGGCTCTCCAATGGAACTCATTATACGACCATTTCCCCAATAATCAAGTGTCGAAATAATTCAGCTTTAAATATCACTAATATATACATAAATAAATAATAA